>SJYO01018757.1:18699824-19108873 GCA_006410555.1 Capra ibex
CCTTGTTGTCTGACCAAGGTTTATCCTTTTCCTCATGTAGTTCCGACATATAACAGTGGGACGAATAAATTGAAGATACGTCTTATGTAGTACTCTTTACGACCTGACCTTCTTTGTGTTCGACCTTAGTTCTAACAGCCCTCTTTATAGTTATTGGAGTCTATACGCCTACTGTGGTGGGAATACCGTCTTTCACTTCTCCTCGATTTTTCGGAGAACTACTTTCACTTTCTCCTCTCGCTTTTTCAACCGAATTTCGAGTTGTAAGTCTTTTGCTTCTAGTACCGTAGGCCAGGGTAGTGAAGTACCGTTTATCTACCCCTTTGTCACCTTTGTCACAGTCTGAAGTAAAAAGCCCCGAGGTTTTAGTGACGTCTACCACTGACGTCGGTACTTTAATTTTCTGCGAATGAGGAACCTTCTTTTCAATACTGGTTGGATCTATCGTATAAGTTTTCGTCTCTGTAATGAAACGACTGATTCCAGGCAGATCAGTTCCGATACCAAAAAGGTCACCAGTACATACCTACACTCTCAACCTGACACTTCTTCCGACTCGCGGCTTCTTAACTACGAAAACTTGACACCACAACCTCTTCTGAACTCTCAGGGAACCTGACGTTCCTCTAGGTTGGTCAGGTAAGACTTCCTCTAGTCGGGACACTAAAGAAACCTTCCTTACTACGATTTCGACTTCGAGGTCATGAAATCGGTGGAGTACGTTTCACAACTGAGTAACCTTTTCTGGGACTACGACCCTCCCTAACCCCCGTCCTCTTCTTCCCCTGCTGGCTCCTACTCTACCGACCTACCGTAGTGCCTGAGCTACCCACACTCAGACTCACTTGAGACCCACAACCACTACCTGTCCCTCCGGACCACACGACGCTAAGTACCCCAACGTTTCTCAGCCTGTACTGACTCACTGACTTGACTTGACTATCTCGAAGAGGTAGAAACCGACGTTTATTATGTTAGTTAGTTAGACGATTAAGGACTAATCGTCTGTCAAGAAACGACTCATCACTAAGTCCCTAGATTCAAGGAAGGTTGGACATCGGGGTGGTAGACATTGTAAATTGGAAACCTAGTGACACGTATTCCAGGATACGTACTTCGATTTTTCCTTTCTTGTACTTCCCAGAGGAAACCCTCCAAAGTATTCGGTCCACACTTTCACGTTGTGTAGACTCTCTTTGGTTTTGTACACCAGGTAGAAATACAGGTTTTGTTTCTTCCTTTCTCTAAGACTATTTATGTATCCTCCGAGACGAAATGGACCGTAAGTCCCAAGAGGTGCGGGACCGAATTTGAAAGGACAGCATGAACTGTGGTAATGGATCTGTACACGTAGTCAGTCGAGCGACGATATTGTTGGTTAGAGCTTTAGAGTCACTGCCTGTCGTTGGCTCTAAATAGAGATTGAATACATGTACATCCGGTCGAGAAGAGTAGACCCTGAGTCCCTTCTCCTTGTCGGGAGTATACCTTATACGGGTAAGATCGTCGTCTTTTCTTGTTCTTTCATATTTGAGTGTCCGAATTTGTACCGTGCTCAGTGTAGGCAAGTGTAAGACAACCGGTTTTGTACTTTTTACTAGTTAAGGTTTCAGCCACGTTACTCCCCTGAAGGGACAACGAGGTCACCGAGGTACGAGGGTTTCGTCCCCCGGGTCAAGCTAGGGATCAACTCCTTGATCAAGGGTGTACGACGTTGATTCTCAAGTGTACGGTGTCGATTCTGGACCACGTCGGTTTATTTTTTACATTTGCAATTTTTTCGTTTCAGTTATTTTACTCTGTATATGAGGAAGGTGTCCTCTATGACGTTCGGTGTACCGTTACCCGTCTCTTCCTCTTTCATTATTAGAGTTTGTTATTTCAGTTAGATTATACCGGTAGAAAGTAGATCTCATGGACTGTCTTAATGATTAATTAGGATCGTGAGAAAGGAGCCTTAGGAGTTGTGTTGTAAAGTCCGTCAGCAATGGTTATTAGACTCAAACCTCCCCTTTTCCACATTAACTACACGTCAAGAATACACTGAAAGAACGGCACGACACGAATCAGTGAGTCAGCACAGACTGAGAAACCCTGTGGTACCTGACATCAGGGGGTCAGGAGGCAGGTACCCCTAATAGGTCCGTTGTTATGACTTCACCCAACGGTACAGGAGGAGGTCTCCTAGAAGGGTTAGGTCCCTAGTTTGGGTCCAGAGGACGTAACGTCCTTCTAAGAAATGGTGGATGGTCCCTTCGGGTACACTGAAGGATCCGAGATCTTTTTCAATATGTAAGGGTGGTGACGTAGAAACGAAGTCGGACCGTATTCGAATAGGAAAAGTCTAGGGTCAGATAAGTTGTTTTACATGACTTATGGATCGTGTGATGGACTGTGTGGATAAACGACTTAATTACAAAGTGTAGTGGAGCGTGACACATGTGTTTACAAGTCACTTGTGAACAGGTGACTAATTGTCGTGACAAGTAATCTTGTTTCCCTCAATCATGGGGTCCTCAAAGACCCCACCATTATACCACATAACTGATCAAAACGAACTTAGGATTAGGATGGTGAATGATCAACCTACTGGGGTCCATTTAGGGAATTTAACAGACACGGAGTTAGAAATAGTATACCTTTTACCTTTTCCCCCTATTATTATTCCGGATGTATATTCTGACACCATAATTAACCTTTTTAGGAGTCGTACCAAAACAACAACGACAACAAGTCAGCGATTCAGTTCAGGTTGAGAAACTTTGGGGTACCTGACGTCGTGGGGTCTGAGGAGACGAGAAGTGGTAGAGGACCTCGAACGAGTTTATGTACAGGTAACTCAGTCACTACGATAGACTGATAGATTAGTAGAGTAGGAGAAGACGGGGGAAGAGGAAAACGGAAGTTAGAAAGGGTCGTAGTCCTTGAAAAGGTCTCAGTCGAGAAACGTAGTCCACCAGTTTCATAACTTCGTAGTCGAAATTACAGTGACTAAGGTTACTTATAAGTCCCAACTAAAGGAAATCCTAACTGATCAAACTGGAGGAACGTCAAGTTCCCTGAGAGTTCTCAGAAGAGGTCGTGGTGTCAAGTTTTCGTAGTTAAGAAACCGTGAGTCGGAAGAAATCCCAGATTGAGAGTGTAGGTATGTACTGATAACCTTTTTGGTATCAAAACTGATATGTCTGGAAACAGTCGTTTCACTATAGAGACGAAAAATTATACGTCAGATCCAAACAGTATCGAAAGGAAGGTTTCTCGTTCGCAGAAAGTCAAAGTACCGACGTCAGTAGTATAATTTGTGGCTTATTTACTTCAATAATAAAGATCGAGGTCGATTTTGACTCAAAAGGATATTCGGAAATAAGACCCACCTTCTGTTTTTGGTTCTTGTTGACTCTGAACTCAGGGACCTGTCCGGAGTAAGACGCAGGTGGGGTCCTGGAACTCGGTAGAGTCGTTGGTCGTCGAACAAGGGATTGAGTATTTAGGACTGATTACTGTGTCTGTACAGTGAAATTACAAACACTTCGGGTTACTGAATAACAATTCACGAACCTGTAGAAGTATACTTTCCGTGGGTTCCCGTTCGTGGTCTATAGGAAAGTCAGTATTTTCGTTTTATGATGGGGGTTTGAACCTTTTCCGTCTCCGAGGTATTGAATTACGTCCTCTCTTAATTTCGTCCGTGGGTCTTTCACGTTTAGTTAAGAATCTGACATTAAGGAATTATGTCTCTGTCTGTCTCTCTCTAGTAAGACTTACAGAGTCTGATGAACCTCCCAGGTCTCGTGTGTCCCCCTCGTCCTATGGGTTCAGAAATTATTTTGAGCCCCACATCCTCACACTTAGAAAGTGGAGGGGATTTGTTTTTGTCCTCGTTGTTATACAGAGAATAGGATTTAAATTCGGTCAATTCTCCGAACCTTTTTCATAAGGGGATTCACCGAAAACACACACACACACACACACCGGGAAGGACTTAATACAGTCCAAAGGAAAGGTTGAACTTGAAGTAGAAGGGGGGAAGAGGGAGTTGGTGGTGCAATCTGTTACCTAGGAGGACCTGGATCTCTGGTAAGGTCCCTACGGTCCGGTCCTGACATAACCGTCTGGAGACCTTGACTCTGGAATTTCAACCCCCCCTTTTTTAGCAGTCGCCACGGGTCGTGTATCAAAAATGTCCCCGACAGGGACTACAATTTCGTCTCTTTGATGACGGTGTCTATAATCTAATCAAAAGATAGGGGATTTGCCATCCCAGCGGCACTACATTACCGTTCCTGTGAGCCTCAGCACGTCAGGATGGTAGAGTATCGAAACTATGAAATCTGGCCAAGGCATTGGTAAGACCCGAAACCGAAGATGTACACATCTCTCACCTATTGTTTTGAAGGATAGAGTGTACAACACAATTTTCATTTGCTTTCTCCTTTTTTTCATTTGTTCTCCCTCATGGGCTCGCGAAGCCGGCTGAGATTTCTTAATATGTTCCCCGCAATCTCGGCATTGAGGAGGGGTGAGGGATTTGTGCGTGTAATGGTTGGTCGTCAGCGGTGATTATATCGAACGGGGGAGGGTTCCGTAGAACCCGATACTTCAGGAAACCACCGGCGTGGGAGCAACCGACGTCATCTTCACTCTTGATGCGGAGGGTCCTACGTCGCCACTCCGTCGGTGGTGCCGGCGGGAGATGAGGCGGGGGGAATACGTGTCGGAGAACCCTATACATCAGGGTCAAGACGCGACCAAGTTGTCCCTTTTTCACGCCTCCTTGGTGTTTGGGGTCTTCGGGAGCGCGGGTGGGTAGAGGGAGGGGGAGCGTCAGGCTCACGACAAAAACAACAACCACTTTCCACTCCCTTGTCGACTAGGCAGACACCCCATTCTTTTGAACCGGATTAAACCCCCGCTAGAATACCCCCCAGTGGGGTGAAAGGTTAGACACTTTCCCAGCAGATTCCCTTGGCATCTTCCCCCTCGTCCTCGCAAACTCGCAATTGTTAAAGGCCTGACCTCTTCGGTAGGGGTGACAAAGCCCTCAAGAACCAGAGTACCCCCCGGACTAGTGCCCCCACGGGAGACTGCCGAGAACGGAGGGAGAGTCAGGAAGAGATATTTCGCACTATGCGAATTCCCTTGAGCTCCCTCCGACTTCAGACGAGCAAGAGCCGGGTCGTTCTGAAGCGGGGTGTTTGGAAGGGAAAGGGGAATGGGGGATGCGACGAGCGGGGGTGGTTAGGTTTCCGGATATGATGCGACCTAGGCACCCCTCCCTTCGGAAGGTTCTACATCTTACAGTTTCTTGAGATCTCGGGATGTCGCACCAGCCCCCTACCCTGGGGGGGGGGGGTACGTTTGTGGACTTAGACCGATGTGTATGTCTGGAATCCACGGGTATCGAGAGAAAGTTTGGACCCCCTATAAAGGTCTACAATACTTAAAACACCCCTTATAACAGGACCCAGGGGTCCTGTTACATAAACTCTTGTTAAGTCGGGGAAAATCTTTCGGTCTTAACATAACTTCCCCTTTTTTGTATCTGATCAAAAGTGATCCCTAAAAAGTCTCTACCTTTATTTCTCTGTGGAGAACAACAGTATTCAGAGGTAAAACCTCCCTCTGCATCGAGGAAAAATATCTCGACCGGGTGGAAGGGAGAAGGGAGTCAAAGACAGGAGAAAATTTCAGGGACGGGTGGACTGAATTCGGACCACACCCAAACACTACAGACTCCCGCACGTGTACTGATCACCGACACCAACTAACCTGCGGGTAGTGACACCAACTGTGTCCTGACTCAAGTCACCCGACCTCTACTCTCAACTGCTCCCGGTAGAGTGTCAGGAGGCGACGTCTCAAGAGAACTAATAACAATGGAAAGGAGTGAGATGGGAGTCTAAAAGGTCACTTGAGAGGAGTGGGTTGAATCTTGTGGAAAGAAGAATTAGGGTAGGATATCATACGGAGGTTGATGGTCAGGTTCGTCCACCTTCCCAAGTCTGTAAATCTTAACTCCCATTCCCCTTGTCTCTTTTACTCCCCCTTCCCCTTTTGATCTCTACCCAATTGTCAGTTTGGCCATCCAAAGCTCGGGACGAGTTCTGGACTTCTTTTCTTACACTCCAAGAAAAACTTGACAAAGAGGAGGAGAGTTGTAATACACATGTAAAGGGGCGAGGTTCCCGGGTATGAAGGTCCGACAAGGATGACCCCCACCCCGAAAGGACCGAGGTCCGGGGGTGTAAGGTAGAGGGGTGTCGTGGTGTAAGGATGACTCACAAGGTGGAGTGGGAACTTTGTCGGCGGAGGTCTTAAGAACTGAAAGACCTCATTATTAACTCCCTCTCTTGGACATAAAGGTAGGAAAGGGAAACAGAGAACCTACTCTCATGTTCGAAATAATAATAATCATAATAAGTACCGTATTCTGTCCCCTCTCTACCCTTCTCTCCCACTCTCAAGTGTCCGAAGTCCTAACCAGTCGGTGTAAGGTCGAGGTTTCTGACCGAACAATGAAAGTCTCTACCAACGACAAAAGTCCACAGTATTCAGTAAAGACCCATGTCGACCTCACTCGTTCCTCTGGACGAGTCCTACTCCCCCCGTGGGTGTGGAGTCAACCTTCAACTTAAGTTCTCGGTCTTCTACACTCCCTACCCCACTCCTCTACCTCCGACTTCTTAAACCTTATAGGTTCCGATAATTCTCTACCTTTTCCTCCCTGACTGACGTCCTTCGTCTCAGATCCCATGACTCCAACCAGTCACCCCGACACTTTTCCCTCGTCTTTAATTTAGAATTAAGATCCTTTTCGGACACTGAGTCTCCCACGTCACACTCTGTTCTACATATGGTTGGTGCTTCCGGTCTGGTTACGGGATCTTTGTTTCTAACTATAGAAATTTCTCAGGACATTGAGTGTCCCCAACTTTTGGTCTATGTGATAGTAGAGGTCCCCGTCCCCGACACCCACCCATCCCTGTCTCAACACCCCGTCTCTCCATCTCCCCTCTCTGAAAAATCCTATAATTTAGAAACAAAGTGTCCTCCTGTCTCTATCGAGCTCTGGTCTTACCTTCTCAGTAGTGATTCGGCCCGTGGTAGGGCCCCACCTCAGTTGAAAGACTTACATCGGGCCTGGATGTAAGGGTTGTGGTTCCACCTTACAGTGATGTGTGAGGGCGGTCCGTGGCACGGGTCACGGTCGCTGACCTAACCGTAGAAGTTCCATAGGGATCTAGGGGAAACCCGAGTCCAAATACCCGGTACCCACCAAACCTTATTCCCCTTGCTGAACTAAAGACCTAAGCGTTGGAGTATTACTATCCCTTCTTCCCTCTTCCTACAGTCTTTACCGATTCCGGTAGACACATTCGTTTCGGGTGGAAGAGGCATAGAATTGGAACGAGAGAGGACTGTGTGATCGTAGGGAGGTGAAAGGGACAGAGAGTCGTAGGAACGGTGTCGGTGTGGTAGGACGGGCGGGGACAAGTCAGGGAGTCGGGAAACGTGGTAGGCCTCGACCCTCCACGTAGCGGTGTGGGGAGAGGGTGACACCCGAGACTGTCCACCTCCGACGGACACAGGCCCTAATGGTGTGTAAACACACCAGAAACCACGGACTTTCACAATGACTACCAAGAGGGTAGGTGCGGTCACAGGTCAAGGTTCCATGGTCGTTCTCCCTTTTAGCCCTCCCTCCCCAGTTTCCCTACCTCAAACCTTCTCCCATTACCCGAGTGGTCTATATAACTATCTTAGTACCCCAAAAGTGTCGTAGTCCCCAAGTCTGTACTTGTCATTTCCCGGTCATCGGGACGGAGGATTCTTTTTTCCTCCTTTGAGGAGGACACCTTAATCCTCCATCCCTTCTCCCTTTTCACCGAAGCATATAATCTTCTACGAGTAATCTAAGACTTTCGCAGTTTAGAGTCGAGACTATGAATATTCGACAAACTGGAACCCGTTTAATGAATTGGATAGACACAGGGAATAGTATTGTCATTTTCCCATACGGACGGAATATCCTTCTAAATTTTACTATGTCTATTTCGACAATTATGTCACGGACCGTGTATTACCCATGAGTTTTTTTTACTATTGATCGTAACAATGACCGAAAGGGATCACCGAGTCACTATTTCTTAGTGCACGGTCACCTCCTCTAGATCCAAGTTAGGCACCCAGCCCTTCTAGGGGACCTTCTCCTTTGCCGTTCGGTGAGGTGATGGCAACGAACCCCATAGGGTACCTGTCTCCTCGGACCACCCGATACCAGGTACCCCAGCGTTTTCTCAGCCTGTACTGAATCGTTGATTTGTTGTTGTTGTCGCAACAACAACAACAACAACAACAACAACAACAATTTCTCCCAGCCAAACCCGTTCTCTCCTTTCTCTCCCGTTCCGTCTTTCCTCCCTTTCTCATAGGGTCCTTAGTCTTTATCGGACACCCTCTGCCTCTCCTCTCTTTTGTCAGACATCTTGTCCCTCGTTCCCCGACCTCGGTTTCTGTTACCGATTATTCTGTGTGGTTCCCCTTCTCCCAGACGACTCGTGGACTCCCGGACCGTAGTATAACCCCAGGACCCAGACATGAAAAGGGGTGTCGGTCGATGGACGGGTTTGGGCCTCGGGTCGAGATGGTCAAAGCGATACACTTGGCGGTCCCGGCCCACACACCCGTCTCGGGGGGAAAGGTCAAGGCTCTCGGCGCCGGGTACCTACTTGACCACTGGGACCTCCTCTGACTACCACCGAGACTGTAGGACGACCAACAGGGGTTCCGTTGACACGACGTCCACTCTTGTCTCGTCGTCTCGACGAGGACCCGTTCCCGCGGCCTCCTATCGTAACGTCCCCTGGGGAGGGCGACGTGGGACGGGAGCGGCATCCTAACGTCCCCCGGGGAGGGCGAAGTGGGACGGGTGGGAGTCGACGCTGGAATAACCCTCAATGGGTTTCGGAACGGATGTCCTTTCGGAGTCAGACTGTGGCAGTGTTTGTGCTACCTATCCTTTCGTCTGGTGGGTGTCCGGTCGTAGTGAGTCCTAAAGGATTCTTGAAAAACTTGGAGGAGAAAGACCCCGACGTAGGAAGGGACCCGAGATCTCCTTCTACGTCTCCCACCTCCCTCCGGGGAACCCCTTCCTTGCAAGGCTCCCTCCCTTCCTACTCTGGGTGAAGGTCCTATTCACTCCTCCCTCTCGTCTAGTCATCCCGGGGTCTGGACACCTCGTTGATGGGTACACAACGAGAAGTCGACAACTTTACACTGACCAGATTTGACTCTACAAGAGATACCCACTTTATGTGTGACCTAAAACTTCTGGATCATAATTTTTTTTTTTTCTTACATTTTCTAGAGTTATTACCAAATATAGCTAAAGTACAACTTTACTATTGTAAAAACTAACTGACCTAATCTACTTACTTAAAGTAGGCAAAGAATAATAAAAGGAATTCGCAGATGATCTTTTAAAATTCAATATATACATCGAACATAATAAAAAGATAACCTGGTCTATCTCTTCTTATTCCCTCTCCTCCGTCTACAATCGTTCCTTCTGAAGGACTTCCTTCCCCTTTCTATCCCGGACCACCCCTCCTACAGGTACGGGGTCTGTTCTCCTGTCCGGACCCCTTCCGAGTCTTCCACCTTTACTCATCAAACACTAAATATGTTTGAGGACGGGAGACCTTGGGAGATTCGAATACCTTAGTGGTCTTCCTACCCTTCTTCTACGAGTATAGAATGTATTCAGTCGTCACCCTCTTGAGGATGGGCGAAAGACAAAAATGTAAGAAAAAAGAGTAAATTTGGAAGGTTGTTAGGTCCGATCCCTTAGTGTACTGTCTACTCCTCTCTCTGAGTCTCTTTAATTCATGAAACAGTTCTCAGTGGATCGATCAATTTTTTTTTTTTCATGACCTCTAAATTTGGGTGTAAACAGATTGAGTCTTGTTTATCCCATTTTAATCCCCTCGGTAGGGAAAACAGACACACCTAACTCTTTCTGAAGACGGTCCACTCCTCAAGGAAGGACGGTAACGACCCGTTTCTTCCCCGTTCTGGAGCCCCCTCCCCCCTTGTCTTCTCCCCACCCGTCAACTCTCAAGACCCTCGGACACACACTACCCTCCACCCGCTCTAAACCATCGTGTGGTCCGGAGGACTG
Organism: Capra ibex; assembly: GCA_006410555.1. Classification (NCBI taxonomy): domain Eukaryota; kingdom Metazoa; phylum Chordata; class Mammalia; order Artiodactyla; family Bovidae; genus Capra; species Capra ibex. The sequence goes on from SJYO01018757.1 coordinate 18,710,005, forward strand.
AGAGGGGAAATATCGGACATGACTACATTGAAGGGGTGGGACTGTGCGTAGACGTCTCACAACCCCTGTTCTGGAACCTTACCCACGAAGTGTCCGTCTTGGGTTGAAGAGTAGGACAGGAGATATCTTGGTCGACCTACTCTCGGTCGTTCTCTCCTTACTGGACTACGTCGACTTCGATGTCGACCTCCCCGTCCACTGTCTCGACTTCTCGGTTCACGTCCTCGAACTCTTCCGAGACCGGCGCCGGTCCGTCCTCGTACGCCTCGATCGTCTCGTCATGTTCCACCCTCAACCCGGTCACCCCCTTTCCAGGACCGACGGATGAACCCCAGGTTTTAGATTTGGGTTATTTTACTTCTGTCACTTTCCCTCTACAATCACCCGACAATTACCAAGACCGTAGTTTCTATATCCGACTTCCCCAGTGTTCATCATCAGTTGACTGACACTACCCTCTGAACAGGGTTTAACCATCACTCTGAGTCAAGAGACTCAGTGTCCTCACGACTCTATCCCACCTCCACCGGTAGAAGTGACCGTCCCCTACAAGGTAATGTCAAAAAAGAAGTTCCACTGGCCCATCTTCCCATCTATCAGTTTGAATCCTTAAGAGGAGGATTCGGAAATCAGATGAGTAACGCTCCACTCAGAGTCGAAGAGAAAAGAACCCCTTGGAATTAAGGTCCCCGAAAGGGCCAGGGTGCCCCTCGAGTGTCTTCTCTCCCTGTAGGACTCGGCTGTTGTCCCTCTGGTGCACCGGGCGTAGGACCTCGACCTTCTACTGTAGGTCTGGTAGTCACTCTTTCACGACTACTTCCTCCACCTCGACCTGTCCACTTCCTGGGGAAGGTGAGGGTAATGAAGGGAAGCGAAGGAAACTGGGAGTTTGGAGTCGGAGGACACAGTCCGTCCGTTCTGGACGGACTGTCAAAAAAGGAAGGGAAGAGTTGGAGTGAGTCCCATAAGGTCAAGGATTCCTATAGAGACAGACGGTTCGAGAGAAGGTAGAAAGGATTGAATAAGACATAAGGAATGGAAATCTTTATTAGTAACCATAAATAACACGTCGCTTCCACTTCGTTCTCGATCCTCACGTCCTAAACCTTCTTGCCTTACCTATCTTACCAGGTCCGTTCTCTTCTCTCCTACCTAAAGTCTGAAATGAAGTCGTTTCGTATTCTAATCTGAGACAAGAGTAATAATCCTTTACAATCTTGACCACTAGGTCTTTACAATACCCTAGAAACGGGACTTTTGTCCATATTTAGTATCTTGGAATCGTAACCCTCTTTACATTACATAAATTCTCCCATACACTCCCTTCTAGTGACGGAGTCTTCCACCGGAGAAATAGTGTTTCGGTAGTAAAAAAAATAGAGAAAACAGTATAAATGAGAGGATATCGAAAGGACTAACCAGGACCACATCTGGAGACCTCGGTGTATCTTATTTAAAGGTAGAAGACGATCTGTTGATAAGAGAGATGGTCTATCGTGTTTATAACCGGTGGAGGGAACGGAGAGGAAGTCCAAAAGTGACCCTCTTTGTTAAGAAAGTAGTTTACTGTATTAATTCAAAGAAAGTAAGTCACGTGCATCTAAATTATAGAAAAATTTTTGAGAAACCTCTTTTCGTCGTACGATAGGTTCTGGGTCTCATTTCTCACTCAACCAGGGATTCCGGAGAAGTCAGATCCTACACAATCAGAACGGGATCCCTCTATGATTTACAGATCCAAGATTTAGTACCTTATCTCTGCAACCCTAGTTTGGTTCGTGGACCTTTTCTAGTCCCTGACAGATCTGGTCCCCAGTCGCTTGATACCGGGTGTACGACTTAGGTCGGATGGTGCACCAAAACATATCGGGTGTTCCACTCTTACCAAAACTGTCAAAAATTACGAACTTATTGTTTTCTTCTCAATATAATACACTGTACATTTTTAGTCTACTTTAAGTTTAAGGTCAAAAGTTTTTTTAAAATGACTCTGTCGGTCCGAACAAGTAAATGTATGACAGATACCGACAAAGGTGTATGGGTACCACCTCCACTCTCCAACGGTGTCTCAGGTGTGTCGGACGTCTTGATTTTATGAATGAGAGTCCGGGAAATGTCTTTTGTGGACGACTGAAGACTGGATTTAGTTTTCAAATAGTAATTGCTACTGACCGGGGATAGATGTCTTTAGACCTAAGGTCAGAGAGCTAACTCACGTCTGTTGACCCTTCGGTAGTCGTCTCGAAGGGAGTTTCACTGTGTGTCTCTCCTTCCTTGTTAACACCTGGGGATCTGACGCGAGATTTCGGTCGTTAGAACCTATGTACCCCGAATCTGGACCTTAAACCCACAGGGTCTCTCCACCTCAAGACTCGATCTGTTCGGGGTCGTCTTCCCGACTACTATTCCAGACTCAGAAAAACAAGAAAGAGGCCTTTACCTATTCAGTGGACCGTAACACAGGTGGTGAGTGTCCCAATCTCTGTGCCACTTCCGGGACTGAGCCCTTGTTCTCTTCGAGGAACCCGTCGACTTCCTTCACGTCCGTCTGTTCCTCGTTTCGCTCCATTCCCGAGGTTCAACCAAACGAGAGAGTCAACAGGTAGGGTACAGAATGATATCTGAATGAAGATATTTAAGTCTACATATTGTAAAGGAATAATTTACTACTTTCGTTAATCTATTAAAACTACCTATGGTTTGAGACTTTAACCTCCAATACCTACTGACAAAACAACCGGAGTCGTCGATTGGACAAAGACATAGCACACACCAATATGTCATAACTCATGTGGAACTCAGAGTGTATGTCTGGTCATGTTTACTAGTAAAAATTCGAAGATGGAACGTTAGAATCAAGTGAGAAGTGCAGTCATCTTTTATGTCAACTTTGAAATAAGACTCCAAAAGTGTTTTTACTTACTTGGACCTTCGTGTACAGTCACGAACCCCTAGAGGTCACACGATTGTACACTCAGATACGTGACAAAAGGTTGTACTAAAAAGTATTAAACCTTCTTTGACTTTAGTTTATAAATTCGAAGGTTTACCGAAGTAGTCTTGGGTTCCTACCTCTTCGTAGGTAGGACACCCGACGATCCCTCTCTTGTCTTGGTGTGTACCGTGGTTCTACAGGTCGGACTTACTGAACCCTTCATCAATCATGGTACCTGTCTTTGTTCTCACCGTTCCTGCCCCACCTCACCCTCCATCTTATACCGCTCACACTCTCGGGTGTCCTGTAGGTTCAACTCAAAACCAGATTTTCCTTCACATCCCCTCGTCTGTACTCCGTACCCTGTCGATCTAAGTGTATTCTGGGGTCCGACACGGTGACCTCTACCCTGCAAATCCTAACTCAACGAAACACGACTCTTGGGTCCTTCCCGACCGGTCCCGACTGCCGAACGCAAACACGATTTAGACTTCTCACCTTGAAACCGAAAAGAGTAGTGTCTCCAGGTAGACGGGTCAGTGGGGTTTATACATAAGGGAAAGGAATGGAGGAGAGGCGGAAGTGGTCCGACTCGAGGTCTACCGTGTCGTCCTCTTGGCGGCGAACTTAAACCTCGACGTCCTCCGGTTCCTGGCCGTCCTCCTCGTCTCACGAGTCCGGGTCGCTGACTTCCTGTTCCACCGGGTCTACTTCCTGTGGGAGCCGGTCCGGGTCGTCGCCCACCACTCACTTTGGGGACCCGTCGTCCTTCATCTCTTACAAGATCCCGACCAACATTTGTTTATCCTCCTTTCCGTACCGAGTTCTGATTTCTTGGTCAGGACTCCAGGACTACGTTACCCCCTGTCCTTCCTTGGATCAACAGAAGGACCGAGTTGTCTACTGAGGACCCTCGGGACTAAGGTAGAGGAAAGAGGGTTCCGACTCGACCTCGGGGACTTTCTCGTCGAAGCTCCCCGGGTCCTCGAACGTCGGAGTTCGGTCGTCTTTCGACGGGAAGAACCCCTCCTCAACCGGTCGCGTCGCCCTCGGGCCCTGGCGTGATATCGACTCGACGTGGCATCGGCAGACCTCCACCGACCTCAGTTGCCGTCCGACCGGCTCGAGTCAGACGTGAACTTCCTCCTTTTTTCGGTCACCTCGTTCCTCGCCCGTCCCGACGACGTCTCACACCTCCATCACCCTACCCCCTAGACGTCCAAGGACCAGTGATGGCGGGGGTGGAGTCACACCAGTCTAGAGGACCCCCCTCTCCTTGTTCCCACTCTTGGAAGTACCTGAATCCCCACTCCTCCCGGATACTCCCTCCATATAAGTGACAGGGCTACCCCGGGGAGGGACGTTCCTCACAGATCAAGGACTAGAAGTATCGTTGACGGAAACAATTGTAGAACTAAGTCTATGTACAAGGTGGGATGTGGGGTCGGGACGTGCTATGGGTAAGGATGAGTCGTTCCGCGGAACGACAGTCTCGGGAAGAAAGTCCCTTACTCCTTCCGTTCTTCCCTTCTACAGAGATTTACCGAGGTTTTGTAAGTCAGGTTATTTCTTCTCTGTGTCATTCCTTACCGTGACAATGGTCACCGTAGGGGATGGGAATTGCAGGACAAACGGAGAAGCCGTAGAGGTCCGTCTCTTCCTGTTCTAGGACTTCGACTCACGTCTCTATGAAGCTGACCTTTTCCGTCACGTCCTCCTCTTCTGAGTCTCGGTTCAAAAGTTCTGACTTGACCGGGCCCTTTTCCTGAGATCGGACCACTCCGTGGGTCGGAGGGTTCTCGGGGTCCGTCCCCGGAGGGCTTTGTAGTCACCGGGGAGGGAGACGGAACCGACACCCGAGTCTTCACGACTCGTGAGTGAAGGGACCACCCGCCGTAAGGCGAACGTCCGGAGGGTCGGGAGTAACCAGCCTTCGGACGGCACACGGAAAGACGAGAGCCGTGTGTAAGACCCGGGTCACCCCTACTGAGTCCTCTTAAGATCCCACCGGGAAGAGACTGGTTCCGGAGAAGTGGGGTTAGGTCTCCGTCAGGAGGGTCAGGGGTGAACCCTCCACCTCCGTTCCTGAGTCCACTCAGAGGACGCCAACTCTGTCCCGAGAACCTCCTCCTCTCACTCCGGAGGGCACACAGCCCCGTTCGCTCCTCGCTTCCGTACTTCTCAACAAGGTACAACACCGTAGGTCCAAGATCCTCCGTGCAAGATCCGAGGTCTAAGATAGACCGGGAAAGGGGGGTCCACGTCGACAGTCTCTCGTTCGCCCTCGACTGTCTCGACGCGAGTCGCGACGCACACGAGGTCTTCCTTTTCCTCGTTGATGTCCTCCTCTTCGTCCACTCTCGGGTCTTGGCGGGGACCTACGGACTCACCTCCTGGGTTCCCGACCCTCGGGTCACAGAAGAACAGTAGAGCTGAATCTCTGCCCGTAGTCATTCTTCCCGGGTCTCCGATTTTTACCCGGGTACCGAGGAGAATCTTCGGGTGGACCGTCCTGTCCCCTCCCAACGACCCCCTTCGTCCCACCCGTACCGTCCCACCTTTAGACGGAATTTGGGAGGGTGGGAAACTACTTCCGTAGTTTAAGACTTCTCGAGTCTCTAGTGGGACCTGCTCCCCTTCCGAAACACCCCGACGGACCAAGTATGGAAGAGTCGGAGAGTATGAAGAGGGGTGAAGGTCCTTGACGACCTCATGTACTCTTTCGACCTCCGGGCGGACCTCTTCCACCGGCTACTCTTCACCTCACTCCTGGGACGGTGTCTCCTGCTCCTCCGGCGACGGCACCCCGACTCAGACATGTGGGTGTCAAAACACTGGTGGGGGTGGGACCGGTGGATCGAGAGGGGGGGCACAACCCTTTTGAGGTGTACTGGGGGTCCCTCGTCGGAGACGAGAGGCACAAAACGGAAGAAGGAAGGGTCTGGGACCAGGGACTAAACAATTGAGATAAAGAGGAGGTCTCTTCGGTCTCGACTAGGTTGGGAGAAAGAAGAGACGGACGAGGAAGCGGACGTCCGACGGGTCGTCGAGACTGTCTGAGCCTCCTACTCAGAGGTCTTCTGTACTCCGAGGGTGGGATGTCGGACACACTCTCACCTCTGGGCCCGAGGAGGGGACGGTGTCCCGGCGCTCTCCGAAGAGGGGAGCACCAGTAGTCGGTCGGTCGGGGGTAGCGAGGGGTTGAGAGTCCCGGTCGACTCCTGTCATCGAGTCTGAGCCACTCGTCTCTCCTCTCTGACTTGTCCCTGTCCCTGTTCCCCATCCGGGTTAGGGTTCACCGGGTCGGACGTCTCGTCCCTCGAAATCGATATGTCCCGAAAGAACGAGAACCTCCTCTCGTCCGTCCGGGTCCGACAGAAATTCCGGTGGGTCATCTGTGGTGGGGTTTTGGGTCATACTGGGTTATCGACTGACGACGGTGGGGGAGAAGGGTATGGGCAAAAGAGAGGGACACGTGGTCGGGGGTAGGTTTACGAAGAGGACCCTGAAGGGACCGTCAGGTCACCGATTCTGACGAGCGAAGGTTACGGGTCCAAGGTAGAGACCAGCCCCTTGATGTAGGGTGTATGGTACTAATTCTGGGTCATGTCGGTTTATTTATAATTTTTTTTTTTTGTTTTTTGTACGAAGAGTACGGGGTGAGAATGACGTCGGGAGACAATTGTTGGACCCGGATCAGACAAACAGGGAATGGACGGGGTCGTGAGACGAGGGGGGCAGAACCCTGTGATGGGGTTCTGAGTCGGGATAGGGAAACCACGGGTCCTCCGACTTCTACTCTTCAGCCAGGACTACCGTCGACACGTCTCACCCCCACTCCTCCGGTTGGACGATGAAGGCCTTGACCCGTCACGGAAGATGCTGTACCGGTCCACTCACGAGTTCCCCCGTCTGTCGTCCCTCCTACGGGCACCTTTCCCGTGGGTCCACTTGTCAGGAGTACGCGAAGGTGGTGGAGGGAGAAGAACCGGGGTCGATTCTTTCCCTCTACATCGACACAACTGTTTCTCTTACTGGGTGGTGGGGTCTAGTGACCACGGAAGTCCGTCGGGAGGGGGTAGGATAGCGACGTGTACGCGTGAGTCCCCGGGACGGAAATTGACCGAAGACACAACAAGATCGTGACAGGAGGCGCCTCGGGTTTAACGGGACGCAGGGGGGAGAGGACGGGAATGGGGAAGGGGTTGGTGGTCCATTCACGGATCCGAGACGGTCCCCAACTTCCCTCCACTGGTTCCGGGAGTCCCTGTGCTTGTCTCTCTTCTGACCCCAGGTCGTAGGTAGACTAGTGGGGAGTCTACGACAGCGACGAGAGACTGAGGGGACCCGTCAGGAAACCCACCGCCTAAGTCCATAGTCTAACACGGGGGAGGGGGCGGAAGGGAAGAGGGGGGGAGTCTAGTTCTCCCCTTCCGTCCCTCCGTTCTCTCCAAAATAGCAGGTCGGGGGTCGAAGCGGACCTATACTCTACCCGAGCCCCGTTCCTCCTCCACTACGACAGTAGGAAGGTCCGACCTCGTCCTTCTACTTCCTGCTACAGTCTGAGTAAAAGTCGGAGTAATCCGTCGTCTGCCTCTACCTCCCTCCTCTTGTCCCCAAACCCCCTTCCCGGCACATGATCTCGTTGGTCGTCCCTGATTTCTTTTCTCCCGTACCCCTCGGCCCTTCGATTCCGAAGGTCACGACACCCCTCTCCCCTGACACTCTCCGAACCTCTCCTGCAATCCTTGTCCCAGTAGACCCTCGGGTACACACACCCAGGGAGAGGGACTCCAGGCTTTCGGCTCTTCCGTCGTCTCGTACGACTGGGAGAGAAAGGGGAACAGAAAGAGATCACCGAAACGACACCCAGGGAACTGTCTCCGGTCGTGACCCCCGGGACGGTGAGGCGGCACCTTCCTTACAGGGTAAACATTCCTCGCGAAGGGTCGGCTCTCACTGTTCCTACGGTACCTCCTGGTGTACCTACCTGTGAAGAAAAAGTCGTGGGTCCTGGGAAAGTGGAAACTCACTGGGGTAGGGGGTGGGGGTCAGGTGTGTGTCTGTGTGTGAATACGTGTACGTGTGTGAGTAGGGATCTGTATGTGAATCCAAAGTACGGAGAAAAGGTTGTGGGAGCCGAGGTACTATAAGACAACGGACTTTTGTAGGGTCCGAGGGGTTGTAGTAGGAGAGGGTCGACCGAGAAGACAGGTCCGTCCCCAAGGAAGAACCTTCGTCAAAATGAGGGACTTTCGCCAAAACCTCCTTGGGTCTACCTCCTCCGGAAGAGACCCCCCTTACCTTAGTGGGGGAGGACCGAGGTCAACGAAGACAATCAGTGTGGTTGGTGACGTGGTGGTGGTGTGTGTGAGTGTGAGAGACTACGGGGTTTCGGTTAAGGACCCCGCGCGGGGGGGAAAACAAGTCCCAGACACAAACAAATGACTCAAAAGAGACCCCGGACGAAACTATAGTACTGGAAAAATCCAGAGAAGACCAAGACTCGAAGAGACCAAGGAGGAGGAGAAGGGGGCGACGGAAGGTATGGGGTCGGGTCGGAAAAGGTATGGTAATCTATAGTTCAAACCTCCAAAGAAAACATAAAAACTCCAAAAGACATGAAATAGAGGACAGGGAGAGGTGGTGGTAGGGGGTCCCAGGAGTGTACCTTTCTTTATTACATGAACACGGAAGAGACTCCCTACCCCCTTGTTTACCAGGGTCCACAGGGGTGAACGGTCGGGAGGGAGCGAGTGGTGCAGGGGGGAGTCGTTATTCTCGAGGGGGGGTAACGGGAGGGGGACGGTCATCAACTTGTTTATATAAATATACTATACATATTGATAAGATTATTTTACACAAGAATAGTACTCCACACTCGTCTCGTTTCTACGAGTTCTGGAGACCGAGAATCTGGAACCACCTCCCTTCTCCTTCCCTCCTTCCCGGGAGGGGTCGGGGCACGGAATCCCTCCTCCGACCGTCATAAAAAGGTACTACGGAGGACTATGCGACCGGCGACCACCCTTCACTCCTCTCCCCTTGGAAACAGAGTCTACCCCCAGACCAACCCCTTGTGACGTCACGTCCTCCCCCGTTTGACTCCCCCTCCCCTCCCGACAAGGCTCCACCTCGTTACACCCTGGACCCTATACCCGGCTCCACACACAGAACTTTCATCCCACTTCAAAGGTGGCGACTCTGGAAATGAGAGGTTTCGTCGGAAGTGACATGGACTCGGTTTCCTGTCTGTAGTGAGGGTAATTCTCATGTGGGGAAACTCATAGTCGAACCATTTTTCACAGGATTTGGAGGATAGAGATCTTAATAAAATTAAAGAGGGTTGGGACGGAGGGAGAGACGGAGAATAACGTTGGGAGTCTATGGTCATACGTGTATATCTGAGATGTTTGTGTTTTTGTGTAAGTAGGTGGGATTGGTCGAAGTGTCCGATCTGTGTGTGCGTCGTAGTATTTCGTACCTAATTCCTGGGTGCACGAGTGGTTCCGAGAGCCGTCATGGGCCGTAATCGGCGCAGATGTCGGGTGACAAGAGGTGAGGTCAACGAGGGAATAGTCGGTGGGAGGTAAGGGAAGTCCCGGGTACCTACCCGGTGGGGGTGGTAAGGGAGAGACGTAGGTGGACTTTGCAAGGAACGGGTGGGGGAAGGTCGGGGTGGACCCACTGTAGAATGTAGGAAGGAAGAGAGTGCAACGACAGAGGATCGTTGGGGTAGAGCAAGGGACTTAGGGAAGGTTCCTTTAATCTCTATTACCTAGAGAGGAGAGAGGTAGAGATGAGGAGAAATAACTAGGAGGAAATTACTTTCAATTAATATTGTTACTAAATTAATTATCTTAGGGAGAGAAGGAAATAACGAAGGGCATAATTCTGATAATTATTTATGCTCGACCCGACTGTCTCCGTAGGTAGTGGGCGGACCCTAAGGGGGTTGGAAGGAAAAAGGGAGGGAGGATAGGGGAGGGAGAGAACCGGATATTTGAACGGCCCCATCACCCCCAATTAGTCTCTCCTTAATACTCGGTTGTAGGGGTCGTCCTCCACGTAAATTACTTTAGTGAACATTAAATACAGACCCCTTCCAACCCCTTCCTTCTTAGACCTTGGGTCTGTAGGACGAAGATCTTTCCATGGAGGGGTCGGTCGCGTTTTCTCTTCCTTCCCTTCGTCTTTCTCCCTGGGTCCCGGAAAGGACGGTGGGGTGTCGGGGACGTTTCGGTGTGTGTGGGACCGTCCTCGGTGTTCCCATCGACGTGTTCCGGTAACTGTGTCTCCGACGGTCTGAATCTCACGAAGACTCCTCATATCACATTCAAAGTGAGAAAGGGTGGAGGTGTCGATGTGTCCAGTACAAGTGGCGAAAGGGAAGAGGGGTCGGGTCAAGACCAAGTGGAAGGGTTAGAGGAGACGTGAGAGGAGGAAGTACTCCGGGGGGCCAGGGAGTAGTCTGGGGAGTTGGACCCAAAGATCTTAAAGGTCGGGGAGGAAAGAGACGGGACTCATACAGAAGACCACACGTCAGACGTGGAAGTCTGATCCTCGACGGACCTTTGTATCTTACTAAAGAGAAGGAGTGAATACTAAACGGATGGGGTCCACGGTCACGGACTGTGTCCCGCGAGTCCCCTCTCATTAACTGACGTGTCCGTCCCTTCCTTCTGTCGACCCAAGGGTAGTCTCAAAAGAGGACGAGTGCCACACCATAAACCGTTGAGTCGGAAGGATGACAAGGGGAGGACATCACCTAGCAGATAGAAGGAGACGAAGGGTCATGAGAACGTCTTTCACTACCTGGACTTACCCGAGTCTGGTTCGTCGTCGTTTATCCTTGAGTCCACAGTCATAAACCACTCCCTACTTACTCAGGTTTGTAGTGAGGGGCGAATGTCTTCGAGTCACCGACGGACAATGGATGTCCTTACGTTACACACGGTCAGCCCCGTGAAGTGGTTGAGCGGAAAAGTAAAGGGTAGGATGGGATCTCTTGGGACCTGAGGTCAAAATGTCTTGGTACGGTGTCTTTATCCGTGACGAAAACATACGGAGACTCGTGTACGAAAACGGAGTTTTCTGTGGAGGAGTACTTCGGAAAGAAGTAGGGGAAGTAATAGGAGACTCCATGGTGTACGATCGTGAAACAGTTTTGAGTGATATGCACAAACGTTCAAAAAGAAGAGAGAGCTACTATACGTCGAACTCTCTTCCCCATGAATTAATTAGTTCTGAGCCCCTCTGTTTCGAAGGACACCTATTACTGTTCCCCCGACTCACACACGTCCGTCCTGTTTTACCACTTCTGGCTTGAGTGATTCTTTAGGGTTGGAAGTTGCGATTCTTTAGAACTAGGAGTGAGTTGAGACTTACTCCTAACCTACACTGTACCCTTCACTTCGACCCGTCTACCTAGTATCTGTAGATGAGTATGTAAAGGAGTTGTTTAAAAGTGACTTACGGATGGTACACGACCCACGACAAGATTCATGATCGTTCGACGTACTTGTTATCCTTACACATAAGAGTTTCTCGAATGTGAGATAACGTTCTAGTACTTTCAGGTTTCTTTGGTTAATCCTTGGGTGACATTATTGGGTCCGGTCTTGTCACTCGGAGCTTGATCCCTCAAAGGACCACCAGGTTACCAATCTTGAACCGTGAAAGTGACGTCGCCGGGTACAAGTTAGGGACGAACCCTTTGTCTAGGGTTTTCGACTAGTCACTCCGGTTCTTTGTCACTCGTGACTTGAATTCACCACAGTTCTCCGTTTCTTCGTCTTAAGAAATCTTACGTCTTAATCACCCTGAACAATTATTACTCTATACCCTTAACTTGTCTTCCTCAGGACAACTAGGGTCCAAAGACGAAAGTCACTGGTCTATTGGTCACTACGGTAAGTGGTTTAATTATTATGTTTACCTCTTTATTATGTAACTCCCTTTTCCAATAGTCACGTTAAAACGGAACAACTTAAGGGTTACAGAAGTTCTAGAAAGTTTCCTCTGTCCTGAGGTCATCTGTTAACCTATCTATGAATTCAGGTCTCGAGTCCTACCCAAATCTCGTCTTCTCTCTTTGAATTCTAGGAACATTCATTTCTACTATGTTCACTTCCTTCTAATGGGTCCGGAGGGACTCACATCTCACTCTCCAGTCTCCTGGTTCCCGTCGTGAGTCCTCTGGTAGTTGTGCCTTCTCTTCCTACCCCTCACGACTCGGTACCTCTTCTATCTTCTTAGTCTCTCCGTCCTTCGTTGAGTCCCCTCCATTCAGTTCCTTTTTCCGGTGTCGTCGTCCCTTCGGTCCCTTTCAAAGGGACCTTTATCGACCAAACTGTCGGTCCTCCAGAGACCGTTGAGTCGTTCTCGGTGAATTCCTCTCACAACGTCCATCTTCATTAACATGTCGACCTGAAGTGTCTCGGACTTTGTCTATGGGACGTTATCTATACGTCCAGAAGACTGGGTACCCTTGACCCCTGTACAGAGATCAGAGTGTCTTATTGTTCCTGAGGATTCAGTTCCACATTCTTTTTAGTTCCCACCCTTGGTTCTACAGACCTAGGGTGTAGTTTCTAGGACGACGGACACTGGGTAGTCCAAATCCGTGAGAGATTCGGACGTCACGGGTGTACTACCGGTGGTTGGTGTACAGTGATGACTTGTGAACTAAAAAAATTTAAAGAAAAGGAAAAACCGGAACGTCGTACTCCCTAGAATAAAGGGGTTGGTCCCTATCTTGGACACGGGGCACGTTGTCTCCGAACTCAGGATTGGTGACCTGGTGGTCACTTAAGAGGTGATTTTGTGTGAACTTTACACTGATCACAGCTGTCTAAACAGTTGACGTTTAGCGCATTGTTTAAAGTATAAATTGTGGTTTTGATTTTGTTTAAATTTTATTGCAATATAACTGACATACAACTTCCCTATATTATAAAACTTATCTAACCCAATTTATTTTATGTAATAATTTCAGTCAAAGTGGATCAAGAAAAAGTTCACACCGATAATCTTCTAAAACCCGAAGGGTTCACCGTGATCGCCATTTCTTGGGCGATAGGTTACGTTCTTTACATTTTCTACGGTCATTTTCTACCCAGGTCTTCTAGGGGACCTCCTCCCGTGCCGTTGGGTGAGGTCATAAGAACGGACCTCTTAGGGTCTCTGTCTCCTCGAACCGCCCGATACCAGGTATCCCAGTGTTTCTTAGTCTGTGTTGACTTTCGTACGTCCGTGATCTAAAATTTAATAGATACACTGGGTATAATTTAAAGATGACGTGTCGTAATCAGATTCGAGACGGTGATTTATCCTGGGGATGTTACACCTGTAGGCATTTAAGTGGGTCAGAGGGTTGTAGGGAGGACCGTCTTTCTCTTTACGGACCTTAGGGTTCTGACGTAAGACATCCATGGACACACAGAGTACGAGGGTTACGGTCTTGGGTACTGTTCTCTAAGGTCACAAGTCATGGGGTGGAGGGTCAAAGAGACACGGACAGGGAAGAAGAGGTCCATGGACAACTATTAGTCTATTCTCGTCTTTACAGGATAACATTGAGAGTCTTTTCATCTAAGGGGGGAGGGGTGGATTCTGAGAGTTTAGAGAGAGGGTAGGGATTTAAATTTTCGGTACAGAAGAGGGACAAAGGAGGTAAAGAGTTGAGGAAGAAACGGAAAGACTTTGGAACCTTTAGAGAGTTTGGCCATCTTTGTGTCGTACCTTCGTTAGTGTTCCTAAATCTTTAAAGATCATGACAACGGACCTTTTAGGGTACCCGTCTCCTCGGACCATCCGATGTCAGGTACCCCAGCGATTCCCGACCTGTACTGACTCGCTGAAGTGAAAGTGAAAGTGAAGTACGTAACCTCTTCCTTTACCGTTGGGTGAGGTCACAAGAACGGACCTCTTAGGGTCCCTGCCCCCTCGGACCACCGACGGCAGATACCCCAACGTGTCTCAGCCTGTGCGGACTTCACTGAATCGTCGTCGTCGTCTGAATCAAACGGTATAAAGGATTAGTACACTGGACCTTACTTGGTGGAGTAGAGAGACTTGGGAGTAGTCGTTTTACCTAGACACTACTAATATACTCTAGTCGACACATTTTGTGGAACACGTCTCGGGATGGGTGTTATCAATGAAACATTGCACCCAAAGAGTGAAACGTAGAATGGGGACTTATAGACCTCTTGATCCTTTTCTTTGTCATTTGAATCAAAGTACATATACCTGATTATCTTAGAATTTTGGTTTTTCCCCGAATCTCTATATAAAGGTCGAGAGGTAAGTCACGTCTTTAACGGACCTGAGGTAGGGAGTAACCATCAGTAGGTTGGAGACGAATTTGTAGAGGTCCCCGGTAAGTGACCAAGTGAGTTATTTGTTCTTGTTCCGTGACACCCTCGGTGTTTCTTCCCGTCTGTGTCGAGAGTGACAATTTCTCGGATGAATATATTATCGTTTTTCCTGTCTCTTCAATGATAGTGTATTCTATTTGTGACCATACACGGTCAGTTCCACGTATGTCTCGGTTGGTGGAATGTCCAATTATTATATACACGTTGTTTCACATCGAGATTACAACTTTAGGGAGGATTTAGGGTCTGGAGTCACAAGGGTAAGTAAAGTACCTTTTACGTCGTTCTAGGAAGGTGTAATCTAGAACCCAGTAAGAGAAAAAAAGGATAAAACAAAAACCGACACGACCCGGAAGTAACGATGTACGCCCGAAAGAGATCTACGTCGTTTGACCCCGACGAGAGATCGACGCGACACACTCGAAGAGTAACGTCCCCGAAGAGAACGACACCTCTAGCCCGAGACCCGTGCGTCCGAGTTATCAACTCCGAACCAACGAGACGACGTACACCCTAGCAGGGGCTAGGCCCTAGGTTTGGTACAGGGGACGTAACCGTCCACCTAAGAATTGGTGTCCTGGTGATCCCTTCAGGGTACCTAGTAAGAATTCCTCCTGTGAAAAACATTTTTGGAAATTTTAAGGTCCTCCCACACTTGTACCTTTTCCGATCTTGTCTATTTACCATCGTGTCCACATCCCTCTTGACGTTCTAGGAGGCCGGAGAAGACAGAGTCTTAAAGATCCTTAGGGATCTACAGATGGGATCTACATGTCAGGGAATGATGCTCATTAAGGACAGCGGGACCCTTCGGGACATGTAGGGGTGAGAGCCCCGAGTAGGTTTACAGAAGGAGAAGAAAAGAAAAAGTAGGGTGGGGAGAATGTAAAAAAGTGGAAAATAGTCGTAGAGATACTAAAAGAAACGCAGGTAGAGACGAAGTCGGACAGGGAGAGTAATAAAACTAAACCGTATAGACTATAAGAGTTCCAGAAAGACAGAGAGGCAGAGGGAGAGAAAATGAGAAAGTAGTAAGAGCTAAAGAACCAACCAAAGGTAAGAGACAGAGACCGGAGCGAAAGAGGGGGTTCGACGGCGTTTCGGTATTTGGGTCGGCCGGGACGTCGTCCGTCGGCGGTTAGTGACCCGAGGTCCTCAACGCCCCTCCCCCGACGTCTCTCTTCCCCCGAACCTTTTCGACCCCGCAACAACGATGTCGTACCCTCCCCTCTCCGTCTTTTCTCGTCTCTCTACGGTGAGGGTCTTCCGCTGGTGTCGAAAGGACGTCCCTCGTCTGTGGACTGAGGAGAAAGACAACCCTTAGTCCCATGGACCCAGGAAGGGGACATGAGGGGTTTAACACTAAAGAGCAGATTTTGTTGTCCAGTGTCTAGTGAGTGAGGAGGTCTCTAAACGGAGGAAGTAAAAGTCCGACAGGGTTCTACTTCCTCGATTCCCTGAGACCCTCAGAGCCCTACAAACCCTGTATGCAATGTCCTTGTAAGGGACCCAACCCTTCTAAGGGACCTCTTCCTTTACCGTTGGGTGAGGTCATGGGAACGGAACTTTTAGGGTACCTGCCCCCTCGAACCACGTCCGATGATAGGTACCACAACGGTTCTCAGCCCGTGCTGACTCGCTGAAGTGAAAGTGAAAAGGAAAGTGTCCTTGTAACCCTGTTATTTACCTACTGGTCCTGAACCACGACCCTTCTGTGACTCTTCTCCGTCTGAGAAATAGCCAGTTCCCGCTTGGTCTTCCCACCCGTTAGGTCCGAGGAATGGACGATGGAGATAGGGGTTTCGTCCTGCCTGTCGGACTTTGGGACCAGGGATCAGATCCGACCCTAACCCGTCAAATCCACGATATATTCCTCGTTGACAGGTCGAGTAGCTGTCCTTCGATGTCCCGGACCCCTTCTCTTTCCCACGATCTTCCCCTTTCGTCCTTTCCCCTCCCTAATCGCTCTCTAAAATCCTCTTCTGTCTCCTCCTTGAACGGCAAGACAAGCCCGGGTCGCTCACCATTAAGGACCACACGGCCGCTGGGGACGACCGACGCGTGCAGTGACGGGCCCTCTTCCCTTCCTTGTCGGCCGGACACACCCAGGGTCGCACCCAGCTTATACTGTGACGCAAAACACTCACACAGTGGCATGTCGCCAGTGCCGCGGACACAGTGGTGGACTCTAATATACACCCGTGGGGACCCACTACCGTCATTACACTATCTCGTGTTTTCAGTGTTTCAAGTCCGAGACTTGAAGACCGACGAGGAGTCCCTCAGGTCTGACCCTTCCCCCTCCAGAGGATCGGGTTGTCTACGGAGTGATTGCAGTACATACTTGGGTGAGCAACTCCGAGACGTCCGTAGTTTCATTTTAAATGGACAGGCTCAAATCCCCCTTTTCACACCCGAAACCTTTGTCTGAATGGATCCAATTTTAGGACTAAGGGACATGATCGGTAGACTGGAGTCCGTTTAATGAATTGAAGAGACTCAGGTTAAAGGAGGGGACTTTCCGTACAATTATGGGTAGAGTGTCCCAATGACACTCACATCGGGTCACGGACCGTTACCTTTCGCAAATTGTCTACGATTAAAAGACGGAGGGAAAAGGAAATGGAGGGTGGGAGTTCTACGTCGTCCCTAAAGTTTTCCGTTTACTTGTCTCCTATAACAACTGTGACCACTACCACCACCAAATATAAATGTAGTGAGTGCTTTTAGCAAATTTGTATAAAAATTATACACCGAAAAAGGGAAAAATAATCGGTTCGTGTAGTACTAGTACAAAATAACCCTATCTTTATAGGACTACAATACCGTCCATACATCTTCCTGTCGGAATACTTCACTATTGTTCCGTACTGTTTAGAAAGAAATAACACTATGTAAAAGTAATGAGTCCAATTAGTCCTTAATGGGTAATCTTGTTCCCGAATTCTATTCATGTACTGTCAGTAGACACGTCTAGTCTTAGAGGACTAAAAGGTTACCCATAGATTAACAATAACGGCAACACCCCCCTACTAATTACGAAACTAACTTGACCAGAATTTTGTAATCTTATTGAGCTCTATGCTGTCCGTCAATCTTTGTCATATAAGACTTTAAATTTTCTCCTGCCTAAAGTTAAGATGGTTTTTTACAGATTGGTAATGTCGACAGGTCACTGTCTCCCGTTTGACGAGTACTTCATTTCTCGAGGAAGACCCCTCTTCATGACTTCGTCTTCGACCGGGACCGTCCGATTGACACTTTCTTCAGATCCGACGTCTCCTCTGACCTATTCTCCGGGAAACTCCACGGAGGTGTTTATGTGACGGCACTTATTACTTATGAATCGAGACATCTTCACAACAGGGTTTACTGTAATGACGGTATGGGTTCCGGTAACAAACAGTGGTACCCCACCCTACCCCCCTATCATTATTATTGTTGATATACGAAAAGGGTAAGTTCTGACAAAAAGGGTTCCCTTCAGTTCTAAGACCCTAGCAATGGAGAAATTGGTAGGGGTGTAAGAAGATCAAGAAAAAAAAAAAAAAAGATAGAAGTTTATAGAATTTCTTTTAAAACGAAAAATTTTTTTTTTTTTTTCTGAAAAAAGTAGAAAATCAAAAGACGGAGGTTCTCCACCCGTTCGTTATCTACCCCCGTCTCCTCCTTTGTTTGTAAATAACTCAAGGATAAATCACATCGACGACAGTAAAAACGTAAATTCTTTTCACACATAGACGAGAGTACGTCCAATTTGCAAACATACACACACAATCAGCGAGTCAGCACAGGTTGAGAAACATTGGGGTACCTGACATCAGACGGTCCGAGGAGACAGGTACCTTAAGAGGTCCGTTCTTATAACCTTACCCAACGGTAAGAGAAGAGGTCCCCAAGAAGGGTTGGGTCCTTAGCTTGGGCCCAGAGGACGTAACGTCCACGTAAAGAAATGATAGATTCGGCGGATATTGGAAAACATTTACACTACCCCGGTGTGTAAAAAGAAAAAGTGAGAAGTCCGAAGAGACACCCTAAAACCAATAGATCGACGGACACCCCCATAGACGTACGTTGAGGAGGTTCCTAAAGTTAAGGAGGATACCCATGTGTCCTCAATAAGAAGACCCAAGTCCTAGAAACACGTCCTGTGGTCGAAACAGGGATAGGACCCGTGTTCCCACAATGGTATAGTCCTGAGGGCGGAGGAACGTAAGGCACACGTACTAAAGGAAAAGGTAGGAACAGTGTCACGTGTGTCTAGGGACACGGGTTCGAGGCGGTGTACTTTGGTACACACAGGGAGTTGGGGAGGAAGGTGGAGACACTTCTCAGGAACCGTGGGAGGGGAGGACCGGTGGGGGTGAGGGGTCAAAGGTACGGTCCTCTCTAGATTAATGTGTCTTTAATCATGTCTCTTCCTAGCAAACGAAAATACCGTAGTCGCGGTCCCGTCAACATTTAGACCCCGACGACGACGTTGGCGGAGACCCGTGACACGTCGGACATCCCCCCGAGAGTGGAGACATGGGACGAAACGAGGTAGAGACGGGTACGGGTCGACGGGTCCCGAGATTGAGACGGGTCCTGGGGTCTCGGGATACTATATGGGGAGAGTTTTCCTCCTCCTCCGGACACTTTCCCCTCCCCAGTCAGTCTTCTACTGTGTATGATCGACGAGTTATTTACAAGGGACTTACTCTCTTCCCAATTAAGATCGTTACGATTGGTGGTCAGCCAGGGGTCGAGACCACCGGTTCCCTACTGATAAGGATGATAAGGATGATTCTAAAGAGGGTTTTATAAATTGTGAGTGATTTCTCAGAAGGGGTGGAAGAATATTTGAATCTATTTCAAATACCCAGTAGAACTGAAGGTGAAATCTCGAGAACTTGAGGAAGAGTCCGTCATAACCTATTACTTTTGTCGGGTCAAATGATCGATTCACTAGAATTCAATGTGTGTGTGTGTGTGTGTGTGTGTGTGTGTGTGTATGAGTGGACTCGGAACCAAAGGAGTAGACACTTTACCGTCAGTATTTGGATGGAAAGTCTAATAACACTCTGTAGGTTCTCTTTCGTGACTTGGTTGTCCTTTCACCAGGTGATTAACAATAATAGTGGTAACTAAAGAACACTCGAATGTGAAGGTAAAAGAGTGGTGGGAATTTGATCGGAAATAGGGTTGGTTACGAGTGTGTTCACGGTGGTGTGTTAAACCGAATTATCCCATACGTCCGTTCCAACACAGGTTGGATCTTACTTACAAAGAAACACAATACTCAGAACGGGCCTCGGTCCCCACTCCTGTCCACTGAGGGTGTCAGGAACCCATGGACATCTGTGACAAAGTGGACATTGGTTGAAAGAGGTTCGAGAATAGAACTGTTACTAATAAAACTCGAGGTAATAAGAGTACCTCCAATACTTAAAGAAGGAACCTCATGGACACTCATGACCCATCTTTCTTAGTTCCTGAATTCCTTAATCCTCTCTCGTCCTCGTCCCCTTAATCCCATCGCTGTCTTCTCAAATTGGGATTTCTCCCTCATCGTTTCTGTCTTCGGTTTCCAGGTCCGAAGGTTGAAGGAGGGTTGTGTCAGAGGTTTGGATCCCTGAACCCCGGATGAGGGAGACAGGAGAGGATGAGACTACAGAGATCGAGTCCCGTGAATCGGTCCTTAAAGACTGAAAGAGAGATATACCTATTGGGACCTTTCGAGATTTACCACACATATCGGGTCCTTCACTTCTCGGTTTCCTTCCTTCCCCATAAGGCGGAAAGAGTTGGGTCCAGACACGTCTAGAGGTTCGTGGTAAACCTGTTCTGGGGGTCGAAGGTAGTCAGTCCCCGTCCCTCTCGTCCGACCTCTTTCGACTCCGTGTAGTTACAGACGCAAGTCGGAGAGTGGGGTACTAGACGCAGGGTCCCTCCCACTCCTAAACCGCACTTCCCGTCTCACCCCCCCCCTAGAGACCGGGGGCGGAGGGGGGTGGGGGTTGGGGTTGAGTCCGACGTCAGAGAGGAGCAACATCGTCTCGCTCTCGTTTCCCTGCCCGTCATTTCTACTCACTACCGCGCCTCTGTTCGTCTTTATGTGGTAGTACTTTTACGATTACTGAGGAACGAGAGAAAGAAATACCAACCTCATTATGTCTGAAGTTAGTATTTTTGTTAGAGGGTTGTAAAATTACCCGAGGTAGTACGGGCGTGAACAGCCATATAAACTTCTTATTTAGTGGGAGGGGAGAGCCTTACTTAAGCGACAGTTTGAGCCGAGGGAGCCTCTTTTACCTACCCCTCGCTCCCACCTCCAAAAAACCCCCCCTCCACCCCCTCAGGAGAGGGGGAGATTGAGGGAAGATTTGACCCGAAATCTAGCAACACGCTCCGCGGACCTAGGACTCTCCCTCCTTCCCCCGTTAACCCTTAAACCACCTCGACTCGGGCTTCCCTCCCAAACTCCGTTGTCCCCCATCCCGGGTTCCCTGAGGTGTGCCTCTTTTCGGCGAGGAACCTACCTGTTCCTTCTCTCTTTCCTACTTCTTGACAGGATCGTAACCTGCCTTCCCCGTTTTAGAACTATGCCTTGGCTCTCTTCCGTTTCTTTTACGTTTTTTTCGTATATTTAAGCGGAATAAAAAAAGCTTAAAGAAAAGCTGACCCGGAGTCTGTCTCCGCGACTCCCTTTTCAAACTCTATAGAGAAACCCCTTCTTGTCCCTCTCTTCCGTCTTTTTTTCGGGTCCTCAAGACCGAGACTCGAACGTCCAAAGTCACGTCATTCGGTGTCCAGGTGCAGCGTCTCAGGGGACAGTAAGAATAAAGGTATGTCCACCGGCAGTCGGTTACTTTTGAATCCTACGCGAGTGGCGGTCGTCGGTTAGGGTCACTTCCTACTCGGCTTGACGGTCCGGATTAACGTAGAACTAACCAACACTACAACGATCCGTCTTTACTCCAGGGCCTCTAGCGACGCCCGTTCTGGCCTCTCTGTCCACCTATACTTTTATAGACCTTCGGATCTGAGAACCTAACAGTAAAAAGAAGGACTCGAGGAAGTAAGAATTTCCTAATTACCCCAGTCCCCTTAGTGGGAAGGAAAAGAGGAGGTGTCACCCTGTCTCGGTTTATCAATGGCAAAGGGGTTTTGCGGAAGTCTCTTTAGACCGACGAAGATTCCAGAAGATTAGGTTTTTTTAGGGGTCCTCCATAAGGTCGGAGTATGAGTCAGAAGGGTAAATCCTTCAGGAAAGACTCCGGATGGAAGTTCGGAGGACCGACATCAAATACTTGGTAAAAGAGATTGTACGAGTCCTTTGCTCTTTAGGACAGGGTGCAAGAAAGTGTGGCGTTCTGAGTTTCTCGATCTCTAAAGGGATGTCTTACCGGGGAGGTGGTGCTGGGTTCCTACGGGACGTCTGACGCAGTTCCAGCTCCGCCGGTATATCACCGATATATCACCGTAAGAGTTTAGGCACCAAAGACGTAGAAGTAAACGTAGAGTAAACGGAGTTACGGCAAGAGGGCGATGGGGGTTTGAGTGGGCGGAGACGGGCCGGAGCCGGGGGAGGGGAGGTGGGATGTAGACGTCAAGGGAGAGGCACACGGACTGAGCTGGGGGGGAGGAGTGAGATGGGGGAGAGTGGTCGGGCGAGCGGGGGTGAGGCCACATGGGGGCGGACGTCGGAGGCGACGACCTCTGGGCCGAGGCCTCGGAGGGCGCCGAGGACTCAGTGTCGTAGGGCCCTCGGTCCTCCCCCGTCACTCCCCCTCGCCGCCCCCGGCGGCGGCCCTTGACTCTTGGGCGACCAGACTTGATCTGGCAGGCGTTTGTTATACGGTGGTAAATTTAGACTTGCGCGCGGTCGGCGGCTAACACTACAATTAAGCCCCTACTAAATCCCCCCGCCCTTCCTCAACCCCGACCGGCGGAGAGACAGTTTCACGACAGGCCCCCGAATTATAAACATTAACTTCGACTACTCCTGAGACAGAGACAAAGGTGACTATTTTTTTTTTTTTTTCGTCCCTCCCTTTTTCTCGTTGATTTAATACCCCGGCCCTCTTTTTGTACTAATTAGTTTCCAAACTTGACAGCAGCACGAGCTCCGGGTCATTTAGAGCGGGCCGGCCCCGGATGCCTCCGGCCTCCTATTTAGACTCGGCTGGCCACAAACGGCGGGGAAAGACAAACGGAGAGCCAATCGTGCAGTTAATTAAGCTATTAACCTAAACTTCTCTATAGTCCTCTAATAGCTCCCCCTCGATTCTCCTCACCTACACCTCCTTCCCCGGGCCCCTACCGTACCTCCTCCGCTCTCTCGACCTCTCTAGCCACTACCTCCCTGCGTCTCTCGCCCGGACGGGTCTCTCGTGGAGTGGGTCGAGCGGTGGTCCTCTGGGGCCCTTTCCGTCGGGCCCACACGACAAGGGAGTCGGTGCGAAGGGTCGGGGGGAGCGGCGCGTGACGAGGGAGGTTCTTTGAAAGGGTTTAAAAGAGTCATGACGGGAACACGGTCGTGAGAAAGGGTCAAGACAGGAGGTAAACTTCGACACCCACGGGAACGCACTTGAGCAAACAGTAACATACAATACGACCAAACATTTGTTTCAAGTTCACAAGGGAGGAGACCAAGTAGGGTAGACTGGGTCTCTAGACGGAGGGTCTTCCGCCCATGGTCCCGAAGGGAAACTTAGGTAAAATTTACTATTTTGTCCTAAAAACAGGAGCGGTTTTAATGAGAGGGTGTGAGTGTCAATCTTAATATTGGATGTTGGTTTCAATTGAAGACGAACTCCTTCTGTAGAAATGTTTGGGTATTGTGTGTCCTTATGTACGTTTTGACAGTCTTCGTCTAAGAAGTCTTTAATTCGGGAAGTTGTTGGAGTCCACCTAGGGGTTTTCCCCACGTAAGTAGAGGATCTTCTTTTCACTAAGAGAGAAAGAGACACAACGAAAAATCCGAACCCAAACCCAAACCCCTCACTAGAACTAAACTATAAACCCTCGTACTATTCCAGTCTTCTCTTGACTTCAGACGGTAGGTAAGACACACAAACACACACATTCTCTCTATCTCTCTCTTTCCCTCTCTTCCCCACCCCACCGGCCCCCTCTCTAACTAAAGAGAAATCATCTATAAATAGGGACAAGAGACATCTTAACATACGTCCCTACCCCTTCCAACCCTTTTTATGTATGTCCTCTTGGTACGTTTACTAAGACCTTTTGTTGTTCTACTTTAACCTCCGTCCCTTCCTTCACTCCCGTCCTTGTATTTTTGGTAGGACGGTCCAACGGACCATAATTTCTTCGAGATCCTTTCCTGTGATCATCCGTGGGGTCGGTCTCCGACGGGACCACTCTTGTCTTGTGT
This sequence comes from Capra ibex, assembly GCA_006410555.1. NCBI lineage: Eukaryota > Metazoa > Chordata > Mammalia > Artiodactyla > Bovidae > Capra > Capra ibex. Next base: position 18,733,700 of record SJYO01018757.1, read on the forward strand.
GTCGATGAGGACTACGTGTCTGTTTTCTCTGATTCGTCTCTCTCGATTCAGTTTATTGTTGCACTCCCCATGTCGTTCGGTTAAAAATAAATTCGTATGGTTAAATTTTGTGACTACGGTCGATTGGTTCGTGTGAACAAGTCTATTAATAATAGGAAACAGACGTATGTTCCTTCCTTTTTAAGGTCGATACTTCCCTGTTTTACCTCCTAAACTCGTCGAAGTCAAAGATACACCTCCGCGGAGTCTCTTTAGCTGGAAAGTTTAGGTAAGTACGGATGAGAAAGTGCAATGGACCAGAGTCAGAGAACGGACACAACTAGTTAGAGGTGTGTGTCTTTACTTAGTCTGGGTGGTGGAAGGAAAACTAATCACGGACCAAAACCGACACAGGAGACTTACCTAAGTACTATTGTTCGTAGGACTTATGACCCTTTATAAAAATGAATTGATCCTCAACTCCCCGCCTCTTCCGTTACCGTGGGGTGAGGTCAAGAGAACGGACCTTTTAGGGTACCTGCCTCCTCGGACCATCCGACGTCAGGTACCCCAGCGATCCTCAGGCCGTGCTGACTCGCTGAAGTGAAAGCGAAAAGTGAAAGTACGTGACCTCTTCCTTTACCGTTGGGTGAGGTCACAAGAACGGACCTCTTAGGGTCTCTCTCTCCTCGGATCACCCGACGGCAGACACCCCAGCGTGTCTCAGCCTGTGCTGACTTCGCTGAATCGTCGTCGTCGTCGTCGTCCTCAACTCCCTACCTTAGTGTCCTTATTTAACCCAAGTCCCCAGGTAGACGTCGAGATAGTCGACGTCGGTACTTGGTTCTGTAAGTTCTTCAGTAGTTCCAGAAGTATATATTACAGAATCTTTTCCTACGAGGTCAATACTTATTGTGTTATAGTGTTCGACGGAGCATGTGATGTTCCTCTAATTTCTACTCTAAATCCCCTAGTGTTGGTCTAAATCCGTTAACTATAACCACCTCTTCGTCTCCTGAACTTAAGTTTTCTTATCCGAAATTCTAACCATTAGTCTTCCTCGGCTTCTGGTCTCTCGACTCTACTAAAAACGTCTTGTGTGTCGTTCGTATGTCGTCCCACCTGACTTCTTGAGTCGAGAGGTGAGAGGGTTAAGTAACGGACCTGTCGTGTCTGAAGGACCTAAGTTCAAGACAGAAAAGAACGAAGGATCGACACGGACTCAAAGGAGAAGACATTTCCCCCTATTATTAGTATAGGTGAAGTGTCCCAACAACAATCCTAAATTTATTAAGTACATTTCTTTAGTCGTTTTATAGACCGTGTATTAGTTATAAGTTATTATCGACAAAAAATAATACTTTTTTACCTGTGTCAAGAGTATCAAATGTTGGACTTACTGTGTTTAACCGTTTTCCATAAGTGGTTACGGACATTTTACGAAACACAAAATTAGTGATCCGGAATTCCTTTCCTCACTTATGACGGAACTTTTCTGTCATCCGAGAGACAAAACTACGGAGATCTCTCGTGAAGGCCTTTTCCGTTACCGTGGGGTGAGGTCATGAGAACGCACCTTTTAGGGTACCTACCTCCTCGGACCACCCGACGTCAGGTACCCCAGCGATCCTCAGCCTGTGCTGACTCGCTGAAGTGAAAGTGAAAAGTGAAAGTACGTAACCTCTTCCTTTACCGTTGGGTGAGGTCGCAAGAACGGACCTCTTAGGGTCCCTACCCCCTCGGACCACCCGACGGCAGATACCCCAACCAACGTGTCTCAGTCTGTGCTGACTTCGTTGAATCGTCGTCATCGTCGTCGTCTCTTGTGAAGAGGGGAGTTTGATCAGAGTGTGGAAATTCAGACACTCTTGATCAAAGTATATCCTCCCTATGTGGACCTTGTCGAACGTCCCAACAATAGGTCATTAAAGTAAGTAAGTAAGTAAGTAACTTACGGATCAGTTTTTCGTCGTACCAAGTAGTTAGGTAGTTTGGAGATAACTCCTTGGTAATACACAAGTTGTGAAAATATCCGTCAATAATTTGGTACTCAGGTAATGATCGAGGTGATCACTTCTCCTTTATATATATATATATAAAGTAAAAACATAGGGGTCGTGGACTTGGGGTCAAATCCGTGTACCATTGTGTTATTTACATATAATTCACTTATATATCTGTGATACCCTTTACCTTCTCTTTATCTTTATATCAAGGAAGGGAATTATTCGAATTTGAGAACAACCCCTCTGTTCTGAACGTGTGTATTTTCCTATTTACTTGTCCTGAAGGGACCGTTAGGTCACCAATTCCGCGCTCGAGGGTGAACTCCCACGTGCCCAAGCTAGGAACCAACCCCTTGATTTTAGGGTGTACGGTGAGACAGTTTATTTATTTAAAAATTTTTAATTTTATTAAAAATTTCCTATTCTCTTGTTCTGATTTGTATAATTCTGGTATTTATTTAAGATCCCCTATATCTGATCCCCGAAAGGTCCACCGTGATCACCATTTCTTAAACGGACGGTTATGTTCTTTACGTTCTCTACGACCAAACTAGGGACCCCAGCCCATCTAGGGGACCTTCTCTCATACCGTTGGGTAAGGTCATAAGAACGGACCTTTTAAGGGTACCTGTCTCTTCGGACCACCCGATACCAGGTATCTCAGGTTTCTCAGCCTGTGTTGACTTCGCTGAATCGTGTCGTGTCTATGTCTGATCCTTCTCGAGTCTCCTTCATCCCTCCCAGTATGAATGGTACCTTCCTCACTCGGACTTTATCTCATCTTAAACCTTGTCGACTCCTCTCTTTGCTGTAAGATCGACGTCCTCATCTCTGTCACTGTCGTACACCATTCTTAGATATGTACAATGTGTTGTTACGTTCTAGTTGAATTACTCTCCTGGTCAGGTACAGACTTTCTACCTTTGGTAGACACAAAAGTTGGTACAAAGACTGGTTAAAGGACCAGAGGCTCTTTAATGCAAACCTAAAAGATAAGAAAAAAGAAAAAGATAAGTGTGGAAGAAGGGGACAGAATTGTACTTTTGGTTCTTAGCTTTGTCATTGGTCGACGATGACAGTCGTTTTGTTTGTCTAACATTTTCGTTAATGCGATAATGGTAAAGAGTAAGTAGATGTGTGTTCTGTTGACTGAGGGGGAAAGGGTGTACCGGGATCGGACTCGACCCTAATGACGACGGATCTAACAATGACAAAGGAAATATTTGAACAAAAAGGACCTGGGTGAGGAGGGTCTTTTTTTTTGTTTAAATGGATCCTGTTTGAAGTACAAAAGGGGTCGGAGGTAATCAGACTCCCTTCCGCCACTACTTACCCTTCTTTTGTTACATTTGACCCCTCTCCCCTCCCCTTATAATTTATGGTCCACGAGACGTATATAAGTCAAGTCAAGTCGAGTCAGCGAGTCAACACAGGCTGAGAAACACTGGGGTACTTAGCGTCATGCGGTCCGGAGGGACAGGTAGTGGTTGAGGACCTCAAGTGAGTTTGAGTACAGGTAGCTCAGGCACTACAGTAGGTCGGTAGAGTAGGAGACAGCAGGGGAAGAGGAGGACGGGGGTTAGGGAGGGTCATAGTCTCAGAAAGGTTACTCAGTTGAGAAGCGTACTCCACCGGTTTCATAACCTCAAAGTCGGAATCGTAGCCAGGAAGGTTACTTGTGTGTCCTTACTATGGGAATAAATTAAGAGTGTTATTGGGATACTCCATCTATAATGATAACGGTAAAATGTTCTTTCCTTTGTCCGAGTCTCTCAAACGGGTCCAAGTTTCTTCCCATTTATTTGTACTCCTATCCCCAAACTTGGGTCAGACATACTAAAGTCTCAGATACGGGAATCTGGTCCGTTCTCCCTGGAGATGGGACCCGCTGCCAAAGTCTCCAGAGAAGGAGAACGTCCCCCGCCTATTGAAATCCGGTTCCCCCACACGGATGGGTCTCGAGTGTGGACGGGTGAGGATCTGGTACGAGGTCACCGGTCTGATAAGACGGTAAAACGGGGTTCGACTGAAGGTCCTGGAGAACGACCCCCAACTAAAGGACTCTTGTGTCTTCCTCGACGACGCCTCGCGTCGTGGTCGGAACAACCACACCTTAAATCTCCACTCCGACGGGGGTCGTGCGTGAAACCACACTCCGGGGAGTCCATCTCCCTACCTCATTCTTTGCCTCTCTCTTGGGCTCCCAGTCTGACCCCGACCTTCTCAGGGTCCTAAGATTTATATTTAGAAGGTCGACTATAACTATATAAACAGTTCTATTCTCCCATCTTGTACAAAATAAATTGTCAAACAATCGAAACTAAATATTGAACATGTATAAATCTGTAAACCATACATCCGATATAAAAAATGGAACGGGACCCGGAGTGTTCATAGTTCCCAACCGGGCGAGTAGAGTGAGATTGGGAGACTGAGAAAAGATTAGTCTCTTACCGTGGTGAGTCACTGGGTCCGGTCTCTTGACCCGTGACAGAAGTGGAGAGAGTGAAGGAAGTAGGGGGTATCGTTAGTTAGTGACTCCGGGTGACCGAGAAGAAGGATTTGGAGAACTCGAGACGGATGAAAAGAGGTAGGGTCGATAGTGGGGACTCGAGTCCGGTGGTGGTAGAGGGTGGACCTGAGACTGTTGGCAGGGGATGTCGTGAGGGACAGGGGTCAGGACGGGGAGAGTAGGTGAGACGTGTGATCTGGATGTCACTAAAAGGATTTTACGTTTAGACTCGAGTAAGAGACCAAAATTACCGAAGACCGACGAAAGACCTATTTTAGGTTTCCCGAACTCAAACTACGAGTTCTAGGAAGTCCTAGATCGGTGATTGTTGGTCAGAGACGCGAGACAACGTGAGTGTTGATAAGTAAGACTGGTGTGACTTAATGAACGGAAACACCTTCTCTGGTGAATAGGGAGAGAAGTTCGAAACAGGAATGACGAGGAAGAGACACCTTGTAGGAAGATGAGGGAGAGAAAGGTCCGGGAAACTCAAAGAACATTTACAGTGGAGTAGAACCTTCGGAGGGAACTTATGATCAAGAGTCCTGGCTTTATATACAGGAGGGGCACGTAAGGGTGTCGTAGGTCACGAATAGGTAGAATCTTGTGACAGTTTAACACAACTTTAGTAGACGGAAAACGAAGGGACATAAGGGACTATCTGATTTCGAAAAATTCCCGTTCCTGAGATAGACTAAGTGGTAAGTTAGTAAGTGTTTTAAAGATAACTCTCGGATAATTCACGGTCCATGAAAAGATTTACGGCTCTTATGTCGCCATTGTTCCAGAGAGTTGATCACCTCGAATATAAGATCACTTCTTTTTTCGTTATTTTTATTTTGATACTATTCACGATTTTTCTTTTTACTTCCTCCTATACTCTATTTCTTCCCTTCCACCTCCTCAAAGGACCACCAGGTCGCCAATTCTCAGACACGAAAGTTACTCGCCCGTCGGCCCAGGACCTTAGAGACCCGGGGACCTGGGGAGGTCCTGGGTAGAGACCAGGACCTTAAGTCTAGAGTGTTCGTCGCACCGGTCTTTCAATTTTCCCCGGCCCCTCACCGCCGATAAATCTAACCCACCAGTCTTTTCGGGAGAGATTCCTCCACTATAAACTTTACTCTGAATCTACTTTATTCTCGTATTGGATCCTCTTACTAGGTCCGCCTCCTTTGTCGTTTCCAAGGCTCCTCTTTGTTCATTCACACCACACTGACTCCGAGTTATCCTCGGATCACATCGACTTGATACTTAAAAAAAAAGATATTCTTGACCTTTTAGTAACCCTTCAAAATTCAACGTACTGGACTAGATGTAAAGTTATCTAGTGAAATCGACGAATAACCCACCACTCATCTGGCACCGTTCTGGTCTGACCTTTTGCGTCTTCTCGATCCTCCGGTATCATCACCAGGAGGTCCTTTACAGTGACCGAACTTGAGTCTGTCTAGAACCTTCACCATTGACCACTCGTTCACACCTTATATAAGCATAAGAGTCTCAGATCGTACTACAGACCGATCCGTAAGTTATTTATAAACTACTTACTTAATTCTTAATTAATTAGGTTGATTTACTCCTGAGACTCGACCTTGACTTTAGTAGGTAGGAAATTCGGAGATGATTTTAGGGTTGGGACGATTTTTGACCTTCCTCTATTGACTATGATTGTTTCTTAGTCCTGATCCGATGGATATAAACAATTAAGGATTTTTAGGTGTCCCTCGACTGTTTATTGGGTTATCCTTTACCCGTCTTCTGTATGTACTTATCCGTAAAGTGTATTCCTCTTCGTACTCACCGGTTATTTATGTACTTTTCTACGAGTTGAAGTGATTATTATTCCGTTTATATTAATTCATATTTAAGTTCAGTGGTAAAATATAGGTTGTCTAACTGATTTATGGTTTTAACCATTCCTGTCCCATCGTTAGTTTTGACAATTTATGAAATGCATTCAGCGAGTCAGTACAGACTGAGAGACGCTGGGGTACCTGACGTCGGACGGTTCGAGGAGACAGGTACCCTAAAAGGTCCGTTCTTGACCTCACCCGACGATAAAGGAAGAGGTCTCCTAGAAGGGTTGGGTCCCTAGCTTGGGCCCAGAGGGCGCAACATGCGTCTCCGAAAATGGCAGACTCGGTGGTCCCTTCAGAATTTATGAAATCATCCGTATTTATAACCATTTGTTAAACTGTAATAGGTCTCTCCAACTTTTTAAGTATACGAAGTTGGGTCGTTAAGTATGTATACATGGGACTTCTTTGAGAATAGGTACATATGATCCTATTTACGAGACTCGTCGTAACAAACATCACCGTCTGTTGACTTTTGTTAGGATTTATGAGAAGTTGTCCCTTTAATTAACTGTTTAACCACCCGATACTATGTCGACGACGACGACGACGATGACGATTCAACGAAGTCAGCATAGGCTGAGACACTCTGGGATATCTACCGTCGGGTGGTCCGAGGGGGGCAGGGACCCTAAGAGGTCCGTTCTTGTGACCTCACCCAACAGTAAAGGAAGAGGTTACGTACTTTCACTTTTCAGTTTCACTTCAGCGAATTCAACACAGGTTGAGAAACTCTGGGGTTCCTGACGTCGGGTGGTCCGAGGAGGTAGGTACCCTAAAAGGTCCGTTCTCATGACCTCACCACACAGTAACGGAAGAGGCTACTATGTCGTCACTTATATTTAATATCGATGGATGTAATCGAAGTTACTTAGAATCTTTGTATTACAACTTACTTTTCTCGTTCATTTCTTCCTATGTTTATTATAATATAGTGAAAATCTTGTCATCCCCTTTTTCTGTTCGTTATACCATTTTTAGACTCCTTTTTAGAACTTTACTATTTGTATTTTAAGTTCCTAATGAAATGATATCCTCTCTACGTACCCCCTCCCCCCGAGTCACCATAATCATCCAATAAACAAAGAAAAGGATTTGACCCCCAGTAAATTACCTACAGATAAAATAATAATACGAAGTATTAAATATAATTTCAGTGGAGACTCCTCCGTTCCTAAAAACAGAATAAAATAAGTGTAGACTCAAAGGTCGTGGACCTTGTCGTGGACCGTGTATCATCCTAGAGATTTTTATAGACAACGTATTTAATATAAGTAATTAACGTAAGGGAATACATTAAGTTTATGAAATTATCACGGGGGAACTAGTAAGATTTACCTTTAGTATGACGAAGAAGTTGAGGATATTGGGTACGACGACAATTCAGCGAAGTCAGCACAGGCTGACACACTGGGGTATCTGCCGTCGGGTGGTCCGAGGGGGCAGGGACCCTAAGAGGTCCGTTCTTGTGACCTCACCCAACGGTAAAGGAAGAGGTTACGCACTTTCACTTTTCACTTTCACTTCAGCGAGTCAGTACAGGTTGAGAAGTATTGGGTAATTTAAAACGACGTTCAATATCAATATATACATGTACAAAAAGGATGACTAATATTTGAATACTTCTGTTCCCTGACACGAAAGAGGAAAAAATAAGGATTAGTGTTATATACCATGTCGTGGAGTGTATGTCATCTACGAGTCAATTATGACCAACTTATGAATTTCAGTGTTCTCTACTCCCGTTTTGTCCTTCTTGTCTAGATACGATAAATGTAAATTTCGGCTTTTTCTTAAGTTATTAGTCGTTCACAAAGGGATGTTACACGTCAATTCTTTTGACTTCAGGTCTCTCCACTTGACTAAAAAAAGTTTCAGTGTATTAATTCTTGTCAGGGTTTAAATCCCGAACGGACCACCGAGTCACCACTTCTCCGGTGGACCGTTACGTCCTCTGTACCCTCGTTAGAGACTAGGCCCTTCTAGGGTGGACGGAGCCTCATTGATTTGGGCACCCGGTGTTAATAACTCGGACACGAGATCTAGGCCCCTTCGCGTTGGTGACTCGGGTACAAATGATATCGGACACTAGACGTTGTTCTCTTCCGTGACGCTGATCTCTCATCGGGGACGAGAGACGTCGCTCTCTTTTGACGTGTCGTTACTTCTGAATCGTGTCGGTTTTTATTTAATTCATTTAATAAAAAAATTTCTATAAGGGTGTAGATGTAAGTCTAGAGATTGAAAGTCAGAATGCGAGAAATGTTACATAGTGTTACTGGAAAAAAAAAAAGTCAACCTCACATTAACGAAATGTTATACAATCAAACACGCAAGTTCTGTCACTTAGTCGATAGTCAAGTCAAGTCAGCGAGTCAGCAGAGGCTGAGAAACGCTGGGGTACTTAGCGTCGTGTGGTCAGGAGGGACAGGTAGTGGTTGAGGACGTCAAGCGAGTTTGAGTGCAGGTAGCTCAGCTACTACGGTAGGTCGGTAGAGTAGGAGACAGCGGGGGAAGAGGAGGACGGGAGTTAGGGAGGGTCGTAGTCTCTATACATGTATATTTAGGGGAGAGAGAACCTGGAGGGAGGGTGGAACGGGGAAAGGTGGGGATATCCAGTAGTGTCTCGTGATTCGACTCGAGGGACGCGATATGTCGCCGAGGGTGATCGATAGACGAAATGTGTCCCACCATATGTATACAGTTAATAGTGTTACTGAAAGTCAAAGACAAAACAAAGACACACACGAAACCGAACCCTCTGTTATTTACCGTCCCTGGTTTAAACAAGTGTATATATGAATTAGTAACAAAGATGTATTTATACATCCCGTACATATTCAAGTAGAATGTTTAAGTTTTCTTGAATCCAAGAAGGGTGTTTTTGAACAGACCGGAAGAGAGTGGTTGGGAAGGCGACTAGGGACAGGACCTTAGGACCTATGGGTACTGTGAAAAAGAAGAAGGTAGATGACAAAAAAAGGAGGTTCTCATCCCTCCAAATGACTACCGAATGTTAGGACAACAAGACCCCTTGACTGAATCGTTCTCTTTTGTCTTTTTAGGTAGTCAGTCACGGATGGTCAGGGGTTTCGGACTTTAATTATTTGAGTTTATTTATCTCCTTGTATCGTGGGTTCTTATCAGGAATAACCGTCACATTTCAATGGTGAAGTCGAAATCTTTTGTCTGACGAACAGTCTTACTCCTCTTAATTATAACCTACCTTGGAATGCCTAGTGGATGAAGAGGGGGACTAAAAAAGGTTTGTCTCTGTGATTTTGAAACTCTCTACTTCATTGAACGTATCGATGAGTCGATCAATCATCGTCCCGACCCTGGTCTAAGGATCAGAGGACGGAGGTTCTGTCGACAAGAAGGGTACGGTGCGCGACCGTTGTGCACGTGGATTTTTTTACGTAGTATTTCATCGGCGGAGAATTTGGTGGTCTTTACTTTTGGTTTAATAAGTTTAGGTAGGAGAAACCGATAAAAAAAAGAAAGTAAAGGGACACAGAATCAGAGAGAGAAATGGCGAGAAGAGAAAGGGAGACACTTAGGGAGAGAGACAAACCCAAAGTTTAACTTGACATCGTACGGACGTACTGAGAGAACTAAAAAGAAAAGATTTGATAACAAAGGTCAGGTTTCCGTTTATACGTATTCGGTCAGTTCTGAGAAAGAACCACTGGAAACACCTTTTTCTTGAGAGATATACTTTCCACGACCTGGAAGGAGGACCGGAGAGGTCAGTTAATTTTACTCAGAGACCGGGGCGACTCCCGACAATTGGTTAGGATTCTTTCTTTTCTAGTTAGAGTAAAGTGGCAGTGGTGACACGTCCCTCCACCGATTGGTCAGTCTTAGACGGTGATTGTCAGGAATCTTTTTGACCGGTTAGTCCGGTTGGAACAATGTACCAGACCATCCTTTTCTTTTCCTAACTAACCTTTCCTATCGAGACCGAGGTGTGGGAAAGGAAAGACCTGGGATCAAAAGGGAGTCACTTCACTTCCTTATTGGGAAAGAGTTCGGGAACCAATTCTTTTAGGGATCTGAGAATCGATTTCAAGAGAACCTAGTATAAAACGACAGAAGTTTAAGTGGGGAGACGTGTATGGAGGTTGGTGAAAAACATCAGAGTACGGAGGCCTAAATTACGGACCAACGTTTGGACCTTCGTTGTCGGGACCCTTAAGAGTCGGGAGGGGTGTCTGGGGGTGAGTGATCGGACAGTTCATTGAGGAAACACACTAAATACATCCATTTATTCAAGTCATTCGGTACCAAATCAAAGAAAGTCCTCGATAGTAACGTTCTTCGAACGTTATTTCAGAGATCCTTCGTCTCGTCTTAACTCGACGGTACGAGGGTTGATATTGTGATGACGACGACGACGACGATTCAGTGAAGCCAACACAGGCTGAGACACGCTGGGGTCTCTGCTCGGGTGGTCCGAGGGGGTAGGGACCCTAAGAGGTCCGTTCTTGTGACTTCACCCAACGGTAAAGGAAGAGGTTACGTACTTTCACTTTTCACTTTCACTTCAGCGAGTCAGCACAGCCTGAGAATCGTTGGGGTACCTGACGTCGGATGGTCCGAGGAGGTGGGTACCCTAAAAGGTCCGTTCTCATGAACCTCACCCAACGGTAACGGAAGAGGTCTATTGGATGATGATTGTGGTGTTTTTTTTTTTTTTAAATAATATAATGATCGTAAATAACTTGATTCAAGGTTCGAGGAACGATTTTCAAAGTCCATAGAGACGTGTCAGTACAGGTTGAGAAACGTTGGGGTACCCGACATCGGGAGGTCCAACGAGACAGGGACCCTAAAAGGGTCGTTCTTATGACCTCCCCCAATGGTAAAGGAGGAGGTCCTCTAGTAGGACTGGGTCCGTACCTTTGAGTCAGAGGACGTAACCGTCCGTCTAAGAAACGGTGACGTGGTGGACTCTTCGGGTTTTCGAAGTACATATAATAGGGTTATAAACGACGACTCGTTCGTAATAATAGTCCGAAGAGTCCACCGAGTCACTATTTCTTAGGCGGATGGTTCGTCCTCTGAACCCAAGCTAAGGACACAGCCCTTCTAGGGGGCCTCTTCCTTTTCGGTTGGGTGAGGTCATAAGAACGGACCTCTATAGGGTGTCTCATCGGACCGGCAGATGTCAGGTACCCCAGGGTTTTCCCAGTCTACTCTGAATTACTGATTTACTGATACTTCTTAATAATAGTAAGGGTTTAATGTATTTTCTTTTAGCTATATCTCTCCAATTTGTCGAACGGGTTCCAGTGTGTCGTTAAACCCTTCGGTCCACATACTTAGGTCTCTGATGGTGACTTACCTCCATTCCCTCTTTATTTGTATAGTCTGTGCCCGAGGAAGAGGTTAAGAGGAAACCTAACAATCTCTAAAGACTCTCCCCTGATTTAACAGCGTTGTTTGTCGACGTTGTTGACCGATCACCACCGCCGAGGATGCTCGACACCTTCAAAACGGGACTCCTACACCTCGGCGCCCGATTTTCCTTAAGTAACACCCGGCCGAACCCCACAGACCCCTGGAGTCCTCTAAATAAAGAGACGGTTGACGAAGATCTGTACTCCATAGAATCGAGAGTCTGGTTCCTAACTTGGGGGTGGAGGACGTAACCCTCGAACCTCAGGAATGGCGATCTGGCGGTCCCTTCAGGGGGTCCTCTATAAGAACATCGGATAAAAGGGAAAGAGGAGACTCGTAGAGTGGGACACGGACCGTGGTGAACCATGGACCATTTATGGACAACTCACTAAGGGTTCCTATGGTCAAGGTAAAGAGTGGATGGGTGTTTGAGTGGGGCTCAGTTGTTGACCTTGACCTCTCTAGACCCGTAAAGTCCCCTTGGTCGCTCTTAGGAGTAAGAGCTCGACCTTAGAATCTAAATCCTTTCCGCCCTTCAGAGGGTGGGAAGAGGAGGAGCGGGCGAAGAGGCTAAAGAGGGATGAGGAAGGGGAGGGAAAGTCTTCGAGTCCCGGTATTTTTACGTCTACCTCCTAGCCACACTTTATTGCCCGGGTATATTTAGGGAGACGGCGGGCGGACGTTCTACCTAACCGGCGTAACTTTAAGGAGGCGCTCCTATTAATTTGAGCCCCGGAGTAGGCCCGTTTTAATGTAAGGACATTACCGCAGCGAGCCCCAGGGCCCTTTAACGAGGCACCCGAAAGTCGCCGCCAAAAATAGCGGCCGGCCCCACACGGACCGACGCCGAGCGGAGAGGAGGCCCTGGCATTTCGACGACGGCACTAAATAGGAGGGGAAGAGGGTTTAGGCTAATTTACCTCCTCGAGCCCCGGCCCCGCGGCGCCCCGGGCCCTCGGCCCTCCCCCGCCGCCCTTCCTGCCCCGGTTCCTCCCCTCCTGTTTGCCGGGGAGACTCCCACCGCCTAAACCGAAATAAATGTCGGCGCCGGAAGAGAAATAAAAAAATAAAAAATACCCCCAAACCACTCGAAAGGGGCAGAAAGAACACGACGCAAGTTCTGCTACGGACCTGCCGGCTCCAAACCTGCACTCCCCTTCACCCATCCGGAACACCTGGAAGGAGGTCTCCTTGTCCAGTCTGGATAGACCCTGTATTTCGTCCGATCTTCTTCTCCACTCCCGGTCCTCCGGGGGATGACAGAGGGTAGCCCCTTTCCTGCTCGTTTTCCCGTTCCCCTTCTTCGTCTCCCCGGAGGTATTCTCGTGGCGGACCCCCACCCCCTGACGAATAGAGTTGAGCACATCTACTTCGGACTCGTCTCCGGGACCGTACGGACCCCACTGGAGGGTTGGAGTGACGACCAGTGACTACGGGAGATAAGCAGCTGACAGAGTCCGGAGTCCTTTCTTACGAATCCCAGTCCCGAGAGCTCGGGATTAGTAGAAATCGGGGATAGAAGACCAAGGGACTACGACTAAAAGAGTATCAACTAGTGACCTTATTCTTCCTCTCCCTTTATTTCCACTTCGGTGATCTTCGACGGCCCCGAAAAAGGACTGATAGGCGAGTGACTTACTCAAAAGGGTAGGAATATCGGACCCAGCCACCGTTGTCCGCAGCCCTTAGGACACTGGAGTAGAAGGAGGACGATCTAAAACCTGTAACTTGGGGTAGAGCTAACATACGGTAAATTGTGACTTTAACACCTGTCAACAAGAAGGGTGGGGGCTCACACTGGCGCGTACGAACCTTCTCTGCGCTTAGGTTCTAAGGTCGGAGACACGTCTCGTTTGGCGTCCGGTGCAATGCCTAGCCGTTTTGACGCCTCACGGGAGTAAAGAGTCCGAGACCGACGTCAAAGAGGAGAGTTTGCGGTCCACCTCACTGACCGGCCGATGGCGGTGTCTCGACCGTCCGCCGCGACACCACGGACCCGGCTGGGAGTTCAAACGTTAGAGAGATCGGAACCGCCTCGTTGAGAAACCAGGCCCGGCGCGGACGCGACTCGGAAGGAAAAGGATAAGGGCGGGGGAGGGGCGGGGAGAGACAGAAGAGACGTGACCCTCGTCCATTCCGGAACCCGGGAGCGCGGGCCCAACGCGGCGCGTGCGCGCGGCCCGCGGGTGGAGCGCACCTACCAGACTCCGAGAATGGAGCGCACGAGGGTAGACCCAGGAGTGCGGGAGGGAACAGGGGCATAGGGGCGCGCAAGCCAGCCGGGGAAGGCGCACGGCCACTGGAGGTCGGCGCGCCCGGACCGCGGTAGAAACTACAGAGCACCCACCCCCCTCCCGCGGAACCGCGACAGCTTTCAGTTTAGGGTCTCACGAGTAAAGTGGACAGCGAACGTTTGCGAGAAAAGAGTGGGAAAACGGGAAAGTCTGGACAGGGTTGGGGGTCTGAGAGGGCAGGATAGAGACGAAAGAGAAGAGTAGGACTCAGCACGGCAGGAATAGGACTTTGGAGGTCTGAAAACCGGGGTCCTAGAGTTCACAGTCGTAACCACACAGCAGATTTCGGTGGTCAGGGAGATCCGTCGTGGGGAGCTAAATTTTTCATTTGGCACTTTCACCATCGTTACTTGTCGTGTCGGTTTCGTGGGGGATGGAAGTCCGACACCTGACCCTCTCTCGGCATCGTCTTTTCTCCGTCCAAAGAAACCATGGCGCCTAACAGAGGGTCACCGCAAGAGACGGAAGGTGACACCACTTCGCCCTTTTTGTGTTCAGCACCCGACACACTCCAAAAGGAAATCTCCGTTGTCCCGATTTTTCGCCTCCCCGGTCGTACCCCACGATGGGTGGACGGACGAAAGGACAGTTCCCCAAATGACTCTCAGGGGTCTGAGACGGGCGTTCTCCTTTTCTTCCAATTCTTGCCCTTGCTAATTCATCGTCGGGACATTGAGGGACCGACTGGAGGTGACTCCTTCTTTGGGTACTTGGACCCATCACGACAAGGGGTTCCACTATAACCACTTGTTCACGTCTGAACCTGTTCTAATCAACCGGTCGTCTCCCTAGTGGCGAAGGACGTCCGAAGGAAGTCAGACGTAGTCCGAGAAAGGCATACAAGAAAAGTAAATTAAGGAGACTCTTGATATAAAAAATTTACTACTATAACTCCAAAACAACGGAACCCCCTTTTGGTCAGAGAGACAAAAAAATTTCGAATTTTCTTTAAAACCTAAAAACTGGATTCTTTTGGACTTATCGGACCGTCGTTTTAACCCAATCTCAATGTATACCCGTCTTTAGTCTCAAGGCCTTTCCTGTTATCAACTTCGGTAGGTAATTACATTTTCATTGTAAAACCTTAGCCTTCAATTAGACCCTTTCCTAATCAGGTCGAGTAAGCTCCTTCACAGTAAATTGTCCGGTTTCATTAGTGGCTCATAAAGTTGGACATCGTATAATCTTTCGTGATTCTCACTCTTCTCAAGTTTCAGACTAAGATGGTGACGGTATCAAAATTTTGACAAAAAATTCTGGTGCGAGAGGGTTCATGGATTCTTAGTAGACCCTTCGAAGTAACTTTATGTCTTGCAATAATAAATCAACGATTCAGCACAGGGTGAGAAAACACTGGGACACCTAACATCGGTCGGTCCGAGGAGACAGGTACTCTAAAGGGTCCGTTCTTATGACCTCAGCCAACGGTAAAGGAAGAGGTCCTGAGCTTGGGTTCACAGGACGTGACGGTCCACCTAAGAAATGACGACTCGGTGGTCGACGACGATTCAGTGAAGTCAACACAGGCTGAGACACGCTCGGTGGTCTCTTGGGACTTTATCTCATGAACCCGGAATAAGGGTCTCTAGAACTGGGTCTTTCAGAATTCCACTCTGGGTTCTTATACGTAAAAAACAAAAAAACACAAAGAAAAAACCGGTGTCGAGTACCAGAAACAAGAGATTGGTCCCTAGGGACGTCATGTTCACGTCTAAGAATTGGTGACCTGACACTCTCTTCAGGGTGTAAAAATTATGTATGTGTCGGGGATGGGAGGACATCGATCAAGTCCACCCGATGGTTGACATGAACCTTTTTGGGACGGACATCCAGAAATTGAGTGGGTGAGAAGAGAGTCAAGATGGTTGAATCCATGGAGGTCCCACAATCGCAACAAAATTTCAGAAATAACTTAAACATTGTTGTAACGAAGACAAAATAGAAAACGGAAACCCAAAAAAAAACGGGACTCGTACTCCCTAGAATCGAGGGGGTGGTCCCTAACTTGGGCTTGGGGGACGTGTCTTCCGATTCAGAATTGGTGGTCCCTTCAGGGACAAATTCCAGAACTATGTTTTAACTTATGGAGAATCTTATTACTACCTTTACTTATGAAATTGTCAGTAACGATTAATCTCATTACTGTCTCACAGAGGAACTGGACGGACTAGACCAATTAATTGTATCCTTTACTTACAAACTGTTTGCGAAGGCGTCAGACAGTCAAATCGGCGAATCAGGACAGAGACGTCGGGGTACCCACGTCGTGCGGTCCGAAGGGACAGGTAGTCGTTGAGGGCCTCGAACATCTCTGAGTACAGGTAGCTCAGTCACTACGGTAGGTCGGTAGATTAGGAGCCAGCAGGGAAAGAGGAGGACGGAAGTTAGAAAGGGTCGCAGTCCCAGAAAAATTTCCT
Source organism: Capra ibex (assembly GCA_006410555.1). Taxonomy (NCBI): domain Eukaryota; kingdom Metazoa; phylum Chordata; class Mammalia; order Artiodactyla; family Bovidae; genus Capra; species Capra ibex. The sequence continues at coordinate 18,750,170 of SJYO01018757.1, forward strand.
CAGTCGAGAAGTGTAGTCCACCGGTTTCATAACCTCAAAATCGAAGTCGTAGTCAGGTAGGTTACTTATAAGTCCTGACTAAAGGAAATCCTACCTGACCAACCTAGAGGAACGTCAGGTTCCCTGAGAGTTCCCAGAAGAGGTCGTGGTGTCAAGTTTTCGGTAGGTCAAAAGTCACGAACCGAGAGAAATATCAGGTTGAGAGTGCAGGTATGTACTGATGACCTTTTTGGTATCGAAACTGATCTACCTGGAAACACCCGTTTCATTACAGAGACGAAAAATTATGTGACAGATCCAACCAGTATTGAAAAGAAGGTTCCTCGTTCGTAGAAAATTAAAGTACCGACGTCAGTGGTAGACGTCACTAAAACCTCGGGGGGGTTTTATTTCAGACAGTGACAAAGGTAACAAAGGGGTAGATAAACGGTACTTCACTACTCTGGTCTACCGTACTCGAAGTAAAAGACTTACAACTCGAAATTCGGTTGAAAAAGTGAGAGGAGAAAGTGAAAGTAGTTCTCCCAGAAATCAAGAAGCGAAATACGGTATTCCCACCACAGTAGACGTATAGACTCCAATAACTATAAAGAGGGGTGTCAGAACTAAGGTCGAACACGAAGTAGGTCGGGTCGTAAAGAGTACTACATGAGATGTATTTTCAATCTATTCATCCCACTGTCATATGTCGGAACTACATGAGGAAAGGGATAAACCTTGGTCAAACAGTAAGGTACAGGTCAAGATTGACAACGAACTGGGGGTATGTTTAAAAAGTGTTCCTTCCAGTCCACCAGACCATAAGGGTGGAGAAGTTCTTAAAAGGTATCAAATAACACTAGGTGTACCAGTTTCCGAAACCACATCAGTCATTTCGTCGCCATCTACAAAAAGACCTTGACAGAACGAAAAAGCTACTAGGTCCCCTACAACCGTTAAACTAGAGACCGAGGAGACGGAAAAGATTTAGGTCGAACTTGTAGAAATTGTTTAGAAAACTGTACAAAACTGTTTACGAAGGACCATTAAGTTATTCTCCTAACAATCTCTGGGAAAGTCTCGGAAGCGGAAGGCGTGCATAGAAGGTTCTCAGAAAAAATAAAAAAACTGAACACCTTTTAGGGTCCCTGTCTCCTCGGACCACCCGACGGTAGACACCCCAGCGTGTTTCAGCCTGTGCTGACTTCACTGAATCGTCGTCGTCGTCGTATGTTGAATACTCTAGAATCAAGGGATTAGTCCCTACCTTGGGTACGGGGGATGTCACTTTCGAGTCTCAGGATTGATGACCTGACGGTCCCTTAATGGGACTCCCAGAATTTCCCGTTGTAAAAATCTAGGTCCTTTACTTCCGAACTCTTCTCAAGGAAAAGTCATTCTCTGACCCCCCTTTGAACCCGTTTTCTACGACCCTTTTAAGTAGATGTTGGGGTTGAGTACTCCGATACCTTTCTCTATTGTACAGAATTTCGACCCTGGTTCACCGAAGAACAAGTTTGGTTCTCTTCAGTGAATTAATATTCCTTTAGAACCTTCGACACACCTCCTTTAAGACTGAAGTCCCAAGAGCAAGGTAGAGATTCTGAACTCCAGTCAGTGACGAAAGACTCGGTAAATTCAAAAGGTCTCATGGACGATTATGTCGACAGAAAACTACTCGTTCTTTTTGTAAATGTGACGACGAAGACATTAACGTCGAGAGGACGGCGTCGGGAAGTAGGGGACTTTTACATGTGAACGCGGTTCAAGCAGAGGTGGGGGAGGAACCACTCATGGGTGGAAAGGGTTCTTTCAAAAATTCCTCTCCGCAATACAGAAAAGGAAGAGTCTGGAATACGAAGTGTCAACCCGGGAAACGAAACGATCGGACTGCTCTCTAACTTACGAAGGATCCGCAAGGAACGGAACACAGGGTACTTCCGGTCAACTAAAAAGAGTACGTCAGTATTGTCTTCTCGTATTTACTCGTAGATCCGATTCTAGTCCAATAAGGATAGGTCTTTGTGACACAGGAACATTTGACCTCGGGGTGGTCTTTACCATTTGTACTTTATTTAACGGATTCAGTCTAACTCACACGTGACACATGTCCTAGAACAGGACGCACAGTCTCTCGATATCGATCCTCAAGGAGACCTTCGAATTTAAACCCACCCTTCGACTTTACGTGTATCCTTTTTATAAACTAAGTTTTCGTTGTTCTACCTTCTTTACCTTCTCATAATCTATTACCTCCGTTAGCCAAGTAAGTGAGTATTCACTTTTCCTCACTACGACAATCAACCATAATAAATAACTCGTGAACGATACGGACCGTAACTCAGATGGCCAAATACATGTATTAGAAGAAATGAGGAGACTCATTAATGTTGGGACTCTATACAATAAGGGTAAACTATCTACTCTTTCGTCCGAATTTTTCTAAATGTACTAAACAGGATTCTAGTGTGTTGAGTCTATCTGGATCCTAAACTTAGATCAATATATACTGATTTTGGGACCGACAATTGGTGGCACAACAGATAAAACCTCTGCGACCGAACCTCAATCTTTTCCGAAGGTCCTCCCCCATGTAAAAGTCGTAACCACAAGTGCGGATAAAAGGTCTTGTCACACAAGTCCCTTCCTACAAGGTCAGTAAGTGAAGTAAGATTACTCGACCGATAATGGTCATATACACATCTAAAGAATAACTCACTTCATTTACGAAATTTACTTACTAAGGTCTAAGAAAAAACTCCAAGGTTAAATTCAAGATCACTTATTTACCCCATAGAGTCATTATTTAACGTCATCAAGATTTTGAGAGATGTCGGAAAGAACTGGAACATAATAAGGCCGATCTAGTCCTCTTGGAGATGTGATAACTCGGCTAGTGACAGACGTCACCACCATTCTGCTGGCCTCTGTGACTGTCTACTCCATGGACTACTCACCTTGACCTGGACACCCCTCCCCACTCCCACCTCTACCCCTCCCCTTCCCTCCCAATGGACTACTTGGTCATCCCCCTCACGACTCCTGAGTACTATGGTATATGCTACACTATATAAGGGATACAAGGTCGAGAACGGTGACCGTCGTGTACGGGGCACACGACGAAGATTGAGGGTAAAATGAACTAGATCACGTGACTGAACTCAACCCTCGTACATCGGGTCTTCTACTAGAGGAGTTCCGTAGTCCTTGTCCGATCCCGACATCAGAAGGTAAAGATCTGACATGGGACTCAGGACTTCTATAAACTGTAGGTGGAGAAAGTAAATTCGTAAGACGAACCGTCATCTCAAAAGACCCCCTCAATTTTCTAAAAGACAAACCTCCTCTTTGCTACCCTAAACTATCGTATTTCCCTAATTTACCATGTCTTCAAAAGGTTTCGTTTTTCCCAAAGGATTTTTGAAAGATAGACGACGAAGAAGTGTCTCGGTGTCGTCGAACCGTCATCAGGGGGCAGGGGACTGGTGGAGTGACTGAGGATCGGCGTCAAAGGTTTGCTCACGGTAAAGTTCCCTGTAACTGTGTCGTCGGTTCAAATAACCTCGACCCCGACGGTGTCAACCCCACCGACCGAGACCTCGACCTTAACCCTGGCACAAACCCTCAGAGTAGTAACCAATACGGTCCATTCTACCCGGGAGGTGACCGAGAGACTACACGAAGGTGTCCAGACCCGTCTTTATAAACCCCAAGACCTCGACGTCATAGGATATGTCATCGGTGATTGGTGCATCACGATAAGTTTACACTCAAAATTGATTTTCATGTGACTGAATTCAAGACACATGAAAGTAACATCAAGTAATCGGTGTACACTGAGTACCGATGGTAAAACGTTTCAAGACAACCCGTCGAAACCATATCTCATCCTCAGTCGTTTGATTCCGTCCTCCAAACATAACCCGGTCGGACCAAAACATATCGACTTGATTCTTCCCAAAATATAAAAATTTCCCAGTACTTTTATTTTTTCCATTGTCCAACATACACTGGGTGTCTCGGATTTTATAAACGAGAGATCGGGAAATGTCTTTTTCAAACGGTACAGGTGGGGGGTCAGATTTCGGAGTCAGTCGTATCGTCGAAGCGACGACAAAAAGGGGTAGGGGCCCTTAAGGGAGTAGCGAGGACCCTTTTGACGAAGACGTAGGTCGGGGTCACGAGGGACTGTGAACTCTGATAAACCAGGGGTTGTTGAGACCCGTTGAGCCACAATCTTGATTTAATTAGGAAATCTCTGGACGTTCAAGAGAGTTACAGAAACCCCTTTATTCAAATAAAGAATCCTAAACACACTTTATTCTTTGAAGATACAGGTGTTAAGACAATTTTCGATCACAACGAAATGGAATAGGTAGTTCAGAAGGCCTCCACTGTCCTTCCCTTTATCTTTAATATATAACTAAAAGTCTTAATCCTCAGGAAATAGGGTAAAACTGAGTATAACAGATTTACGTGGGGGGCGTTCCACCAAACATCGGGTTTTAGAAAACTGATAAAACTTTATGCTCTTCAACAAACAGGGAGACTACAGGAACAGGTGATCTTATCACAAAAAGATTAACACAATGTATTTCGGGATCCCAAGACTCCCATGTGGGGTCTCTGAGAATCTCTTACTTCTCCTCTGGTCAGTTTGTTCTGAAGGTTGAGACGGTGAGGTAATGTGAAATTGACAAAACATAATACCCCAAGATGACGAATTTCAAACCTTTGCGACGAGACTATCTGGGACGGTGGGTCTCCGCAGAGGTGGGACCAACTCGGGACCTATCAATTCACAGGTCGGGGTCCCTTCTACACTATGTCATCTCCTCCATTACAAACATGGACCCGACACAACGTCTTAAAACCTAACAGGGGAGGGGGTAAGTAGAGACATCTCTGGAAAGACACAGTCTCGTTCTTTACCCCGTACTACCACAGTGGGCCTCTCTGAGCACTGGACTTTACAATCGAACTCTATCTAAGAGGGACTCGGGAGGAAATTACAAACAGAAAAAGAAATATACCTGATCTTTAAGTCAGAAAAGAGAAGGGGAGGGTCCTTGGGAAGAGACTTCGTCGTCGAGAAGAGGATGCGGTAAGACCCGAAACGGGAGAGCCTCCGGTACCCCGAGAAAACGGACTACCACCGGAAAGAGTAGGAGAAGCGGTACACTTCCTCGGCAAAGGTGGAGGGTATCAAGAAGAGGGCACAGAGCAGACGGGACATACAAAGAAAAAGACATGGAGGGGTCCGTTGGACCCCTTCCACCAACCGAGTCCCGGACTGTCTTCCTTCTGTTTATTTATGACATAATTATTCTACAAAGAACTCAGAGGACACATATAAAGAAAAGGTGTTAACCGACATACGGAACCACTTTCATATTCCGGTCTCCAATCACTACCAAAATTTGAGTTGTACCTAGACCCGAGTGAATAAAAAGTAAGAGACAACCTTTTCGAAATAAGTTTAATCACGAGGAAAAATTATTAAAAGTGAACCCTACCGGACAATGGTACCTCTTAACCCTGTCTGCGTTGTATCTCACGACCAAATTTTAAAACTGATTTCACCGATAGACAAAGGTGACGGTGACGGGACCGACTACGGGAATAACGGTGGGTGACCAGATAACGTCATTGGAGAAGTAACCGGAAGACGGACGGTAGAGATGGGAGACCGTAAATGAAGACGGGTGGTGACGGTCCAATTAGGCATTTACGTCCTGACCAAGACGGTAACTGGTTAAGTTTTTATCAGACTAACTTGAAAGAGTCGAAATACAGAACAAGGGTAATGTGAGATGGGTTTCACCTGACAAACAGTAAAAAGTTTGTGAAACGACGAAAGAACAGGAATGTATAGACGTCCGGAACGTGAAACAGGTAGACAAAAGAAACGGACTTAGAAATCAGTGAAAGGAGAAAAAAAGTTTGAGACGAATAATAGGACTTTCTAAATGAAATTTACGATGGAGAAGAAGGTACTTCGAAAGTAGACCAAAGGGAGACGAAAGTCAGTTTGTTCGTAATCAGGTATATTTCCTGATATTTCGTGCGACGTAGGAAACATTACGACACATACTATTTACACCCGAACACATGTACAAACGTGTTTACAGACGGAATGGAAGATTCAATCTAACAATCAAAGAACTCCGTCCCTGAGACAGTCTGAGCATAGGAATCTTCATAGAATCGTACTGTGTAGAGTCGTCATAGAATCAGTTTAAAAGATAAATTAACAGATTTGGTCGGTGGAGTGAAGTGTTCACTCCCTTGTCTGAAACTCTATAGTTTCCTAAGAGGGTCCTTGTAAATAATCGTCTCGAACTCACCCTCGTTCCGAGTACACAACATCAGGTCCCAATTCTGATGACGTGACAACCAGATCAAGAGAAGGTCCCAACGACCACTGACGACAAAAGAGTTCGTTCGGTTTTTCTTATTCGTTACTATTTGGAAAAAGGAATGTTTTCGGAGTTCTCCCTGAAAACCTGTCCCCAATCATATTTCCATTTCCTAAATAATAAAAGATTACCGACTTAAAATCCCAGAAAGGACCACCAGGTCAACAATTCTTAGGTGGATGGTCACGTCCCCTGTACCCAAGGTAGGGACCAGGTCCTTAGACTGTACGGAACCTCGTTGATTCGGACACACGGTGTTGGGGGCTCGGGTGTCCGACGCTGACGACTTCGGGTACGAGACGTTGTTCTCTTCGGTGACGTTAGTCTTCGGGGGCGAGTGGTGTGATCTCTTTCGGGTACCCGTCGTTACTTCTGGGTCACATTGGTTTTTATTTAAATTTTCAAAAAAATTTCCCGATTTGAAATCTTGACGGGATTACCGCGTTACCCATTCTTAAACAGACGATGGCGTCCCCTGTACCCAAGGTAGGGACCAGACTCCTTCTAAGGTGTCCAACGTCTCGTTGTCTCGGGTGTTGGTCACTCGGGTACACGGATCTCGGACACGAGGAGTTGTTCTTCGCTAACGGTACTCTTCGGACTCGTGGTGTCGATCTCTTTCGGGTTCGTCTCGTTGCTTCTAGGTCGTGTCGATTTCGACTTAAGAAAATTTAGAAAAAATTCTTTTTCCAATTTGAAGTTCATTCTGAATGTATACGAACTTTAACTCATATTTTCAGGAAAGTACTATTACAGCTACTAGTAATGTCAAAAAGAAAACCAAGTTAGTCATTAATTTCGGATCTCGTCTACGAACTGGGGTGTCATTTGACTACGAGTCCTTCCTCCAGTGGAGTTTAATAAGTGGGACAGGAAAACGATAACAGTAGTTCCTAACTTACCCTAGCATAGGAGTTAAACGAAGATCCAACGGTATGATAAGGTTTTTTGATATGGGATGACGTGAAACCCCGAAATCCGCCTGGAGTGTTCTTATCGAGGAGGTCGACATTCATCCATTCCCACACATGTATAAACCCCTACTACTTATCACGAGAGAAACAAAACTAGTGAATTCAAACTTGGAGACCATTCCCGAAGAGAACGGTCAAGACAATGGTTTAGTAGTCTAGTCGTAGTAGACAAAATAAAAAGAGGAACCGGGAAAGAAACCCTAACTTTGACTGAGGAATTGTGGAGTCCACGAACCTCTCTCGTGTAGACCACCGGGTGCACAAGAACAAGAGAGACTCCACTTACTACTCTACCACGACGTTCTGCGAACCTTCGTTTAAAGAAGTCTTCCTCAGCTCCGTTGGTCCTAGGAGAATCAAAGTCCAGGGTTCTCCATAGATAACCGTTGGGTTCAACGGTTGTTAAACCCCACCTCCTCACGAAACAAAATCATCTCTGTCCCAGGTTCTCGTTGAAAAGACTTCTAGAAAGGTCAAAACTATTGTACGTTACTTTCGAAAGACAAACAGGAACATTAAAGTTTTTCTAACGTACTAAACTTTAATCTACAATAACATTAGAAAGAAGGTGGGACCCGGTGACACTACCATCCAGTCTAGTGTTATTTATTGAGATCCTGGAGTCAAAGAGGGGTAGATAATTTAGACCCATTATTAATAGTAGGTTTCTTAATTCACGTACATGTGTTTCCACTGGAACCCATAAACCTTTCCTACCACTGAACTTTCTAGTTACATATAACTAATATTAAAAGAGTAAGAGGTACTTTGAGTCTCGGACAATGTCCGTAAAATATGTCAAAGAGGGGGAACACCAACCGTTCAGACCGGTATTTCGTAGACCTCCTTTTTCTGGGGTCTCTACGACTTCCGTCGTTCAGAACCAAAGGGAGAAAAAGAATTTAAAAATAACCTCAGATCAACTAAGTACAATACAATCAAAGTCCACATGTCATTTCACTTAGTCAATATGTGTATGTATATAGGTGAAAAAATATAAGAAAAGGGTATATCAACCAGGGGAGAAGAATGTAAAGTCAAAGGAATTAGTAGTCAACACAAAGAAGTCATGATCCGTTTTCACAGTAGGATTAATCTTTTCCTACAAGAAACTTTTGGTAGACGTACGATTTATAATTATTACTCTTTGGGACAAGGTCGAACGGAAGGTTCTACCTAAATAATCAAACTCTAGAAGAATCCAGTGGTCCTACTTTTTCCTCGAGTCTTTGTTGGGACCACAAATCGGCTTCAACCATGTGTCCTCGTATCTCCGACGAGACACAGAATTGGAAGTGACTTCTCTTTACTCCACTTCCCTACTTATAGGTGGAACTTAGGACTTGATCTTATACATTCTCCTCGTGACCTCATAATAGGGTCAGGAGACTCAAAACTCGTTACTTTAAGAGAGAATCAACTCGGTATAGATTTTTCTACGTGAAAGGTTGTACATAAGAATCCTGTTCAAGAACCTCCCGAGCCTCAACTGTGGTAAACTATTCCTTTTTGATTTCGTACCGTTCTCAAAAAATCACGGGTTCGTAAGGAATTTTACAGATAATAACTGGTAAATGGAGTTCTGTGACACTATCCTGTAACACTGGTTTCATCGGTGAGATCTCCGCCGTCTTCTATATTGTCCATCCTGTGGTACATACTCCAGTCCTGAGAGAAGCGTTTACGAACCGAAGAGGATAATCATGCAATGAGTCTCTCTCAAATAAGGGTGAAGGAAGAGGGGACGTAGGGGTTTCTTAAAGGAAAGTAGAAAACTTATTCACGACACCGTCCGTCTTAAAGAATTTACTGGAGGATTCCTATGAGATTAGGGGTCTTGGACACTTAAACTAATCGATAACGTGGACACCATTACAAACAACAAAAAAATTGAACCGAGCATCTCGTCTATGAAATAACTTTTAAAATAACCAATTAATGATGGTCTATTCTCCGTTCTATTTTGGATGAAGAGTAAACGTTTTTCTCATATTTCAGTTGAGTTTTACCGACACTGTTCACACATACAATACACGGAATAAGGTTGAGAACGGTTCTTTCTAAAAAAAAGAAACCTGGTAAAAAATACCAATATTTGACTTTTTTGTCCTTTGTCATGAATATTCCTGTCCTCTCTTTTTATCCAAATCTTTATTTTTATCCCCATGAGGTTTATTACCGAAGTCAAGACAGAGTTATTCCGACAAATTTCTGTCGAGACCGTCGTCAGTCGTCAAGTCCAGTTAGCATGGAAGACCTCACCACCACCAAGTCAGGGGTGACAGGACCTCAAGATTCCGTCGTCTGACGTTGGAACTTGGAGTCACGTCAACTCCTCACGTTCGTATGATATAGGATAACAAAATTTTATTACACTGTTGAGGGTTGACTTATTGTTGGTTGTAGACTCTCGCACAGACTCTACGGTGAGTATGAGACAACATTTCCCGTCAAACCTTCGTGCCATAGACTTTCGACCTATCTTCAGTAAGGAGAGGAGTGAAGTGTCATCCGGGGTGTGAGGTACCTACCTCCCCCGTACTCGGACCGGTCTCCGATTCTCAGTTCCTTCGTTGTTTCGTCCTTGGGTCTCTTCCCGGACATAGGGTCAGGAGTCAAGGTCAGGTCACGTGTCACTGCTGGGTGGTCCGTCGGTCTCTGAGACCTTCGTCTCTCCATCCGAACAAAAAATAACTTACTCACTAGATACGTCAACGGTTTCGGTGACACATGTCTCTTCTCCGCCCCTTGAAATAAAGAACCAGAGAAGGAAGAACCTGTCTCAGAATTACTAAAGGAGGAACCGGACTTCGGCGAGAAGTGGTGCGAACGCCCAAAGGAACCAGAATCTGCACGTCCGGAGTCGGACAAGGAGGTTTCCGAAGAACGTTCAGAACAGACGGAAGTCGAACACCTATACAAGGTACTCTTAGACGAACAAAAACTTGTGCAATGGGAAGTGGAAGTCCATGTTCGACACTATGTACACCGTCAGTTAGAAGAATCTAAGTGCCATAACAGACTCGTCAGTCGCGTCTTAAGAATAGGAGAAGTAGGTCCAATGGAAGAACCCGTAAGTTCGTAACCGTCATGGGAAAGCGAATGGATACGGGTATACGGACGGAAAGGTCCTTCGGTTTCACAAAAAGACCGTAGTTCGGGTACTTACCTATCAGTATCCGAAGGTCTACTAGTCGGGTAGAAACTAGTCGAAGACCTAGACGACTCAACCGCCCTCAACCGTAACCGTTAAAACAATAGGAGTGACCCCAGGTTGGGGAAGAAAAACGGTGTCGTCTCCTGTGACCTCCGTTCGGAGAAGACTTCGGACTCGTATGAGTCCTCCGACGCCGGTGTCTCCACTTTCCTTTCGATACCATTACAATATATACTTTGTCGACTGAGTCTATCCCTCTAATGGACGTACCCGGACTTGATTGGTCACCGGGAATTTTTGCTTCTCGAAAGAGTCTGATCACCGTCTTTCTCTTTAGTCTAAACTTCTTTCCTAAACTATGTGACAATAACCGAAACTTCAACCTCCTCTGGTATGCATTCACCGAAGAATGTAGACTTTAACTGGGGAATTGGTTGTCGGTCGTTCCTTTACCCTGGAGTCAGGTTGTTGACGTTCCTTGACTTAAGACGGTTGTCGGACTTATTCGGACCCTTCACCTAAGAAGGAATGTTGGAGGTCTATTCTCGGGTTGCGTCAGTTGTGGAAGGAGCTGAACTGAACCCTAAACACTCTGTGATTTGTCCTTTGCACAAGAAGGGTCCACCGAGTCACAATTTCTTGGGCGGACGGTTGCGTCCTCTGTGTCCTCTGCGTCTAAGCTAGGGACGCAACCCTTCTAGGGGACCTCCTCCTTTTCCGTTGAACGAGGTCACAACAACGAACCTTTTAAGGTACCTGTCTCCTCGGACCACCTGATGTCAGACACTACAACGTTTCTCAGCCTGTGCTGACTCGCGTGTGTTTGTCCTTTACATTAGTTTGGACGGACCTAAAATACTAGATGTCTTTCATTCTATTATTTACCTTAAACAAAATTTGGTGACTCAAATATATCAAACAGTACATCGTTATCTTTCCCTTGTGCTCACGTTAAAAGGTCAGACGTTTTCCTCACTTCAAAGTAGACTTAGAACACTACTTTCCTTAAGAATCCGACTGAATAGACTGAGAGACGGAGGATTGAAGTAACTGAGATTGGATCGAGTTCTTCCGTTTTGCTCCTTTTTAGAAAATTAAAATAAATGAATGAATAAACGGATAAATAAATAAAAAACCGTTCTGGTGCACCGTACGTCCTAGAATCAAGGGACTGGTCCCTACTTTAGACACGGGGGAAGTCACCTTCGTACTTCAGATTAGTGACCTGGTGGTTCCTTGAGGTCCTTTCTGTATATTCGTTTTTAACATACGGATACCGATAAAAATGATATCGATAAAGTAAACACACTCCATCCATAAAAAAAAGACCAAAATTGTTCACTCTTTTGATTCTGAGTCTAAGTTCTTAGTACGGAAACAAGATCTCCAGTGGACCCACCTTTGACTATCTTGTCTTTGGGTACTGGTCTCGAGGAACGTAATACGGTGTGGTGTTCCACACCCCCGGTCCTATAGTAACTTCCTCTCCCCTTTTGCTTAGACCTGTCAACAAATCTAAAGAGTCACTTCCTCTAACTAGACAAAAAGAAGATTAATAGTAGAGACACCAATGGAACGTCTATCAATCGTAAACGAATGGGAACACAAGTAAAATAGGTGACGACCATTAAAGGACCGGAAGACCCATCCGAGTCAAATCGACCAACCGAGTCGAGAACGGGGTTCTATCTAATAAAAAAATTGATAACACCTAATCTTGGAAGGTCCTTGACGCAACGACGAAAATCTCTTTGGTTGAGACATCTAGAACGACCCCTCCCATCAACCCCGCCGCCACAAATATACATACAACACCCTACTATAGATACGGATTGTCTAAAGGTACGGGTAACGTGGGGATTCCGAAAAGCTAGGTGAAGAAGGTTATACGCCTCGTTCCTGAAAATTCAAAGGTTTTGTATCGACGTTTCCCATTGTTTGTGGATCGGGTATTGAGGGAATTGTTGTCCTCCTATCAGTCACCCCTAAATCGAGTCCATTTTAGACATGTTACGTTTTTGAGTGTTTTAAAAGTTTTTGTCAAATCGGATACCTCAACTGGTCTAACTTGCAGAGTGTTAAGACCCAAGTTCAGTGAAAACCAATTAAGAAGAGTACGAAGTTAAGGAAGGGAAAACACTTTACTCTCCGTGTAAAAGAACTCTACACGGAGGATCTCTACTGTATCTTTATTTACTTTAATCTAAAATTTTAAGAACGACCTCCTTTAAAGGGACCACCAGGTCACCCATGTTGAGACGTAGGGGTTACGTCCCCTGGACCCAAAGGGACTACTCTCTCGATCTAGAGTGAACGGTTCTGATCCTCAAATGTAACGACATTGATTTCTAGCTTCTAGGAAGCATGGTGTGGATTCTGGGTCCTGTCGGTTTAATTTTTTTATTTTTATTTTTAAGAACGACCTCTGGATCTAGAACATTTAACAGAAATAGAGAAGACAAAGAATCAATGGTTAAATGGTCCTCATTAAATTGTGATCCTGAGAGACGGTCCCGATTTTAATCTGAGGTGGTGAGATCCCGAAGGAAAAGAGGAAGAACGAAAACAAAACCCTCGATCTCCCTTTGTATACACGACGACCTCAATCATTTGATTTTTGGTGTCTTTTGTAAAGGACGATTTTTTTGTGACAAAAGTAGGATGGGCGGAATTATAGGAAAATTTCTTGCTTTGGTTCAGACGGGACCTAAAACAGATAAACTAAGTGAGGATCTATACCTGGACCCTTTCGGATCCTTAGGGACCCCTGACTCTCTCTCTCCTATTTGTCTCAACCTTACCTCTGTTCAATCCGAGAACTAACGAGGTCGGTCGGAGGGAAAGGGTCGGTCTGTCCGAAAGACGGTGGTTTTGACATTCCAAGAGCCAGTACAGTGTTTTCCCAGACCTCAATGAGGACACCCGACTGTAGAAAAGACTCCCACCTTCCGAAGTCCATAGCCTGTGGAAAGAACAGGTCCCCAGATCCCTTTTCCTAGTCCGTTCCTCCCTCAGTTAGAAAAGGTTGACATTGGATCTCTCTTTGCCTTGTTTAAGAAGTGGTCCCTTCTGACACATTTGTCACGGAAACCGACCTCGGTATCTCAACCCCTTCGTTTCTTTCCCTAGAAACAAGAGGGGATGGGGTCGGTCTCGTGTTAGCATCTCGACCCTAACAAACGAAACCGTTCTCTGAGGGACGAACTTTCCTGATCCGCAAGGTCTCTGACCACTCCGGAGACAATCCAAAGGGAATACCTCGACTCTTCTCCTGTTGGGGGTCGGATTTAGAAAATGGATTCCTTCACTCGACCCTTTGGACCTCCGAATTCCGTAGACCGGGTAAGAAGAGGTCGAAACAAGCGAAGAAAGGAAGGGTTGCAATGTGTCGTATCCTACAATCTATTGGAGTTGGAAGGACGGAAACTCCCACAAAAACCAAGAACATGATCACAAGACAAGGGTTTCTTCGATGTAAAAGTGTCTTACGTTCTGTTAGGGTCCCGAGGACAGATTCCTCAGGTTGTCCTTTATCCCTAAGATTCTAGTAAAAGAGGTTGGACAAGGAAAATCGAACATAACGTGTACTGGGAATATCAACATCAGTCAGAAAGGGTTTTACAGGTCTTTACAGGGTAAAAGGAACCTATCGTAACAACAACAAGTCAGTGAGTCAGTACAGGTTGAGACGTTGGGGTTCTTGACATCGGGTGGTCTGAAGAGACAGGTACCCAAAAGGGTCCACTGTTACGACCTCACCCAACGGTAAAGAAAGAGGTCCCCTAGAAGGGGACAACGACGACGACGATTCAACGAAGTCAGTACAGGTTGAGACACGTCGGGGTATCTGCCGTCGGGTGGTCCGAGGGGGCAGGGACCCTAAGAGGTCCGTTCTTGTGACTTCGCCCAACGGTAAAGGAAGAGGTTACGTACTTTCACTTTTCAGTTTCACTTCAGCGAATTCAGCACAGGCTGAGAAACGCTGGGGTACCTGACGTCGGGTGGTCCGAGGAGGTAGGTACCCTAAAAGGTCCGTTCTCATGTCCTCACCCCACGGTAACGGAAGAGGTCCCCTAGAAGGGGTAGGTCCCTATTTTGAACACAGAGACATAGAGGACGTGACGTCCACCTGAGAAATGGTGACTCGGTGGTCCCTACGGGTTACCCATCGTAACTTTCTTTCGAATCGACGAGCTAGTACAGGTTGAGAAACACTGGGACGCCTGACATCGGACGGTCTGTGGAGTCAGGTACCCCTAAGAGATCCGTTCTCATGATCTTACCCAAAAATACGGGAAGAGGTCCCCTAGAAAGGTCGGGTCACTAACTTGGGTCCAGAGGACGTAACGTCCGTCTAAGAAATGGTAGACTCGGTGGTCCCTTCGGGTTGTTATGATCTCACCCATCGGATAAGGAAGAGGTCCCCTGGAAGGGTCCTTAGTTTGGTTCCAGAGGACGTAACGACCGTCTATCGTAATCACAGAGTGTCTACATTTTATCATAAATACGTCACGGTCCACAAGATGTTTGGGGTATAGTAAAGTAGAGACACTGGTAAAATAGTCCATCTATGTTAACGGGGGTAAAATGTCTAATCCTATGACCCCTAATCGTTTTATTTTATTAAACGGATTCAGTGTGTCTACCACATAATCAAATGATCCCGACGGTATTGTTTCATGGTGTTTGACTCACCGAACTGTCTTTATATAAGAGAGTGTCCAGACTTCCGATTTTCAGATTTTAGTCCCACAACCGTCTTAACCAAGGAAGGCTCCTGATACTTCGTCTCAGACAAGGTACGGAGAGGGGATAGAAGATCACCAAACGACCATTAAAAACCGTAAGGAACTGGACATCTAGATACGAAGGTATAAATCTACCGTACAGACACTGGTTTAAAGGGGGAAAAAAAATTCCTATGGTCAGCATAACTTAATCCTCGGACACAATGAGGTCATACTTGAATAGAATTGATTAATGTAGATGTTACTGAAATAACTGGTTTTTCCAGTGGAGACTCCATGACCCCCAATTCTGAAACTGTATACTTAAACCTCCCCCTGTGTCAAGTTCGACATCGTCTACCATTGAACGATACGGTTCTAAACTTGAACCCAGGGAGACTAAGGTTTCAGTAAACACAAGAAAGACGACATGAGACGACGGAGGATTTTTAGTCTTTCAATGAGTATTACAGGAGCCGAAAAGTAATAGAGAGTAGAAGTTAGGTTTGAGATATACCGACGACGACCATTAGAGAGATTGCACATCTAAACTAGTTAGTAACAGAATGAATTTTTAGAAAATCACTGAGGGTCACTGATTGACCTATTTCTGGTCTGTAAAATACCACTATTTCTCCCGAAAAAAAAGTACGGACAGAAAAGTCGGATGAAAGAGTAGTGAGAGAGAAGGATAGGTTAGTGGTATTTGAGGTTGGTATGACTGGATAAACGTCAAAGAGTTTATGCAATACGAATATATGAGGAAATCAAGAACTAAAGTAAGTAGTGGAGAGGGTTATATGGGGAAAAACGGTAATAGTAGTAAAGTTGATAAGTCTGTTTTTTTTCTGACATCCGAGTAAAATAAAAATTTTGACAAAACCGACGTGACACGACGTACACCCTAAAATCAAGGGGTAGGTCCGTAGTTTGGGCACGGGGGACGTGACTTTCACACTTCAATTGGTGACCTGACGGTCCCTCCAATCCCAGTAGAAACTAAGGAGACGAAGGAAGTGAGATATGTGGGTAGAGGTGACAGTGGTGGGATCCGAGTCGGTGGTAGTAGAGAATGGACACGATGGTTTTACTGGAGGATTGTCAGAGGGACGGAAGTAAGAACTGGTGAAGTATTACTTTACTAATGACTTTCACTTTAACCATAACCATAAAACTAAACATAAGAAACACTAAACATTAGTGTCAAGACTGTAACACTAAGTATCAGAAGACTTACTTTTGTGGTCACCGAATGGTAATCTGAATCTTAGTTTAGACTTCAACAGTGTTACGGATAATACAAAAATGTTCTAGAACAGAGATAAATGGAGAGGTTGAAATGGAGTCTAATGAGGAGAGTAGAGTTATTAGATAAATGTTAACACATTGTTTAATGGGGTCTAAATGACCGAATTTTGTTGTTTATAAATAATAGAGTCAAAGACACCTAGTCCTTAAGTCTTGACCGAATCGGTCAACGAAAACCGAGTCCTAAAGAGTACTCCAACGTCTGTTCTTTAACCGGTCCCGACGTCGGGGAAAACTGAGTTCCTAACCCCAAGTTCGTAGATTGAGGTTCTACAGAGTGGATTTACCAACAACCGTTTTCTTCAGTGTGTGACAGTGAGACGGTAGTAAACAAAGAATCGTCACACAGTAATTCAGTCACGTCTGATATGATTTCCTTTCATCTTAATCCGGGGTGGAAAACTTTACTCCGTACAGTTTCTTAAACACCTATTAGTTAAGAGTCGGAAGACTGATTCTAGTCCACATCTTAAACACCTGTGTAAAATTTTGACGTGAATAAGGACGACGACGATGACGACGACGATTCAGTTAAGTCAGCACAGGCCGAGACACACTGGGGTATCTACCGTCGGGTGGTCCGAGGGGGGAGGGACCCTAAGAGGTCCGTTCTTGTGACCTCACCCAACAGTAAAGGAAGAGGTTACGTACTTTCACTTTTCACTTTCCCTTCAGCGAGTCAGCACAGGTTGAGAAGCGCTGGGGTACCTGACGTCGGGTGGTCCGAGGAGGTAGGTACCCTAAAAGGTCCGTTCGCATGACCTCACCCCACGGTAGTGGAAGAGGTCGTGAATAAGGATATCCACTAATAAAAAATTAAGTCCGGATCATTCCTTAAATGTATGTTGTTTCAAGTGGTAAAAATTTACACGACTCAAAACCACTACACATATCGTTATCTTAATAACGTCAACTCTATACACGTCAAGATACTGGAGTCGTAGAAGAAAATACGGCGAGAGATCAGTAGGGGGAGATAGTGGTGGTGGTGTCGGAGTTCGTTGGTGGCTCAACTAAGAACAGGGATACCAAAACAGAAAAGGTCTTACGGTGATTTACTATAATACGTCATACATCCCAAAACACAGACAGACGAAAGGGAAGTACTTTACGAAAACTCTAAGTAGGTACAACAACGTACATAATAAGGAAAAACAACGACTCATCATAAAGTAATATCTCTACATGATATTAAATATGTATATAAGTGGTCAACTATCGGTAAATCCATTAAAGGTCAAAATTCGATAACATTATTTCGACGGTGTCCGTAAGTACATATTCAGAATGCATCCGTATATATAAATAAGAAGAACCCATTTATTGGTCTTCACCCTAAAGACCCAATATACCATTCACATACACCTTGTATTCTTTGACAGTTTGACAAAAAGTTACCCTCATGCAGTAAAATGTGAGGACAGTCGTCACATACTCTCAAGGTCTCCGAGGAGTGGGAGGGGTCGTAAAACATAATAGACAAAAATTAAAATCGGTAAGATTACCCATATACCATTATACTGTGTCACCAAATTCAACGTAAAGGTGTTTCAGATTACTACAAGTCGTAGAAAAATATGTAAACAACCCACTTTACAGATAAGTTTGGAAAACGGGTAAATTTTTTAATCTAACAAAAGAAGACTCAACACTCTCAAGAAAAACATAAGACCTATCGTCAGAGATAGTCCATATACAAAAAGTATATAAAAGAGGGGTAGGTACCGACACGAAAAGTATAAAATTTGTCGTAGCAAACCTTCTGTCTTCAAATATTAAAACTACTTCAGGTTTAAATAGTTGAAAAATTACAAAATACCATAAACACGGGATCTATTCTTTAGAGACGAATTGGGTTTTAATGTTTCTGAAAGTCAATATAAGAGAGTATCTTCAAAATATCAAAACCCAAAGTATTAACCCAGGTAGTAGGTAAAGTTCGACTGAAAAAATACACCACGTTCCGTATTCAACATTTAGGACGTAGTACACCCCAGAAAGCGACACCGAGTGCCTGAGAGACCAACACAACGGGTCCGAAGAGATCGACACCACGTGTCCGAATCAACGAGGTATCATACACCCTAGAATCAAGGGTTTGGTTCCGAACTTGGACTCATGGGACGTAACGTTCCACCTAAGAATTGGGGACCTGGTGGTCCTTCAGGGAGATCATTTAGAGATATAGTCCAACACACTCAGGAGATTGAAACAAAAGAAAAAGTTTTCACAAAACCGATAAGGTCCAGAACGATGGTCGTTGAGAACGTAAACTCACGGGGAGCGAGGGGGGTAGAAAAGTACAGACTGAGGAAGAACAGTAAGTCAGGAGTGGAATTTACAAAAGAGGAACCTTTCTGGAAGAGAATGGTAAAAGTCAAATCTTACCTGTGTGTGAGTATGTGGCGCATTGTGAGACAGTAATGGGATGAACCACGGGGGTGGTGAACTCACATTCGAAGTGCTTTCGGATCGAGAAGGAGATGAGCAAATAGTGACATAGAAACCTTAAATCTTGTCACGGACGGTATTATGTCTAGGAACTATTTATAAATAAGTCACTTCCTTAATTCAGGAAACTGATAGATTAGGAGGTGGGAATTTAGAGCATAAATAGGTGATTTTATAGAGTCAGTTTTCGGGTTCAAACACTTGAGTGAGATCTCAAACAACAGGGAGAAACACAGACATATATGTAAATAATATCATGAATGATAAGTATGATAGTAATATATACATGAACAGTCAGAACCGGTGTTCTGACACTCGTGGATACTATATCATCGGTGAGTTATTTATAAAAAAATTACCTACTTACTTACTTTCTTTATAGGATGTAACACCCAATAGAATGTCAAATAGAAAGATATTTCACGTACGATTTAGAGAACCCCGTTGAATTTTTGATTTTTTATGTGTATGTGTTTCAACTTTTATTTTTATGGTATTTCCTGGCGAGAATTATAATCTACATTCATTATTTTTGATTGTAAATGGTTCATGAATGATACACGGTTTGTCCTCGTCTGGGTCAACTCATCCCGGACTTCAAATATGTTAAACCCCTAAGAGAAATTCTTTTTCTTTATATTTTAATTAACGTCCCGGTACCTCCATCGGACACGTTCACTCTAAGGGACTTTGAATTTACAGAAATCAAAAGTTCCGTTTAGATGGAGATCACGGTCTGTGACAAAATTCCCGTAACGAATTAGACGAATTTGTTGGGATACTATGTCTTAAAGGTAAAATCTTTACTTCTACAACTCTGGATTTCTCCGACTCGTCAAAAACGTTCGAGGGTGATGACCATTTATACTCTTCCGTCTAACCTTGGGTCACACACAAGTCTCGGGTACGAGAAACCGTGACGACGGAAGGACTTAGTCACACTTTATAAATAGTAGGTAATAACCAGGTCTAGACTGTAGAGGGTAGATTCTATTAAGAGTGTAGAATGTTGACTGAGTCACATTGTTTTCGACGTCTCGTACCGAATAGGTATTCACAGACTCCGTATAAGAAGTCGATCTTATCTTCAGACATGAAGCCTCGAATCAGTTTATACTTTCTCATGATGACTCACCATCGAGAGAACCTAGGTTAATAAGATAAAAAAAACAGAGGATTTAAACGTATAGACCAATAGACTTTGTATCAAGAAATCCGATGGCGACGACGACGATTCAACGAAGTCAGCACAGACTGAGACACGCTGGGGTATCCGCCGTCGGGTAGTCCGAGAGGACAGGGACCCTAAGAGGTTCGTTCTTGTGACCTCACCCAACGGTAAAGGAAGAGGTTACATATTTTCACTTTTCACTTTCACTTCAGCGAGTCAGTACAGGCTGAGAATCGTTGGGGTACCTGACGTCGGATGGTCCGAGGAGGTAGGTACCCTAAAAGGTCCGTTCTCATGACCTCACCCAACGGTAACGGAAGAGGTTCAAGAAATCCGATATTGATACATTTAGTAATTTTTATAGTACCTGTGTCTAATTGGTATGGGTCAAATTATTTTGGAGTAAAAGAAAACCGGTGTTCATTTTCTCGTAGGTAGTTATAAGGACACTTACTGTTAGTCGTTAGGTTTACTAACCTCCGAAAAAAGGGGAATCAACTTTTTATTAATACTCGGACGGATAGAATGAAAGGAAGGAAAGAAGAAGGAAGGGAGGACTTATTAAGTCGGATTTTCGGTAATCCACCCCTTACATCCTCAGGTCGATCTTACTCATCGTCGTCACCGAGTAACGTTATACAATCTCGGACTTCTCCCATTTCTCCCAAGACTAAGGTACAAACCTTTGGTACCACCCTCGGACCGTACCCCGTAACCTCGAATTCGGCCGTAGACACCAGTTCCTCTCCCTCTCCGTCGTTGTCGTTGTCTTTTGACCAATATATATTCACCCTAACCAGTTTGTTTATGCAACTCCTGTTTCCCTCGGTCCAAAGAAGACGGTCTATTTTCAGAGTTGACACCTTTTTTTCTTTTAGTCTTACTTGGGACATTGTAATCCAAACTTAATCTCCATAGACCCATTTTATATATGTGTTTTTTATAAGGGTCCACCGAGATCACCATTTCTTGGGCGGACGGTTACGTCCTCTGTACTCTGTGGTCAATCTAGGGACCCAGTCCTTCTAGGGGACCTCCACTCCGTTCTGTTGGGTGAGGTCATAAGAACGGACCCCTTAGGGTACCTGTCTCCTCGGATCGCCCGACGTCAGGTAGCCCAACGTTTCTCAGTCTGTGTTGACTTCGTTAAATCGTGCGTGTATGTATGTGTGTAAAAGGGGGTTAAGTCAAGTGACTCTCCTGGACCCTTATCACTATGGGGTTTCGTGACTAGATACCGAAGATTTATGATTAAGAGGTGACTTTTCTTGGTAACGAGGTGCCCTTTTACCAACAAAGTCCCAGACCCCTCCCTTGATGTTCTACTTGGACTTTATGTACCAACACGGTTCTGTTTCATACCTTACGAGTTTATTACTACCCCTGTACAGTGAATATTTTAGTCAGTGTCTACACTACTTGTCGTATCCCTCATCAGTTATTATGACATTATTGAAACATACCATTGTCTACCGTTGATCGGAATAGTACCACTAGTAAAACGTTACATGTTTTTATACTCTAGTGATACGACGTGTGGAGATTATATTATAGCACTCAGTTAATATAAAGGTTTTTTACTACCCCTGTAGTAAAGTTTTCCTGTATTTTCTCTCGAAATTTCGTTGATAAGGTTTAAATTTTTTTCAATTTTTTTTTTTTTTTCTCGAACTTCCCCGAGGGTGACCGACTTAGACACTATTAAACTTGTAGTTTGATTTATTATTGTCATTTTCTAATATTAGGTGACTTATTTTGTCCTTAGACACTCAGTAAGACTATCATTATTAATTATTTATCTTCTCTTCTTCTTTTTCGAAAAGAGTCATTTTACTGTTGATTAATTACGTCTTCGTTACTGCCTGAATGTTTTGCGATAAATCTTCGGTAGTCATTATTAATTCGGTGTTTTGTGCCTACTTATGATTTTGTTTACTTTTAAACTACTCCCCATCCTATAAAGGTATGAGAGTTTCATGAAAGGGTGTGTTATGAGTAATTAATGTTTTCCCTTTTCTTATTAAAATGTCACCTCCTTAGACCTTCTGGAGTGGTTTTTCCTACTTTCAATGATTGTAATGGTAATTACCCTGTTTAGTTTTATTATATGTCCGAGCTCTTACGTCAATCTTGTAGTGAAGACAACATTAAGGACTGTTGTTACGTATTAGACTTATCTTAGTACTCCTTTATAGTCTGTATGAGTTAGCTTCTTGTAAGATGTTTTTTGATAGGATATTAGAAGGTTTCACAGTTCTAGTACTTTTAGTTCTTTTCTGGTTCTGTTTAAGGTATAACTTTCTCTTATTTACGGTGTGTACTGCGAAAACGTGACGCGATGGAGTCATCGTGTGTTTTTGTCCTTAGGAAAACGTGACTCCTTATAAAAAACCTGTTGACCGTTTTGACCTCGTCCTAGACGCCCAATATACCATCATCATATAGTTTATAGTTAAAGGTCTAAGACTACCGAGATAACACCAACACATCCTCTTAAGGGATGAACTATCCTTAGTCTGTGATTTCATAAGTCTCGACTACTCTGTAGTGCAGAGTTTCCCCCTCTTTTCAATAAACATGATAAGAACACAAAAAGGAAATTAAAACTGTAAATTAAATCTTATAGTAAAGGAAATGATAAATTAAATCTTGTAGTAAAGGAAATGACAACACAAAAAGGAAATTAAAACTGTAAATTAAATCTTGTAGTGAAAACTTCTAATATCATATCAAAAAACATCTTACAAGGTGTTAGTGCATACAGACTATAAAGGAGTACCAAGATAAGTCTGATACGTAAAAACAGTCCTTAATCTTACATTCACTACAAGATTTACAGGAAACTTAAACTGTCAATTAAAGTTTGCACTTAGTAAACTTTGTATATCTTTACATGGTTCTTAATATCTTTACAGACGAGAGTGGTCCGAAGGGACCACCGGATCGACCATTTTCTTAGGCGGACGTTACACCCCCTGGACCCAAACTAGGGACCCAACCCTTCTAGGGGACCTCTTCCCTTTCCGATGGGTGAGGTTATAAGACCGGACCTCTTAGGGTACCTGACATATCAGGAACCCCAACGTTTCTCAGTCTGTGCCGACTCGCTGAAAGTGAAAAGTGACAAGAGTGGTGAACATAAGTCATAGTATAAGTTCTAAGATCAGCCACGTATTTCTTTTTCTTTATTGTTGGTATGTAAAATCTTTTTTTCATGTTGACAGTAAAACGTATCCATTGTACTAATGAAAAGGTCTTTTAAGATACCTGAGATGATTTTTTGGTGATCTGAATTCTTAAATCACTCCAAGTGTCCTATGTTCTAGTTGTACGTTTTTAGTTGATAAGAATGTAACCTAACCGGTTTTCAAGTGAGCAAAAAAAGGTATTCTGGAAAAACCGGTTGGTTATGTAATCGTTTTTATTAGTCTACAACGGTGGGTCGTGATATTGACTCAGAGTGACAAGATTGTTTGGTTGACGAAAATCTACCATCTCTTGTACCATTCTGGTCACTTAAGGTACTCGTACCTGGGTGACGACCTGAATTAGACGACACTTTACTCAAGGAACTAGTCTTCGTTATGATATGCCTTAGGGTGTTGTCACCTAATTTGTAAGACATTTAGGTACCTACCAGTAAACCCGTCTTCGTAACGTACGTTCCTTCCTTTTTAAGTATAGGTTCCATAGATAAGGTCATTTTTGTTTTACGACGCGGAAGGTAACAGGTCACATAAGTTGGACGGTGGTCCTTAGACCGACTAGTGGGACTCCTTACCACGGTATTCCCACGAGTCGTTACCGACATCAGTCCGACCGAAACCACTTACCTTCAGGTACAACAACTTGGGCACGTATTGGAGGTAGGGACGGCGGTACCGGTGAGACAAGTCCTTGGGTAACTCATTAATGACCTCATGGGACCCTTCCTTCGACTGGCTATCGGTGTCTTAATAATTTTAGGAAGAGACGACTCCAGTAGGAAACCACTGGAAAGTGTTCCATGTGTCGAAATATTGAAAAAAAGACGGATAAGTTCCTTCAGACTTATGTATTGACACAAAAAGAAAGAAAAAAAAAAAAGAAAAAAAAAAAACCAAAATTAAAAAACTAACCCGGTGTACCGAACATCCTAGAAATCAAGGGACTGGTCTCTAACTTGGGTCCAGGTGCCGTCACTTTCGTGACTCAGGATTGGTGACCTGAAGGTCCCTAAAGGGACACATGTATGAAGAAGGGATTTAAAGGAACAGGGGTTAAAAGGTGAGTACAAGAAAGGTTCAGGGACTGGAGGACCGGTTTGATAATTGATGTCGGGTATTTAGCCATATATTAGTGTACGGACCGGTAAAGAAGAAAGTTCGTATCACTCGTTGGTCCACATGACGATACTCAAGACGGGTGACCCTCCTAAAGGGAAGAGGTCACAGGAAGTTTTTATAAAGACTTTCCCCGACATTATGACGTCGACAGATGACGTCGGATTACGGACTTATAGTGCATCTTGATAGACATTTGGTCCGGACGTAGAGAAGGAAACAGTTCAGTAGTGTCCCATGAGACCTACTCCGGTATCAAAGTCCGACCCTCTTTCTACCGTCACGTCGTCCTCACCCCTAGTACCCGTAAACCCGGTGAAGTATATTGAATGACACGGGAGTTCCGGACCAGTTCGGGTTAGAGTATAAACGATGAAGGTAGACTGTTATCTCATGACGACACGTGTGTGTTGAAAGAGTGAATCACCCGGTCTATTGTGGGTCAAGTACTACGACCCGTCGACTCCAATGTACATTGAACCAACGAGTCACTATTCCTAAGTCAGAGACCTTTCCAGGTTATCGTCTGGTTTTTGAAAGAGTTTTCCTCTCCTAAATAGCCGTCTCTACCGTCCCGAAACGAGGTTTTAAGATTCCACGATACTACGTTAAGTGGTTCTCCTCGGACGGTTTTTGGGGTTTCTCGTATATGTGTTGACTGTGGTTCGTGACAACCCAGACGATCTAGTACACCGGTTCACGCTCTCGTCGAACGGACTCTGGACAACGTCTCGGAAGAACACAAGACCCGGGGAGGGAGGTTTGATCGTCGAAAACTCAGTGAAACCTTGTGTAGGTTTCCTCTTTATACAACAGAGGTTTTAAGTTTCTCCGGGTGTGATTCGTAGCAAGGAGAAATAACCAACGTCCTCCCCGGTCTACGTTGTTGAATGGGAAGTAGAACCTTCCCTATAGAACTATACGCGGTGTGGTGACCTAGGGATCTTTAAAGTGACTCTGAGGGCTTAACAGTCTAAATAAAGGGTGGGAGACGGTACGTGTACAGAGGGGTTATTTAAATCTTATCAACGATGGAGAACGAGTGATGTAGACATTTGTAAGACAGTTACTACTTTACTTGGTCACACTATAGAACACCTTTGTTTACTGGAAGTTCTAGGGGCACTTGATTTAATTCTGTATCCTGACCTCTCAATTATATGGGGACTCCATCGTGTCACTTTCACATAGTGACCGGAACGCTTGAATTTCGTTTGTCGAAGACCCTCCGAAACAACTATCTCTTTTTATATAAAGGGTCTAATTCTCAACACACAATTAAACGATTCCGTTACTTAGATGTGGAGGACGTCAATGTTACCCTCACTAGTGACCCAATTCGGATAGGTAACAGTAAAAGGTTCTAGACAGACAGAAGACGTGTCTGGTTTATCCGTTCAAAATACCCTAATACGTAAGACCTTGACCCATTTATTCGTGACCTACACAAACCCCTTTGTGACCAGGATGACACTCTTCCTGGACTCGATTTAGAGGTAACTAGTGGATTGAAGGATGAGACTGACCAACCGGTGTCACTACAAACGCAAACTAAACTCAAAGAACTTTAATTACAGTTAAGTCTCAGTTCCGTGTCATCAGGGACTTTCCAGACTAATAAAAGAAAAGGGGTCACGGCAGTAGGACCATTTTCCGAAATCCAGAGAAACCCCTTCCTACTTTCTTTCTAATTGATACTTTAAAAACCATCACATGGTCCCACGAAGGAGTTTCCTTCCTTGGGTCGGAGGGGAAGTAAGTTCACCAGGGTTCAGACATTTCATCGAGTTCACACCCTTAACTAACTTCCCGTTACTGAGAGACAAAAGTCCTGGGTCCAATACAGAAACAAACGGAATGGATCTTTAAAAGAGGAACATGTCGAGTTCCTCCTTTGAATCATCCGAAGAATAGACAAAGTGAAGATCCTTACAGTACCAGTTGATCGGTCGCGGCATCCAGACCCTCTCAGTCTGATAAGTCTGACGACGAAACTGAGACGATAAGTGATGCCATCGATACGGATGGAACGGAAACCACAACTCACGACGGTGAACCGGGGACGGTGGGGTTCTAGGTTAATGAGGGTGGTGTGAATCCAAAGGGTCAAGTCACTGACATTACGGGTGACATTCCAGACCGGATGTCTCTCCTCACTAGTGTCTAAGGTTCCTAAGACCCCGAGGGAAATGTTTAAAGAGTGTCATCACAACTTTCTAGACAGAAGACCCTTGATGGGACCACCAGGTCACCAACTCTTAGACGGAACGTTAAGTTCTCTGTGTCCAAGTTAGGGACCAACTCCTTGATTCTAGGTGTACGGTGTCTCGTTGATTCGGGTGTGAGGTGTTGAGGGCTCGGACACCCGACGTTGACCTCTAAAGTTCCCGGTGTTACCTCCCAAAATTATAAAAATTTAACATACAGAAGACCTAGGAGGGTGATACCTATTCAGAATTTACTGTTTAAGTCAGATTATAAGGTCAAAGGAATTCGGAAACTTAGGGAAAAAGATGTAATTTGATTCCGTATTGACCAATGAGATTAAACGAGTGACACCCAGTAGAAAACCGGGTATAAAATCTGTTGGGTGGTTTCTTAAACAATGTTAAGAAAGATTAAGGGCAACGACGTTATAATTTACGTCTGAGAGACGGATCACACCGGGACAGTTACTTAAACCGGACTAGGTTGAAATCTAAGGAAGGTAGTAATAGGGTGCGGTAACCATATACATCAAGGATCGAAAGACAGACGGATTTGGTTTTTTACGTTCATCAAGAAGACCTCATATTGTGTGAAGGAGTACTCAGGTGAACAATCGAGTAGAAGTCCCCAGACGACCCTGAACTCAAATCAATGTCCAGGTCTTCATTTCTCTCACTGTCTCTCAGAACTCCTCCTAGTTGGAACAGAATGTGTCGCTTACGGAGTCCTCGTTAGTAATGTCAAAGGAGTCCGTTACATCCGAATCGGGGGAGTCTACTCATATTCTTCTGGGTTATGGTGACACACGCCCTTCGGTGAAGACGACCCCCACCCTTCCAGAGAAGTGACCGTTTCTTCTGAGTAGTCTCATTCCCGAGTTGTAGGAATGGTAGTAGTCCAAAAGGGTGGATAGGGGTAGGGTAGAATTTCCTGGGGTAAGAGAGGGTTAGTTACGGGGTGAAGTTGTTGTTATGAGACGTTTCGACCCTTAAGTTGAACTCAACATTAAGTCGATCAGTGCCTTACTTTAAGACCTAAACTAAAAGTCGTCAGAGTTGGGTCGAAGAGACTCTACATTCCCAGAGGAAATCCCATGTGTATCTTCGGAAGTCAGAATATACACCACTGACTTGACTTTTGAAATTAGGGACTCGAGTAGGAAAAGAAAGGTGCGACAGGTCATCGTCCTCGTTAGTCCGTAAAAGTAATATAAACAATCAAAAGAACTTTACAAACGGTACACATTTTATCTTTTGATCACCCCTTTGACGACACATCATATCCCTTGAGTCCAACCACGAGACACCACGTAGGGCGGGAGAATTCCACCCTACCCCCTCCACCCTTCCTCCAAGTTCTCCCTTCTCTATATACATATGTCTACCAATTAAATGAAACAACATGTCGTCTTTGATTATTTTGTAACATTTCGTTAATGTGACGTCATTATTTTTTAAAATTGATTATTATTTTTTACAAGCTCCATAGTGTATGTGTCAGTTGGTCGAAGAAGAAAGAGAAAAAGAAGTCAGTCCGACACATATACCCTAGAATAACAACACACACACGAGTCAGTACAGACTGAGAAACCCTGGGGTACCTGACATCAGGAAGACTGAGGAGACGGGTACCCTAAGAGGTCCGTTCTTATGACCTCACTCAACGGTAAAAGAGGAGGTCCCCTAGAAGGGTCAGGTCCCTAGGATAGGTACAAAGGACATAGAGGACGTAACCGTTCACCTAAGAAATGGTGACATGGTGGACCCTTCAGGATACCGTATGTCCTAGGTTCAAGGGGTTAGTCCCTAGGTTGGACATGGGGGACCTCATCTTCACGTCTCAGAATCGGTGACCTGGTGGTCCCTCCAGGGCGAGGAATCAAGAACATTCATCAACTAATCCTCATAGATTACATCTATAAAACGTATACAGATAACTGTCGACTGTAGTGTTTAACAGTTACGAGTGAAAGGATAATCATTATCTCAGTAAGACGATTCAGTGAAGTCAGTACAGGCTAAGACACACTGGGGTATCTGTCGTCGGGTGGTCCGAGGGGACAGGGACCCTAAGAAGTCCGTTCTTGTGACCTCACCCAACGGTAAAGGAAGAGGTTACATACTTTCACTTTTCACTTTCCCTTCAGCGAGTCAGTACAGGCTGAGAACCGCTGGGGTACTCGACGTCGGGTGGTCCGAGGAGACAGGTACCCTAAAAGGTCTGTTCTCATGACCTCACCCCACGGTAGCGGAAGAGGTTATCTCAGTAATCGTAGATAGTTAGATTAGTCTAATTTCTCAGTCAAAGTCTTTGGGGTCTTTGTTAAGTCTTGAGTAGGAATTGAAAGAAAAAAAAAAACGATACGACATGTCGAACGTCCTAGAGTCAAGGTGTTAGTCCCTGACTTAATCCCGGTACCGTCACTAGTGGACTTCAGGATTGGTAATCCGGTGTCCTCTTGAGGAAGTAGGAATACATACTCTAAATAATATTCTACATAATTTTATTAAGTCATGGTCATTAGACTAATAAACAACTAAATAATATTTCTTTATTTAGTTATTTATTTACCGAGTACGTTAACATCCCCAATAGGGTGTTAGACGAAAGACGTTTGACCTCTGGGTCAAGTTACCACATCAACCAAAGGTTTAAGTTTCAGGACTCTTGGTCCTCTTGTTTACCATATTCTAGGTCAGGTTCAGACTTCCGGACCCTTGGTTCTCGCGGTGACCACACTCAAGATCAGGTACACGTCTCCTTCCGACTATAGGGTAGGTCTTTTGTCTCGTTTAAGATGGAATAGGTCACACACACACACACACACACACACTCTCTCTCTCTCTCTCTCTCTCTTTCTCGAGTCAACACAGGTTGAGAAACGTTGGAGTTCCTGACATTCGACGGTCCGAGGATACGAGGAGGATACCTAAAGATCCGTTCTTATGACCTCACGGTAAAGGAAAAGATCCCCTAGAAAACTGGGTCCCTAGTTTGCGTCCATAGAAGAAATGGTAGACTCGGTGGTCTCTTCGGGGATAGAATGGGATGGAAACAAAATGAGTCCGGAGTCCACCTAACCTACTCCGGACGAGTGCGACTCCTCCCGTTAGAGGAAATGAGTTAGATGACTATGTTTATAATTAGAGTAGGTCTTTGTGGAGTGTCTATGTGGGTCTTATTACGAATTAGTTTATAGACCTATGGCATACAGGGTCAGTTTGACTGTGTATTTGAATTGGTCTGTGTTTAGTCGTTTGACCTCAAGTAGTTGTAATTTTAGAAAACAAGAAGTTTTCTGTGACATCCCGGAGGTACCACCGGGTCACCAACTCTTAGGTAGACGGTTTCCTTCCTTGGACCCGAGTTAGGGACTAGGCCCTTCTAAGGTGTACGGTACCCCGTTGATTCGGACGTCTGGAGTTGATGACTCGGCCACGAGACCTCGGGCGTTTGGAGCTGACAACTCGGGCACACGGTGTTGACGACTTCGGCTGCACAAGATCTCGCGGACGGGGTGTTCTCTTCGGGGGTGTTACTCTTCGGACTCGTGACGTTGATCTCCCATTGGGAGTGAAGGGTGTTGATCTCTTTCGGGACACGTCGTTGCTTCTGGGTCGTGTCGGGGGTTTTATTAAATAATTTTTAAAATTTTCTGTGATATTTAATTTTTCCTTCCGTTCGGTGTCTGACCCCTCTTCATAAACGGTTTGTGTATCGACTTCTTTCTAAACATACATTTCATAACATTTATTAGGAGTATTGAGTTCTTCTGTTTGTTGGATTATAAAAATTAACCGTTTTTAATACTTGTCTATTAAGTGGTTCTTCCGTACATTTATTGTTTACTTGAGAACTTTGCTACTGCTTGTAGTGATCAGTGATTCCTTTAGGTTTAATTTTGGTGTCACTCGACGGTGGTGTGTGGAGAATCTCGGTTACCTTGAGAATTTGTGAGAACCACCCTTACTTTTTACTATATAAGTTAAACCTTTTGTTAAACCTTTAAAGTTTTTTATTTAGTGTAGATTGTATACTAAGCCTCTTCCGTTACCGTTGGGTGAGGTCATGAAAACGGACCTTTTCGGGTACCTGCCTCCTCGGACCATCCGACTTCAGGTACCCCAGTGATTCTCAGTCCGTGCTGATTCGCTGAAGTGGAAGTGAAAAGTGAAAGTACGTAACCTCTTCTTTACCGTTGGGTGAGGTCATAAGAACGGATCTCTTAGGGTCCCTGTCTCCTCGGATCACCCGNTCCTCGGACCATCCGACTTCAGGTACCCCAGTGATTCTCAGTCCGTGCTGATTCGCTGAAGTGGAAGTGAAAAGTGAAAGTACGTAACCTCTTCTTTACCGTTGGGTGAGGTCATAAGAACGGACCTCTTAGGGTCCCTGTCTCCTCGGATCACCCGACGGTAGATACCCCAGCGTGTCTCAGCCTGTGCTGACTTCGCTGAATCATCGTCGTCGTCGTCGTCGTCGTTGTATACTAAGTCTTTGAGGTGAGGATCCATAAAGGGTTTCTTTTACTTTCATATACAAGTGTCTTTCTAAACATGTGTCTGACGTCACATAGATTTATCACCTTACGGCGAATCGTTATTTTTTCTTACTTGACGACCATGTACGTGGTCATACCTACTTAGAGTTTTGTTAATACGACTCACTTTCTCAGACCTAAAGAATTTTCTCATATATGACATACTAAAACAACATGTCTTAAGATCTCTCATTTCCGAATAGATACCATTATCTTTCGACCGGTCTTCCTACTCACCCTCACCTTGAAAACCCCCACTAGAAAAAGAACAAACGAAAAATTTAAAAAAATAACGTGAGGTACAGAATACGTTAGAATCAAGGAGCTAGTCCCTACCTTGGGTCAAGGTTCGTCACCAGAATAGGGGACCTGACGGTTCCCTAAGGGACCCCCACTTGAAGTACAAATAATAGAACAAACACCACCACCAAAGTACCCACATATGTAGACATTTTAAAATAGTTTAACATAGTAAATTTATACATATCAAATAAAATACAGTTAATATGAAGTTATCCCGATAAATTTTATGTTTATTCTTATATTCGACTATATTTCATTTGTATAATTATTTAGTGTTTTATAAGGTCTATGTCTGTGTTGAAATGGATAGTCAAGAAGGGGGGAGGAAGAATGTGTGTGTAATATCTTCAATGACACATAGTTAGTACACGTAAAAATATGAAAATATTGTTTACATTTATAGGTTTTTGGTATATATTTAACATGTACTATAATAAATCGTGTAAATTTAAAATACTAATATTTGTCGTAAAAAAATACGTCATAAAAAAAAGTTGAACGAAAAAAGTGAGTTGTTTTTGTACAAAAACTCTGAACAGGTAGAAACATTCACTTTCACAATCAGGGAGTCAGTACGGGTCGAGAAACACTAAGGTACCTATCACCGGGTTGTCCGAGGAGACAGGTACCTTAAGAGGTCCGTTCTTATGACCTAACCTAACGGTAAGGGAAGAGGTCCCCTAGAAGGACTGGGTCCCTTACTAGCACCCAGAGGGCGTATCGCCCGTCATGAAATGGTAGACTCGGTGGACCCTTCGTGGGGGTAGAAACATTTACACTTACAATAAGTAAGTAAAATTGACGCGATACCATCAGGTAAAAGGGGAACTCTCTCTCAAAGGTCGTCACATCGGTACTTGTATCTTATGTACGGAGGAACACGTGTTCTCATTTATAGAGAGATCCCTTCTAAGGAGGTTGACTTTTATGATCCATTACCTGACATACATAGAAGTCGAATTACTTTATAACAGTTTAACAAGAGGTTTCATCAATAAGAATTGTAAGGGCGGTCGATATAAGAATGGTTGTGAATGACGTGAAGAGGTTCAAAAGTAGACCGTTTACCATACTCTACCTTAGAGTAATAAAATTAAAAGTGAAGGGACTATAATCTCTCTAACTTGTAGAAAAATTTACAAATCGTAGGTAAACCCAAAGGAGGAGACAAAAGGGGAAGAATAGGAAGCGGGTCAGATAAAAACATGATACCACAAATACGAAAAATTTTTTTGATTAGAGGTACCTGAAGGAAGTACTGTGTCACCTATTCTTAGACGGACGGTTGCGTCCCCTGTACCCAGGCTTGGGACCACACCCCACTAAGGTGTACGACGTCTCTTTAATTCGGACTCGTGGCGTTGACGTCTCAGTTGCGGTCTCGGGTGTCCAGATTAATGACTTCGGATGTGCGGGATCTCGGACACAAGACGTTATCCTCTTCGGTGACGTCATTCTTCTACGAGTGGTGTTGATCTCTTTCGGACATAAGTCGTTGTTTCTCGGTCACGTGAGTTTTTATTTTAAATTTTTTAATTAAAGATCCTCAAGAAATATAGAAGAGATACGATTAGGAAATGCACCTCACGTTTATAGAAGATCAAACACTAAATAGAGAAATGAAACAAATACAATAGAAAACTATATCTCTCAAATTCAAAAAAGTCAGAAAATGAAATACCCATACGAAGAATCAAAAGAAGTCCTAAGTAAGGGACCCCAAAGGAGCCACCGAGTCGTCATGTCTTAGGAGGACGTTACGTCCTCTGAGTCCAAGATAGGGACCCAACCCTTCTAGGGGACCTCCTCCCGTACCGTTGGGTGAGGTCATAAGAACGGACCTCTTAAGGTACCTGACTCCTCGGACCGTCCGATATCGGGTATCCCAACGCTTCTCAGTCTTTACTGATTTCGTCGACTCGTGTATGTGTCCTAAGTCAGTGATAGTACAACAGTATTTTTATAAGAGGGTATATAAAAAGACTTCATTTAGGGTCGAGACAATGAAGTCAAGTCAAGTCAACGAGTCAACACAGGCTAAGAAACGTTGGGGTACCTAACGTCGTGAGGTCCGAAGGGACAGGTAGTGGTTGAGGGTCTCGAACGAGTTTGAGTACAGGAAACTGAGTCACTACGGTAGGTTGGTGGAGTAGGAGATAACAGGGGAAGAGGAGGACGGAAGTTAGAAAGGGTCGTAGTCCCAGAAAAGGTTGCTCATGTGTGTGTCCTAAGTAAGCGATAACACAACCGTATTTTTATAAGAGGATAAAAAAAAGATTCCATTTAAGATCGAGACAATGAATGATCGATACATTAGAACCTGTTCAAAGAATTAGAAACACTTTGAGTCTCAAGAGTAGAAATTTTACTCCTACCATTATTACAGATGAAGCATCCCAACAAGAATCTTAATAGGTAGACATACCCCGTCCCTGTGTTTCTTTGTCTACAATGAAAATTTAATCCTACTATGTTCTACCCAAATAAATGTCTCTATACCTATCCATTTCCCCTTGGTATTCTCCATCATGTTATAGGACTCGCATCATTATCGTCAATGTTGTGACTCCGGGTTTCCCTCCTTATCCCATCCACCACCAATAACCTTTCTATCACTAGAGTCTAGATCCGTATCCCATTTAGACTTCGTTAGACCGTCTCTTCTCGGACACTTTAACTATGAGACTAAAACGACAGGAAGGTAGGAAGTTTTCAGGGAGGAGGAAGACGTGCCCGACTTAGGTCTCCCGTTTCCTCAGGTAACTACAGGTATGATCTGTGACTCTTTTTCTATGTCTCACCTAGACCTCTTCGTTTAGTTTCTATTACCGTGCGACAGTTGGTCTTAAATAACTAACGGTTGTACTGGGTTGACAAGATCCGTGATTTCTATCTTTTTATTTGAGGTATTGTTTCAGGGATTGAAATACTCGAATGTAGGATTACCCTCGTCTTTTTGTTATTTATACTCATTTATATCACAGTCCATTCACGATCCTTTTATATTTGGTTCTACTCCTCCTATCTCACTACCCTATACTCCACATCTCAACAGTCTCCTCGTAGAGATTCCTCTACAGTAAACTCAGTACTAAACTTCCTTCATTCCCTTACACGGATGGACCATCTTTTTACGTCCTAGTACGAACCGTCAGAAGCCTTTGTACTTCTCCACCACAACAACCTTTTATTACTCACTAATCTTTCCTCTTCCACCACTACTAACCACCGTGGGACTCATATAAAACTTTCGTCTTTTAAAAAACGGAGATGTCCTAAACATTTCTAAATCCTACAACTCTTTCTGTCTGTAGTTCCTACTGAGATTTCTTAAACTGAAATTTTATTAACCTTCCTCACTGTAGTCGTTTTTACCACCTTATTCTTAGAGGTTTTTAGATGAGAAGGCATTTTCGTTACTCTTGTGACCGTATTAACAGTCCTAGTTGAAAAGAATTTTGAAACCTTTAATTGGTTTTCAAAGGTTGTTACTTCCCTCTCAAATACGTTTTTCTTTTTCTGACTTAGAGTCATTCTTGTCACTTAATACACCGTAAAATTAAACAGGATAAGGGTGGAAGTGGAAGAGGTTCGAGGTACTATTGGAACTTTTGGTTTTAGGACGTTGGCACCATTTTTGGTCGTCGGAGTATCGGAGCACCTCCCCCGTCTTACCGCGACCTCTCGGAAGTTTCGGAGTAGGAGTCTCTTGACAGTAATAAGCTTGACGAACCACCAAGAGACCTTCTAGGTGAGTTTTGATAGAAATAAACTAAACTGAGTCTCGAAAGGAGTACGTTTGTCGGATAAAGGACCTCCGTAAACAAATTTTATTATTCTCCGTTAAAAAGTTGTAATGTCGACGGACATCACCACCTGTCGTCAACTCCATTTTTTATTTACTTATTTATTATCCGATGGTTTTTTAAATTTTCCTTTTAGACTCCTAATATTATAGACGGTCCCGAACCTTACAAGATTGTACAAGGATCCTCAGATCCTCCGGTACGTGTAAGTATTTAAACCCACGTACCAGTCCTTTCTGATTTGAATTCCGAGACATGTTCGTCCTTCACTTCGAATTCCATTCTCAACACTTGACGGACCGACTTACAACTTCTGTTTGGGGTTATACTTAAGTCTCAGGGAACCGTTTCTGTACAACCAAGGTCCGTAAATTCTTTTAGAGACAGTTAATCAATGAACTGACGATCCGATTGAGACGTCTCCGAAGTCTCCTATGTGTACTGTTTCTTATGTCTTAAATGTCTTAATAAAGCCTTTCAGGAGATTTTATTTGTTGATAGTTGTGGTTCGTCGCAGTTTTGTCCGGAACCCCTTCCCCTTCTTAGACTAAAAATAACAACGGTGTAACATAATTTACAGGTCAAAAGTTGTATTCTAATACTCTATAAGTTTCTTTGTTCTTTTATGTCTAATATGTTGAAATTTTTTACATCGGTTATCTTTGACAGAGACTCTTTCTAGTCTATTACTTGAATACTCTGTTTCTGAAAGTTCGTTGGTAAAATTTATGTAAGTTTTTTGTCTATTTCTTGTACACTATGTGTGTATGTGTGTGTGTTACCTTATGATAGGTCGGAAATTTTTCTACTTTAGACGGTTTACGTTGTTATACTTACTTTGAACCTTGTTGTCTGACCAAGGTTTATCCTTTTCCTCATGCAGTTCCGACATATAACAGTGGGACGAATAAATTGAAGATACGTCTCATGTAGTACTCTTTACACCTGACCTTCTTTGTGTTCGACCTTAGTTCTAACGGCCCTCTTTGTAGTTATTGGAGTCTATACGTCTACTGTGGTGGGAATACCGTCTTTCACTTCNATAATTTACAGGTCAAAAGTTGTATTCTAATACTCTATAAGTTTCTTTGTTCTTTTATGTCTAATATGTTGAAATTTTTTACATCGGTTATCTTTGACAGAGACTCTTTCTAGTCTATTACTTGAATACTCTGTTTCTGAAAGTTCGTTGGTAAAATTTATATAAGTTTTTTGTCTATTTCTTGTACACTATGTGTGTATGTGTGTGTGTTACCTTATGATAGGTCGGAAATTTTTCTACTTTAGACGGTTTACGTTGTTATACTTACTTTGAACCTTGTTGTCTGACCAAGGTTTATCCTTTTCCTCATGCAGTTCCGACATATAACAGTGGGACGAATAAATTGAAGATACGTCTGATGTAGTACTCTTTACACCTGACCTTCTTTGTGTTCGACCTTAGTTCTAACGGCCCTCTTTGTAGTTATTGGAGTCTATACGTCTACTGTGGTGGGAATACCGTCTTTCACTTCTCCTTGATTTTTCGGAGAACTACTTTCACTTTCTCCTCTCACTTTTTCAACCGAATTTCGAGTTGTAAGTCCGAATTTCAGCTTTTGTTTCTAGTACCGTAGACCAGGGTAGTGAAGTACCCTTTATCTACCCCTTTGTCACCTTTGTCACAGTCGGAAATAAAAACTCCCGAGGTTTTAGTGACGTCTACCACTGACGTCGGTACTTTAATTTTCTGCGAATGAGGAACCTTCTTTTCAATACTGTTTGGATCTAACGTACAACTTTTCGTCTGTGTAACCAGTTGTTTCCAGGCAGATCAGTTCCGATACCAAAAAAGTCACCAGTACATACCTATACTCTCAACTTGACACTTCTTTCGACTCGCGGCTTCTTAACTACGAAAACTTGACACCACAACCTTTTCTGAGAACTCTCAGGGAACCTGACGTTCCTCTAGGTTGGTCAGGTAAGACTTCCTCTAGAAACCTTCCTTACTACGATTTCGACTTTGAGGTTATGAAACCGGTGAAGTACGCTTCTCAACTGAGTAACCTTTTCTGAGACTACGACCCTCCCTAACCCCCGTCCTCCTCTTCCCCTGCTGTCTCCTACTCTACCGATCTACCGTAGTGACTGAGCTACCTGCACTCAGACCCACTTGAGGTCCTCAACCATTACCTGTCCCTCGACGTTAGTACGACGCTAAGTACCCCAGCGTTTCTTAGTCTGTGCTGACTCGCTGACTTGACTTGACTTGACACCCATAATACGATTCATTTTATTCTGTCTACCTCTTTCTGTTTATGGTATACTAAAGTGAGTATACACCTTATAATATGTATATATATACTTATTTGGTTTGCTTTTGTTTGTGTAACTACATCTTTCTTGTCTCTACCCCCACGATCCTCTGTCTGTCGTTTTACCCATTTCCCCCAGTTGAGATACCGCTGTCAACCTTTGATATGAAAACCACACTCGTGTGACAGCACACGTTCCTTCAGTTTTATATTACAACATGTGTACTTTGAATATATTTCAACATTTGGTTACAATGGAGTTAATTTTTATTTATTTTATGTAAGTTTCTCGAGTTTATTTGGTACAGATGTCTTTATTTACTTTCTCTTACAGATTGGTTTATCTCTTATAGTCATTTTGGTATCTTTATTAAAAAAATTCTTCGTTTATCTTTAAGACCACAAATTTTTACGTTATTGTTTTTATTTTTGTAAGCGCTCTTCCTGAGTTGTCGTCTAAACTCGTTTGTCTTCTCTCTCGTCACGTAAACTTCCGTCCAGTTAACTTTACTAGGTCAGACTCCTTGTTCGTTTTTGTTACTTCTCTTTACTGGACACTATACGGTAGTTAAGATGACGTCCTACTCTCTTCTTTTTTTAATGTCTTTTTTATAAACTTCTTTATTAGTGGTTTTTTAAGAGTATAAACTACAAATTTTGAATTACATGTATAGGTTCTTTAAGGTGTCTAAGGTTCATCCTTTTTAAGTTTGTCTAGGAATGAATGTGTGTAGTAATGGTGTGACAGTTTTTCGTTTCTAACTTAGAACTTTCGTCGTTCTCTTCTCACTGAGTGGTGTATGCACCTTAAGAGTTATGTTAAAGAGTAGTCTTTGGAACCTCCGATCTCCGTCATCCCACTGTATGAGTTTCATGACCTTCTTTTTTGACAGTTTGTTTTTAGAATATAAGTCGTTTCGAAAGGAAGTTTTTACTTATTCTTTAATTCTGTATAGGTTTATTTGTTTTTACTCTGATTAAGTAGTGATCGTTCGAACAGGATATTCTTTATGATTTCCCTTAAGAAATCCGACTTCACTTTACAGTGATCTGTCATTGAGATTCAGTGTACTTTTTTAATTTTCATCGTTATTTCCATTGATAACGGTGAAAATGATAAATGGATTTCCACGTGGGGTGAGGTCATGAGAACGGACCTTTTAGGGTACCTGTCTCCTCGGACCATCCGACGTCAGGTACCTCAGTGATTCTCAACCTGTGCTGACTCACTGAAGTGAAAGTGAAAAGTGAAAGTACGTAATTTCTTCCTTTACCGTCGGGTGAGGTCACAAGAACGGACCTCTTAGGGTCCTTACCTCCTCGGACTACCAGACGACAGAGACCCCAGCGTGTCTCAGCCTGTGCTGACTTCACTGAATCGTCGTCGTCCATTTACATTTTCTACCATATTTGTATTAAAATTAAACATTGTGACAGAGAGGATATCATAAATTTTCTATTAATTTATTTTGTTATTAGTACTTAGACATAATTATTAGTATGACTACGACCGTCACTTTTCGATCTTCCTGGAGTCAAGAGTAGAAGAAACTTCTTTCTTAAGTCGTTTCTCTGGTTCTAACACTTTTTCTATTTTCGCAAATAATCTTCGTATCACACACACCTTCTTGTGTACCCGTCTGAACCTCAGTCAATAGGTGGTATTCCCGTCGAATCTAACGAATATCCCCTGTCAAAAGGCCCAACAAA
Source organism: Capra ibex (assembly GCA_006410555.1). Classification (NCBI taxonomy): domain Eukaryota; kingdom Metazoa; phylum Chordata; class Mammalia; order Artiodactyla; family Bovidae; genus Capra; species Capra ibex. Next base: position 18,789,542 of record SJYO01018757.1, read on the forward strand.
GGTCGGTTAGTAAAGGTATAAACCAGGACCACACGTACGATTAGAGAGTCGATTCTACCTAAGGTCATCGTAGAAGAGGGAGGAAATCAGGAAGGGGATCTGACTCCCGGAAGAGACTCGTACACAACCCGACCTTTTAGGTGTTCTTACGTGGGTTAGTCCTGGGTTACGAGGGTGATAATGTGATAGAACTTCGTAGTCGTCCTCTGGTCGATATCGCCAAGTCGGACCCCTTTGATCAACGGGACAAACCGGATAGATAGGGGATGGAGTCATGTTACACCTCTCTACATTAAGCATACTGTTGTTGTCGTGTTTATCTCTTATAGTTACTTTTACATATACTAATGTTGTTGTTTTCCTCTTTCCTTTATTCTCGTTTCGATATATTCTCGTTTCTAAAACAAACGATAACTTTAATCCAACCATAGGTAGGTTTGAACTATCAATATTTGTTTATTGGGTTAATTTTTTACCCATTTCCTGAACTTATTTGTAAAGAAAGTTCTTCTACATATTTACCGATTATTCGTGTACTTCGTTACAAATCGTAATAATCGGTAATCCCTTTACATTTAGTTTTAATGTTATTTCATGGTAAAGTGTAGGTGATCCTGACCTTTTCCAGTCAAAAGTAAGGTTAAGGTTTCTTTCCGTTACGTTTTCTTACGAGTTTGATGACGTGTTAACGTGAGTAGAGTGTACGATCATTTCATTACGAGTTTTAAGAGGTTCGGTCCGAAGTCGTTATGCACTTGGCACTTGAGGGACTACAAGTTCGACCAAAATCTTTTCCGTCTCCTTGGTCTCTAGTTTAACGGTTGTAGACGACCTAGTACCTTTTTCGTTCTCTCAAGGTCTTTTTGTAGATAAAGACGAAATAACTGACGGTTTCCGAAACTGACGCACCTAGTGTTATTTGACACCTTTTAAGACTTTCTCTACCCTTAGGGTCTGGTGGACTGGACGGAGAACTCTTTAGACATACGTCCAGTCCTTCGTTGTCAATCTTGACCTGTACCTTGTTGTCTGACCATAGTTTATCCTTTTCCTCATGTAGTTCCGACATATAACAGTGGGACGAATAAATTGAAGATACGTCTCATGTAGTACTCTTTGCGACCTGACCTTCTTTGTGTTCGACCTTAGTTCTAACGGCCCTCTTTGTAGTTATTGGAGTCTATACGTCTACTGTGGTGGGAATACCGTCTTTCACTTCTCCTTGATTTTTCGGAGAACTACTTTCACTTTCTCCTCTCGCTTTTTCAACCGAATTTAGAGTTGTAAGTCTTTTGCTTCTAGTGCCGTAGACCAGGGTAGTGAAGTACCGATTATCTACCCCTTTGTCACCTTTGTCACAGTCTGAAATAAAACCCCCCGAGGTTTTAGTGACGTCTACCACTGACGTCGGTACTTTAAATTTCTGCGAATGAGGAACCTTCTTTTCAATACTGTTTGGATCTATCGTATCAGTTTTCGTCTCTGTAATGAAACGGCTGATTCCAGGCAGATCAGTTCCGATACCAAAAAGGACACCAGTACATACCTGTACTCTCAACCTGACACTTCTTCCGACTCGCGGCTTATTAACTACGAAAACTTGACACCACAACCTCTTCTGAGAACTCTCAGGGAACTTGACGTTCCTCTAGGTTGGTCAGGTAAGACTTCCTCTAGTTGGGACCCTAAAGAAACCTTCCTTACTACGATTTCGACTTCGAGGTCATGAAACCAGTGGAGTACGCTTCTCAACTGAGTAACCTTTTCTGAAACTACGACCCTCCCTAACCCCCGTCCTCCTCTTCCCCTGCTGTCTCCTACTCTACCGACCTACCGTAGTGACTGAGCTACCTGCACTCAGACTCACTTGAGGCCCTCTACCACTACCTGTCCCTCCGGACCGCACGACACTAAGTACCCCAGCGTTTCTCAGTCTGTGCTGACTCGCTGAGTTGACTTGACTTGACTCCTACTGATCTTAGTCTTTCTACTTATTTTTTCACAACCACAATCCTACACCTCTTTAACCCTAGAAGTATATCACGACCATTTTCATTTTACAACGTTAACCATATCGTCAAAGAGTTTTTCAATTTGTGTCTATATCTATACTGGGTCATTCAGGTAAGGAACCATATATAGTTCTTTTAACTTTTGTTACAGGGACACTTTTGAACATTTACTTTTTTTTTTTTGTTTTTGAACATTTACCTATAAGTTTCAGTATAATAGTATTATCGGGGTTTCACCCTCGTTTGGTTTGTAGGTAGTCGACTATTTATCTATTTGTTTTTAACCATATAACTCCTGAAACGACCACCAGGTCGTCAACTCTGAAACGGAAGGTTACGACCCCCACAACCAATCTGGAGACCACTCCTTCGATTCTAGGGTGTACAAAGAGTAGGGTTTTTTGTTTTGTACTTTGTCTCTGTTATAACATTGTTTAAGTTATTTCCCAAAAAAAATTACCAGGTTCACTTTTTTTTAGATTTTTATAACCATATAAGTAAGTTATCTTATAATGAGTCGGTACTTTCTATATTTCATGACTAACTATGTGTAATGTTGTTCTTACTTGGAACTTTTGTAATACCATTCACTTTCTTCAGTGTTTTCCGGTGTGTAATATAATAAGGTAAATATATTTTACAGACATTATCCGTCTAGGTGTTTCTGTCTTTCATCCATCGTCTGAACACCAACGGTCCCAGAATACCTCCACTACCCCTCACTGACGATCACTCTTATTCCAAAGAAACCCCTCACTACTTTTACCAGATCTTAATCTATAACTACTATCGATGTATTAAAACACTTATATGATTTTTAATGACTTAACATGTGAAATAAAAACTTTATATCAACTAAATATACATGTGAAATTTTTCTACTTAAACCCCTCAAGGGGCCACCAGATCACTAATCCTGAGTCACGAAAGTGACGGTACCGGACTCAAGTTAGGGACCACTCCCCTAACTCTAGGGTGTTCAACGTGCCATGTCGGTTTTTTTTTTTCTACTTAAAATACCATATACTTAAAATAGTTTATTTTTTTATGTTGACCTTACCATTGAAAATGATTCTGTCCCTTCTAATCCCTTCTCCGGGTATACCCTCTCTTTCCTTCTGAAACAAACCGTGTACTATTCAAACTTTATGGTTTGAATCTGTAGGTTCAGTTAGACAATTCACGACGACGACGACGATTCAGCGAAGTCAACACAGGTTGAGACACGTTGGGGCATCTGCCGTCGGGTGATCCGAGGGGGCAAGGACCCTAAGAGGTCCGTTCTTGTGACCTCACCAAACGGTAAAGGAAGAGGTTACGTACTTTCACTTTTTACTTTCACTTCAGCGAGTCAGTACAGACTGAGAATCGCTGGGGTACTTGACGTCGGGTGGTCCGAGGAGACAGGTATCGTAAAAGGTCCGTTCTCATGACCTCACCCCACGGTAACGGAAAAGGCTTAGACAATTCATCCGTCAACCTTTATAATCAGACGTTAAGTCCCCTCTACATACCTAACCTCTATGTGTAAACCTCTTTTTACTTATGTACATTATGTATATCTTACCACGGACCTTGTATCATTCTAGATATTTGTAATCGATTATATAATAAAACATACACATCTCATCATTAGTCAACCGGATCGTATTGAACACCTTATGGAAGAGAATAACCATTACGGTGGAGACAATATGTGTTTAGAAGGTATATGTAACTCCCAGACAAAGATAGTGACGTAAGGAAATTCGTCCTTAACAAAATCCTATCTCATCTAACTTTCGGTCTCGAAGGGACCACCGAGTCATCATTTCTTAGGTGGACAGTTACTTCCTCTACGTCCAAGTTAGGGATCCAGTCCTTCTAGGGGACCTCTTCCTTTACCGTTAGATGAGGTCATAAGAACGGATCCTTTAGGGTAGCTGTCTCTTCAGACCACCTGATATGTCAGGTACCCTCAACGTTTTCTAAACCTGTATTGAATGACAGATTTGTTGTTGTCTAACCTCGGTTCTGATGAGAGTTGAAAAGAGTGAAGTGTGCTTGTGTTCACTGATATGCAAACAAAGTGGAAACAAGTCAACGATTCAGTACAGACTGAGACGCTAGGGTACCTGACGTCGTGTGGTCCGAAGGGACGGAAAGTAATAAATGATCTCAAACGGGTTTAAGTACAGGTGACTCAACCACTTCAGGGGGTTGGTGGAGTAGGAGACAATGGGGGAAGAGGAGGACGGAAGTTAGAAAGGGTCACAGTTCCAGAAAAGGTTATTCAGTCGAGAAGTGTAGTCCACCGGTGTTATAACCTCGAAGGCGTAGTCAGGAAGGTTACTTATAAGTCCCAAATAAAGGAAATCCTAATTGACCAAACTAGAGACACGTCAGATTCCCTGAGAGTTCTCAGAAGGGATCGTCGTGTTAATCTTTCGTAGTTTAAAAGTCGGAAGAAATACCAAGTTGAGAGTGTAGGTATGTACTGGCGACCTTTTTGGTATGGAAACTGATATGCCTGGAAACAGTTGTTCCACTACAGAGACGAAAAATTATACGATAGATCAAAACAGTATTGAAAAGAAAGTTTCTCGTTCGTAAAAAATTAAAGTACTGACATCAGTGGTAGGTGTCACTAAAGTCTCGGATTCTTTTATTTTAGACGGCGACAAGGGTAAAAAGGGGTAGATAAACGGTACTTCACTACCCTGACCTACGGTACTAGAATCAAAAGACTTACAAGTCAAAATTCGGTCGAAAAAGTGAAAGGAGAAAGTGGAAGTAGTTCTCCGAGAAATCAAGGAGAAGCGAAAGACGGTAATCTCACCATAGTAGACGTACAGACTCCAATGACTATAAAGAGGACCGTTAGAACTAAGGTTGAACACTAAGTAAGTTGGACCGTAAAGTCGTACTACATGTGGTGTATCTATAATTTATTCGGTCCACTATTATATGTCGGAACTACATGAACAGAGTTAAAACTTGGTTAGGTAACAAGGTACAGGTCAAGATTGATAACGAAGGACTGGACGGGTGTCCAAAGAGTCCTCCTTCTAGTCAACCAGACCATAAGGGTAGAGAAATTCTTAAAAGGTGTCAAACAACACTAGGTGTATCAATTTCCGAAATCGTATCAGTTACTTCGTCTTTATCTACAAAAAAGACCTTAAGGGAACGAAAAAGATGCTAGGTCACCAACAACTTAAACTAGAGACCAAGGAGACGGAAAAGATTTAGGTCGAACATGTAGACCTTCAAGAGGCAAGTGAATGACAACTTCAGATCGAACTTCCTAAAACTCGTAATACAACGATCGTACATTTTACTCGTGTTATCCCTCTTTAGTGGACCTAAGACAGATGGAAAGTCTCGGATCCTTCTATTTACTCTAGGATCCGTACTTCAAGTCTTTAAACACATTATATTTCGGTGTTTTCCTTCAAACTCTCTTTTGTCTAAGGTATCCATTATAAAAAACTCAATTGAGAGAAATATTAATGTATTGTAAAATTTTCCCAAAAAAAAAAAAAATCAACACCAATTTTTTTTGGTTGTGTTTTTTTGACGTGTTATATTTTAAATGGTGGAACCATTGTTGTACTCTTTTAAAATTTACATCGGAAATGTAAACTATGGTGTCGACAGAGAAGTATCAAGTTGAGTCATGTTTCCAATGAAGAAGTTACTCCAGAGAGTTATGTCTTCATTTCAACGAAAGGATGAGAACCAGTGAAAGACAGAGTAATGGAATTTCGTAAGAAGTGATTGACTTTATAAATACAAATAATTGACAGAGGGGGAGGGGTGCCTTCCCGAAGGGTCCACCGAGTACCATTTCTTAAGCGCCCAAGATTGGGACCCACCCCTTCTGCGGGACCTCTTCCTTTACCGTTAGGTGAGGTCATAAGAACGGACCCTTTAAGGTACCTGCATTCTCGGACCTCCCGATGTCAGGTACACCAGAGTTTCTCAGTCTACACTGAATCACTGATTTGTTGTTGTTGGAGGAGGGGCGATTTTGACATTTAAGATGGCCTCATCCCTTGACCATAGAGATGAGAAGAAGGTACGGATCAAGAAACGTGTGTCATACAAGATTCATAAACAAATTTATGAAAGACTCATTATTCATATCACGGAAAATTATGGTTTGTTCAAAGTATATCGAATAGAGTAAACTAATAATGTTGAGACTCATTTTACCCTAACAACCGGGGTGATATTTCTATGAGTTTTCTTTTACTATCTTGAGAGGTGGAGGTATATGTCGTTGTGTGTCTTGTCTCTGATACCGATGCCACTACGATAAGATTCACGGTTCTTCTTTTACGTTGATGAGCTGACAAACCTTGTGACTTAGTGGAACACATCGACAGAGTCCAAAAGGGGGTGAAATTTTTGCTAATTTTTTTTTAAAAAAAAAAAAACCGGCAAGGCGTCCCGAACGTCCTAGAAACAAGGTAGGGGTTCCCAACCTTGGGCACCGGGGACGTCACCTTCGCGCCTCAGGAGTAGTGACCATCCGGTCCCTTAAGGGAAGGGGGCAAGAATTTTTTTTTTTGTTTTTGGCGAAATAACTCCATATATTGGAACAGAACAAAAATTTCACGCGAGAAAACATTATTAGATTAAGAGATCATACTCTTATGAAACCTAGAGGTAATGATGTCCGTGGACATTCGTAAGGAAGAAAAAGAAAAAAAGGGGAATGTGAGACGTCAGCTTGTGCACACTGGGCGCGGAGCCCTTGAGCGAGACGGAGGGTGGGATCCGGACGGGTGGTTTTCAGGGCGGGGAAGAAAAAGGTCTCGGGCCGGGGAGCCGAAGAAAGGCTGGACCGAGCCGCCTAGAGCGGGAAGGAGGTTGGGGAGAGATTTAGAGCGCTCTTCACTCTCGCGGACCGGCCTGCTCTCTTTTCATAGACGAGGCGACTCCCCCCTTTCTTCCTCGACCTCTATCTAACACCCTGGCTAGCGCCCGCCCGCCCTCCGCTGCCTCGATGGTCTCCCACTCAGGACAATTGTAATTGATCAGGTACTGGACTGCCCGCAGAGGGGCAGTTGAGACCAGTTAGGGTCGCAGGGTCTGGCCCCAGAGGGGAGGGTCATACACAACCTGCCCCCGCGACTCCGCCACCGGCCCGGGACAGACTCCTTCTCCCACCCCGTACCCGATTCCGGCTGGTTATTCTCTCTTCCTTCGATGCTAACCGCCGCTGCTCGTGATTACCCTCCAGTAGAAATGGAACGCCTCACTGCGGGGAGAAGAGAGGGAGGAGGGCGGAGGAAGGAAACCCCCCCCTTCCGCCCCGGTCTCCGGACTTCACACCCCTCTTGAACCCCATTCATCGGGGCCCCCCGTGTCCCGCACCGTTCCTCTCCCCTCAACTTAGGACTCCCTTACCTTCAGATCACCTCGGACCTTACCCCCACCTTACCCTCTTTCCCCTTCCCATGATTTGACCAACTTCTGAGACCTGAAGAGGTTTCTCACCCCAATCTCCGAACCGTAACCTTCTCAATCACCATTATCCGTCCTCCATCCCAACTCATCCACTTTTGTATCGTAAACCAAAACGACCCTTCTATCCCTCCTTATTCACATTCACTCTCGCACCGTAAAGCTAACTTAATATTCTTTTTGATAGTCCCTGTTCTATAGTCTCCTTTTCATACCCATACTTCTTTTAATTCACTTACTCAAATCCTTCTAAATTATCCCCACCCACATCACCGGTTTTCCGTAGTGAAACCCATCCCATACCCCCTTAGGTCTCCCCATCCTCTCCATAAACCAACCCTCTGCCGACTATTACCTGTCCACAAATCGAATCCATAGTCTTCTTCAGACTCTTCACTAAAATCTCGAAAACCACTTATACCGTAGGTCAGACCATTGGTCGGACGTTCTTTCGATCCTATCACCATTTCTCTTTTTATCTTGTGAAAGTAGTGAAGATGAGACTAAAGGAAAGAGGCAGAGAAGGAGAAGGGCTGAAGTAGACAAGGAGTCGAGTCCCTAGTCCCGAACCCTGAAGCCACCGGTTCAGTTTCGGGGTAGCCCTCAATATACAACGAGACTTAACGAACAATACAAGAGACTGACCCCACAAATGACGGGTCCCGTGGAGGATGGGTCTAAGGGCGCAACGATGAAAGGACTGAGATTTCAAACAAAAGATGAATGGTCTCCCACAAAATCATGGAGACTCCCAACACAGTATCATTCACATCAAAACACCCCCATGCGTCTCAAAAGAGGTGTTAGAGTGAACTAAGGATACAAATTTTTGAAACGTCATCACATTCATTAAGAACGTCTCTGTAGCCAAAAAATCCATAAGATTCGTGTCTTTTTACATGATATGACTTCAAACAAAACAATTAACAAAGAAAGGGTGAACTCAACGATTTACCTACCAACGTCAATCAAAATCGATCGAATAAAAAAAAAAAATTCACCACATTTATTTTACCTGTGCATAAAGTCCTGTCACTTTTTAAAAGTCAAAGAAGAAAACACAGGTCTAGTCTTTCGATTTCTATACAGTATTATAGAACCCCCGTTCCCAACCCCTTTAGTTTGTGTTAAACACGAATTTGTACCTCCTATATTCCATTCACCTCTGATAACGCTTTACATTGTACAGTCATTATTTTCTTCGATTTCTTTTCAGACCGTCGATATGATTCATCAGAATGGTCAAGAATTAAGACATGTTTTTTCCCTGTTCAGACGGGAAACAAACTATAAATAATAAATTATTACTCGATCATGTCAGTTAATTATTGGAGAAACGACAACGTATCTAAACAGAAAATGTAAGGAAAAGAAGAAAATGAAAACCTTCGTTTTCCTGTAGACTTTATGATCATTGTCACAATATACTTCTCTTTGGTCTCACACAACGAAGCATAATTGAAAACCAAAAGTCGTTGGTAAATAGGACCGGTCCTCGAATGGGGATGTCGTGTAACTCTGATTAATTAATGACAGGAATATCGTAATTAATAAATTGACCCAAGGTCATAAAGTGTAAGTCTCGTAACGATAACCTATAAGTCTGTAAAAGTGTCAAACGGACCGTCATCGTGTTTCTTTATAGGTTACTCTCCCGTTTCAAGGAACAAAATAAGAAGGTAAGATCTTAAACACTACCGAAACTGAACTCGTGACAGAGTAATCACAATCGTGGATCGTCTTCCGATCTCTTATTATTTGTGACGAGTAGAAATTTGAACACCTAGTTTCCCATGTTGGACACTATCAAAGTCACAACATTGAAAATTCGTAAAAACGAATGGTACCGAAATTTTACAACTATCTATGGCAACATATAGAGGTAAGAGAAGGGGCAGGGAAAGGAGAGGGAAAAAGAAGCGGAAAGGAAAGAATGAAGGTCAAGTTTTAATTTAAACAAAAAAGTTGGCTGAGAGTTTGACGACGAAATTCAGGGACCGAGACGGACTTGTGTCGACGAGACTTTAAGAGTGTTCAATAACAAAACATGTGCAGTTCTTACTCAAAAAGGATCCGACGTCAACCTCCCTCAGTCACTATGTCGTCGGAGGATAGGTACAGACTCTCCTCCTTGGAAAAACTTTCCTTCAAAATCCACCTCGTTTATCATCACGGTATATTTACAGATTATTTTTGTCGAGAGAAAAACTTTGATCAACCGTCCGACCGTATGTTAACAGGGAATAGGGTACTATTTCCATGTATTCAATTCCACGTATACAACAAAGAAACTCTTTTTGTTTACGTCGTAAGTAAATTTTTCTTTTTGTAATAAAGAAAACAACAACCAAAGAGACTAACACCATGACACTAAAATCTCAAGTACCCTCTTTCAGAAGGTAAAGGTCTTTGTACTGTTTTACTAAAAATTATAAGAGTAAAAACTTACAACGGAAGGGGATCGTCCGGATAAAAATCCTAGTTCATATAAGAACTTTACACCTTTATGTAGTAAAAACTTACAAACCACCTACTAGAAAATTGAAGACTTACGACATTCCTTCGCTAGGGATGAAGTATCTATGGGACAAGGTAATAACCTCGAGATGAAAATCTTGTAAGAAATGTAACACCACGAGAAATGAGGACGGTAGACTTCGATGTTAATTATTTGGATTAAAGAACAGTTGTACCACCGGGAAGTCTACAAACTACTGTCAATACAGGACAATTTTGAAGAGAGAACGACCCCATTTATAGCGTATAAGAAAGTTGGTAAGGAATTCAATGTAAATTATTTCAAGTCGGAGGAACAGTTGGACGAACTCAAAAATCTTAAAGAATAAATCTAAAGAATAAATCTTAAAGAATAAATCTAGACTTATATTGTAAACTATATTAGACTAGTTATGTTTCATGTCCCCGTTCATCCCGAAGAAAAAAGTGACGTGAGTTATCAAGGAAAATTTTTTTTTGTGTGTTGTAACTAAAATAAATAAATAAACCGACACATCCCGGAATCAACACACTCGAGAATCAACGTAGTCCACCCTAGATCAAGGGACTGGTCCCTAGTGTGGGTCCGGGGGACGAAACCCTCACTCCTCAGAATCGGTGACCTGGTGCTCCCTTCAGGGTTATGGAGACAAGAATTTCGGATTCTAGGATAATTAAATATATTCATTAAAAATTTAACGTCAACTCCTTAAACGTAAATAGGGATAGATGCAAAATACAAACTTTATTTGAAATACAAACTTCTGTAGAGATCCCTGATTTCTGAAATACAACCGTCGGTTGTTGAAAGAACACACAATTAAAATCGGACTATCAACTTAAATACAAACTCGTTAAAATCGACTATTTACGTTAAAATTTCGTAGAAGGAGAAAACCCCAAAATTAAAAATGAAAGTAAAAATCGTTTAACGTTTAAGACATACCTTTACAAACACACCTTATTTCATCGTACGACAATCCCTGTCTTATGTAAAAGAAGATTTATGTAAGAGTAGGTAGATTCTGACATTAATACTTAAGAGGATCTTTCGTCTTTATACCTGAACTACTGGGGAGTTTCAGGAAAGGCGGGGTTTTAAGTATTCATCTCCGAGTCTAGTTCCTTGAATCATAACTTCTTAGTTCTTCTTTTTATCTTACATTTCTTTTACTTTAACTTTACCAAGATGACTGGGTCACCCTTACCTATTTGTTTTTCGTTCCTTGTATTTACTGTTCTTTATTACTAAGGAAACTCGACTTTCGTTTTGTTTTCAGTAGTTGTTGTTTATAAAACGTAACCCCAGTAAAATACAGAATTTTATAAAATAGTACTGTAAAAGAGAAGTCTTAAAGGGACCACCTGTGACACAACTTTCTTACACCAACCAAAACAAAAAAAAAAAGAAGACAATTTAGTATCATAAAACAAAGGAAACCAAGAGAACAAACAGGAAAACAACTCTTTGAATTCCCTTTTTTTTAGACTTATTATATAAGTGACGGACATATGTCACTTCGTTTAAAGTCAAGTCAAAACTTTCATTTGTATTTGAGGTACCGAAGGAACCTCTCCTTCCTACTTACAATTTTATGTCCTCTCCAAAATACTTTTCTGTTTAAATGATAAGTCAAGAATTTTGAAAAATTCGTCTGTAGATCCTTTCTAAGGGTTGATTTGGTTTCCACTCGATGATGTCATCACAGTACTACCTTTTGTTTTGAGTAATGTTTGAGTGTTGAAACAATCGAAGAAGAGTAGAAAACCACTTAAATTAGGATTTACAAAAGTACATAAACTTTGGACTGACACGTTTTTCAAAGAGATTAAGTCATGACGTAAATAGGAATTATTTATAGTTAAACACTTTCAGATTGTTCTCGGTTCTAAATCGAACTCTTCAATGAAACACTCAAATACAGAACCCGAAGGGACCCTTATCAAAACAAGACGGTATCAGAGTGGAGGAGTGTTTTGGGTTGAACAAAAGAAACTCACTTCAATAAATGATTATAGAAGAATAGACCATATCACGAAGAAAGACTGGATCGTCTCTCTCTAAATACAAGATTTAACCGGTCAAAATAAACCCCGAATTTTAAATGGTACGTCCTCTTTATAATGAAAAAAAGTCTAATTTTTTATCTCATATTGGTAAGGAAAACTTTATCCTTATACGGACGGAAATAATATTTTTGTCCTACTAAATAACTTATATTGTGCTAACGATATTTACTAAACACAACAGTGGTTCAAAGAACGGTCATTAAAAATAAATTCGAAATAGTTTGAATTTATTTTGATCCTAAATTGTACTAAAAAGACCACGAAGACTATGATTATACAGAAAGTATCGTGGTAAATTCAAAACCAGTTCGTCATCAAACGATTATAAAATGGATAGATACAATCCCTGAAAACTTTCAGTAACTTGTAACGTCATGGGATCTATCCATTGACACAACGGCCATACACCTGTCATAATCTTTTATCTAAAAAAAAGAACTCTTGAAAACTCTCAGAGGTACTAATAGTAACACCCTATAATATCGATAAAGGATGGACCCTGGTTTGAGTATGAGTCCAAATTATAATTTCAGAATAGTCCAAACAACAACAAACGTCGGATAAATTCAGGTACTTCTAAATTTTAAATAGGAATTTCTAGTCACAACCGGGAAACTAACGATAACGAAACAACAAAGTCCCTTGTGTGAAATAGACTTTTACTCATCCTTTTTTGGTTTTGTGTCGTGGTCTAAAAACTGTCAGATGGTCAAAGGTCCTTAAAAAAATGAAGATTTTAGAATAACTCCGGTTCGTATCTATCCATATTACAAGAGATCAACAATGATGCCTCTTCCGTTACTGTGGGGTGAGGTCATGAGAACGGACCTTTTAGGGTACCTGCCTCCCGGACCACCCGACGTCAGGTACCCCAGCGATTCTCGGCCTGTGTTGACTTGCTGAAGTGAAAGTGAAAAGTGAAAGTACGTAACCTCTTCCTTTACCGTCTGGTGAGGTCATGAGAACGGACCTCTTAGGGTCCCTGCCCCCTCGGACTACCCGACGGCAGAGACCCCAGCGTGTCTCAGTCTGTACTGACTTCGTTGAATCGTCGTCGTCGTCGTCGTCGTCGTCGTCAACAATGATTGAGACGAAGGACGATAGTGAAATCGTTCAATGAAGAAGAAACAAAAACGAAATAATTGGAAGGACTCTCATCGAGTCTTATCAAGGAACTTAGGAGGTTTTCGGACCTCTCCGAAAATTTTTCAAGATCAGATCAATTAACGGACATACTTCGACGAAGGTATATCGAAGATTCGAAACTGGTACACAACGGATTGAATACTAAGTCGGATTAAGAGTGAGGGTAGACAAAAGTCAGTAAACGATGTTTTGATAAACCAGATAAATTTGACCGAGGAAAGAAACTTTGGACAGTGACGTACAGACTCGGACTTTAGGTCTTTAATTAAAATTGGAAGAGAAACTAGTTAAGTCCCGTGAGATGACAAATAAAGAGTTTGACACCCAGAGTTTGACGAAAACCAGAATCATGGGTGAGGAGATATAAGAATTTTTAATAACTCCTGAGGTCTCTCAAAAACGAATAGCATTAACATAGATGAACATAAATGGTATAATCTTCAATTTTACCTCTTTTTAAATTTTAGGAAATACATGAATAAAATTTTATTGTCATATTTACATAGATATCAAAATTTTTCAACCCCTCTTCTTGTAGTTTACAGACCGACTATCTTTTGTAGACATAAGAGCATAGACGAAGACGTAAGTTAGACAATTGTTATACAACAAACCAACTTCATAGACTTCTTTTGGACACGAATGTGTCTATACATTATCCTTTTCTTTTCTAAGAAAAGTCTATTGACAACTATTAGAAAGAAGAAACTATGATGTAGTTTTAGACTTTTCACTATCGAAGAATTTTCATCCGACAACATATCTTAGACTATGGTGTAGACACTTGAAAATTGTGGGTCAGAATACAACGCGGAATTTGTCCAGAAAACGGGTACATACAAGACTTATGGGTACTTGGGAGACTTTCCCAGAGTTCCTGGACATTCCTAGGGAGCTCGGGAGAAACTCTCGGTGTGAACTTTTTATGTCGACAAATAGTACATCCTCCTTATAGGTAGGTAGAATTACGAAGAGTCTCCCACCCAATGACTGGTGCACGTAGGTTTAATACGTCCCACAAAAAAATTTCACAGCTAAAAACCTGTTGTTTCGGTTCACTTAGGTCCTCCGGGCCCCTAGACATAAAAATGTCACAGACGTACTTATACGATTTCTAACTCTTGACACCTCTGTCGAATTAGTATAAAATTCTTTTAGATAAAAGATTTAAAATTCTTCAGTTTAATTTTTTAACCATGAACTTATCAGGATTATATTCAGGAATAATAGTTCGTCAGACTGTAAACAGGATAAACCCTATAGAATTGGAACATAAAATTAATTATTATCAATAGTATTATGGTCTTCGAACGTTTGATTCCGGAGAACCATTTATGCAATCCGAAACTTCAGTACTCCAGAGACAATATTGATGTCGAGACGGTAACGTCGTGTTTACATCGATCGGTCTCTGTTGTACGTTTCTTCGTACCGACACAAGAGTATTTTGACAAATACCTGTGATTTTAAACTTAAAGTATTTTAAAAGTACAGTGTTTTAAAAGAAGGAAACAAAAAAAGGTCGTAAAACAAAAAATTTTCGTGAGTATCGACACCTGGTCTTCTCTGGCTCACCGTCCGACCCAAACCGGATACCCGACCTCAAACGGTCAGGAACTACGCATGACACTGACCAAATACTCAAATTTTCAATGATACTATTTTGTATGAATAACAATTTCGGTATTCGTAATAAATTAAAAGGATCTGTTTTTATTACGAGGTTCTTTGACATCAGGGAGTGTCAGCACAAAGACCTGTAAGTAAATATATTCTTTGTGAACACACATTTGAACCTTTACACGATCAGTCAACTTTCATCAGTATGTTATACGTTCAATGGTATGTTGAAAGTCCATAATGTCTTTCTATGTCACAGGTAAAAATATAGAAGAAACCCTACACACTCTTGTCCAATGATCCTAAATCAGGTTGAAGTTGATGAACTGAGTAGAAAACGGTTAAAAAAAAATTTTAAGAGATGGAGTCAAAAGGTTAAACAATCAATCGCTTCACGGAATATTTTCCGATTAATTCAAATATCTTCATATGTACGAAAAATACATTAGGAAAACCCCGTAAACCAAATGGACGATTACTTTATTACACAATTTGACAACAATACGATTTATTATGTCACCTTTTACTTGGGTCTAAAATACTTGTCTTTAAAGGAAAGGATTTATTAGATGACAGATCAATTTGAACAGAAGACACCACAGACCCCAATTGCATGGAAGTGATATCAGAGTATACAAATAGCCTTAGAAAAGGAATTCAGTCACAAGATCCACATTAAGCTCAGTGTCGTTGTGTCATAGGATGACACACCTCTTATTTTACAACTCTGACGACACCACCTGGGGAAGTCACAAACACGAGAAACGAATCGTCGTCGATTTAATAGAATCTTAGACTTTGAATCATTGGTCTCAATACAAGAATCTTCTCTTGACACATATTAAAAAAAGAAAAGTCATAGTATCCCCGTGTCTCGGACATCTCGAGACAAACCCACAGATTTACAAAAGCGAACAAACGTCGACTGACTTTCTGTAAGCCATGGAACTAAAGTCGAGACAAGGGAAACACTAATTACCAACCCGTTAAAGATCCACAAAATTATATTCATGATGAAAAATAACAATCCGTCGTAAGCACCCAAAGACTTTTACCTAGGAACTCCCATTGTTTCTTCCTTAATAGAACTTTACGAACTAAATGGGACACATAGTTAGACTCAAAGATGGTGTAGATAAAGATAACTATATACTACGACAATCAAACATAAAAATCTTTCGAAAAAACCATCAGGTAAAACTTGAATAGTCAACTAAGACACCAAGACAACGAAACATCACATCTCACTTGTTGAAACATACTAAAAATTCATGATATGACAATCACTAAATCTTATCAGATCGTCTATGTTCGGAAAAATTTTTTTTTGAGTCTGTGAAAAATCAACACGTTTAGTCATAAGAAAAATAATAATTTAATATAATAATAAACTAATTATCTTCGTTAGATACTAGTAACATCTCTGAAACCCTTTGTGACGTCCATCTTTCTTCTTTTATGTTAGTAGATCTGATGATGACAGGTCTCTATTGGTAACAATTGTAAACTACAATAAAGGGAGTAGAACAAGACACGAATAACAAAACAAACGAGAAAATATCTAAACCTTACTACCACGTACACGTTCAAACATAGGATGAATTACATATCGTAAAAGAGTACAACAATTTATCGAAACTCTTTACAATAATAATTGTTGAATATATATAACATTCTTTACAATAATAATTGTTGAATATATATAAAAACACAAACAATTAAGGAAAAGGAAAAAAAACAATATTTATACTGACACCACTTGTAAAAGTATATATCTAATAGGTACAAAGTCCGAAATCGGAGTCTTATTTCAGGGTTTTCTTCTTAATAAACAAGTTTCCTATATTTTGTAAAATTCTGTGAATTATATTTGTAACGGTCTAACGAAAGGTCTTTCTGACAGGTTTATTACATGAGGGGTTTCAGAGTACAATTCCAAGGGAGAGACGACGTAGGAACTAATCGTTCGTAAGAAAATATGAACTTTTACATAGAATTTTATACACCAGATCCAAAACAAAAGTTCCCAGTTAATTGAACTACTTATGGAGAGAAGAGGGGTAAAAATTGTGAGACTGGTTTTTGACATCTTGAAGAAGATACAATAAACATACTATTCTTGTATCTTAACCAACCCACATCAGTGTATTTCAAGGAATCCGTGTTCCATTAACATTTATACATAAATTCTATTACAGAATTTATATATAACGAAATTGATGTATTTATTAGATGTAGCGTCAACAGAATACTTGGGTCGTCGAAAGACATTTTGAACCTTTCTATTCACATTTTAAAGTCGTTTTATATGAACTTATAACTGAAGTCTAATTTAATTATTTGTAAATAACTTGTAGTTGACACAATTCTTTCCTTTCCGAAGGTCTTCAAAATTCGACCTAAGATATAAGATGGGGTAAAAGGAATCCAGTGTCTATTGTGTCGGTAAATCAAAAATAAGTACTTTGATTCATCAGGTACGGAACAATGATTGTGTAATGGTAACGTAAAGAAAATATCGTTAATAGACGATAATTACACTTTAATAAAAACACAAACAAAGTAGAAACATCTGAGAATTCATTTGTGATACTCCCGTTCATAAAACAGACTGAGTAACAACTCAAAACTTCGGATCTCACACACAATCCGTGACTTATTTCCACAAGTCACTTAATTACTTAAAAAATTAAAATTTTCATTTAAATTACATATTTAAATGAAAAACTAGGGTTTCTACTTAGAATCAATGATCAAAGTATGTAGAGTAACAGTTTATAAAATGGTTCTGGATTGGTAGAGAAAACACGAGTACATATGAGACCTTAACGATCGTTTTATTAAACTATTTACTAGAATTCCTTATCTTCTTTATTCTCTAGATTATACATGTGACTAGTTGGATACTGATTAACTTGAACATTTAATTCGGTAGTAAGAATAGAATTGAACCGTACAAAGTACGATCTATTATCCTAAGAAACGGACCGGTTTGAAATCAGTCCGAGGACTTGGAAGAAAATCCGGGTAGAGGGAACATTTTAACTTAAAATCGTTCTTGGAACGATTCAGTCAAATGGTTTTTGGGGAAGGGGGAGTTTTAGACAAGTGGGAGTGTAGACTAATCCAAGAAGTAGGAGATGGTAGGGAGTCCACTACAGACTAGTGGAACCGGACAGAAGTCCTTCTTAGAACAATCCAATCAAATTGGTCTGAGAAGGAATAGGGAACACAAAGGAGAACCATTAAAAGATCAGTGACTGGGGGTGGGATATGAACCGATATTTAAGGGTGAGTGACTACTATATAAGTTTTGACTCGGGTCAATACATGACTTCAGAGAATCGAAGACAACGTTACGAGCATTTATTTTAGACAAAAAATGACGAAATTGATGACAGACCACCATATCAGTGATTCAGCACAGACTGAGAACGCTGGGGTACCTGACATTGGACGGTCCGAGGAGACCCTAAAAGGTCCGTTCTTATGACCTCACCCAACAGTAAAGGAGGAGGTCTCCTAGAAGGGCTGGGTCCCTAACTTGGACCTAGAGGACGTAACGTTCGTCTTAGAATGGGTGACACGATGCTCCCTTCGGGATTGATGACAGATCAAGACCCAAAAAAAGTGTGTCTCCTTTCTAAGAAAAAAACGTTTCCTGACAACAGAAATAAAAATACAGATGAAACGGACCGTGAATCATCAAAGAATCATTACCAAAACTTACTTATGTACTATCAATCAGACTTGAGGAAGATCTAAAAGTACTTAGACTACAAATACCACATATACGGGAAGAGTAAAAAAACATGAATCGTTATAGACGAAAAAACAATAATCCTTGGATTTTGTCCGGGAACCCACACAAACATACACCGAAAATAAGGAATGGTACCGAACATAACGAATGGATTTCAACCCCGTAGAATAGTTGTAGTCAACCAATGATTTCTTCACTAGTATAATGGTGGTCAAGGTCTCTTGACTGAAACATCTGAAGTCACTGTTTGAGGTAGGAGTAAGATAAATTTTTTTTCTTATCTTTCTATATGTATACATATGAATACATATATGTAAAATCCCATATAAAGACCGAGACTGTTTTAATACATTCTTTCTAAGATAATTTACTGGGGTCAGTAATTTTTAGTAAGAGATTTGATCCTAAAAGAAGTGAAAAAAGAGACAGTCGTAAGTTTATTGAAAGAGAGAAAATTCACTTATGGTCAAAAATAGTAAGCACGTAACACCACTTAGACTCACACACTCGGAAAAAGAACCGGGGATCCTGTCGGGAAGAAACGTAGAAACAAAAGGACAAACTCTAGAGGTAACTCTCGCAAAGTGAAAAGGAACCTTTACAAAGATTTATACACATAGGAGACAGACAATAAATAACGAATCAAGACATTTTACGAACTCAAAGTAGGACTTCTTATCTAACTCTTTGTCTGGTGTCTGAACTCACGGTACGGACCTGTGCACTAGATGAACAGTTCGTCATGTCAATGTCTACCCGACACTGAATTTAAGATCACTTACTGTCGTAGTAGTAAGTTCTCAAGTGGAAAACAGAGTCAGAAACATGATGTCTTTACACAACGATAAACAAAAAACTCTCCCGTAGTCAAACTGGAAAGTATTAATCTCTAAATTCATAGTTTCTCCTTATTCGTCACCGTAAGAAATACACGTTGTCAACTATGTCGTCTAACCCTTACTTTCTCTTTAAAAAATTTTCTACGATTGACCTTTAAGAAAAAATTCACCCCTCTGTCTAGTAATAACATCAATTTATAAAGACTCTCTATAGTGAAATTTCGATTTTCGTTCTTACTACCTTTACTTTCTTCCGTTCTCTGACTCCCTTACTTAACATCCCCCTAAAGGGACCGTTAGGTCACCAATCTGAGGTACGAAGGTTACGTCCGCCGCAACCAAGCTAGGAACCAGTCCTTTGATTCTAGGGTGTACGCAACACAGCGTCGGGTTTTTCTTCTTCCTCTTAACATCCATAAATTCTCTCTCCCGGAAGAAGGAGGGTAACACCAGAGGGAAACCACTTTTACCGTCTTGTTTTCGGTCGTTGTACCCTTCCTTCGTCCTTTAGGATCAATCACTGACAGTTTAAACTCATAAATTCTCCGTACTCTTAAGAACGAAGACAATGGAAAATTACGAAAAGGGGGTTTGAATAAAACGGGAAAAGGGGTGAAAATCTTTTAGTATCAAAAAGTAGAGATAAAAAATCATTCCCATGTTACTTTATTTTGAACTTTTGGTATATAACACTACACTGACACGTTTTAGTTTTTAAAACTTAAGACACCAAACTCCTTTTGGTAAGGTCATGACAGGGTAAGGAGTCGGTTCTGGGAAAAAAGGGAGATT
Source organism: Capra ibex (assembly GCA_006410555.1). Taxonomy (NCBI): domain Eukaryota; kingdom Metazoa; phylum Chordata; class Mammalia; order Artiodactyla; family Bovidae; genus Capra; species Capra ibex. The sequence continues at coordinate 18,809,734 of SJYO01018757.1, forward strand.
TAGCCATCTTTTGACTCTTTTGAATCGGAGGCTTTTGTTGGTTCCATTTTTTAATCCTTAGGACGGACCAAGAAATACAATATAGATAAGATCTGGAACATCAAACGAAGGATCAATCTTTATACAATCTCCTAGAACAACCTTATTTTAAGAGGAAATCACTAATATAATTCTTTCGTCCAAGACCCTGATTCTTCATCTTAATAGAGATCGTATCGTCCACAATCCCTAAAAAGGCCTCTAGTTAACGAAAGGTCTTTACAAGACTCAAAAGTCGGTATCACCGTAACCAGAAACGTAAATAAATGCCTATATATAACTATAGACATAAATAAAAAACGTGATACTACATCAACATCTTTCACGATTTTTTAGTAGTACATAAATTTTATTTGTTTGTTTAGTCTTTTGGGAGAACAGGACCCCGATACACTTCTTATTTCGAGAGTAAAAGGGTCATGGGTCAGTAGTTGAACTTGACCGGAGAGGGTCCTTGTCTTAAATAACTTCGTTAAATAGGACCGATTTACACTATATTTAGACACATGTGGACACATGTACGTCCGAGAAAAGGTAATGTCGTCACGACGTCGTAGTCAAAGGAAGTACGAATCTGGGACAAGGATAGTGTGACTTCCTAATGATTCTTCGGGAAAGATAAAATACCCCGTGGGGTGTTAAAATTTGTGACTAAGCAACACCTCAATGACTAGTCTGATGGTCTTTATGCCCGAAGGTTGGGGTCTCACTCAGAATTGTCTCATCCTCTCTACCAAGGTGAGGGTAGACTCAAAATTCGCACAAAAATTCAAAGACTAACAGTCTAAGGTAGATCGTGAAATTATAAAATAAAACTACATCTGGACTGAGTCCAATTGGACTGTAAAACCGAATAGAAGTTCTATTTTTAAGTCTCAAATCGATATCAAGACTTTAAAGACTTTAGCAAAGATCCGTACAAGTCTAACATCAAGAAGAGAAAGTAGAAGGGAACAAGAACAAGAAAGTATGTCGAAAGAGAGAGCATCTTCCTACAAACTTTTACAGGAAATCCCCAAAATAAAATTTTCTGATAAAAACACTAGGAGGGAAAAAAGAGAAAATGAGGAAGTTTTATGCCATATAGAAAATCCTTATAAAAATGACACTAAATGCAAAGATTAGATAGGTAGAGGTGGAGAGAAAAATAAGGATCAATCCTACACTCTTTAAAGGGGGTTGGGTAAGTAAACCTTAATAATAATAAACTGTTTCTTAAAACTAGTTGTAAAGTTCTTAAATCGAGGTTATTAATTTTTCGTCGTTGTCATATTTGGGACAATTAAGAAGTCTCTTTGTCTCTCCTATCTACCACTACGGAAAATCACGGTAAAGAAAATAGGGGACGTCGTCGAGTGTAGACAACCGACGTTGCCTCGTCGGGTTCTTGAGACCGGCTCTCGTCGTGTTTGTCGGCCTTGTATAAGTGGGTCATTTGGGGGTTTCTCAGCTGTAAACAAAATAACGACGAAAATTTTTGGATCGGTATTTATCTTAGCCCCCCCTTCCCGTGGCTATAAAGAGGTAAACGGTGTCTACTAACCACCCCCCTCTTCCTCCGAGGGGCATCCCTCTCTCTCCAAAATAAAAATAAAAAAATAATTACTTTTAGTAAAGGGTACATCGGGTTATCCTACCCACGAAACAAAAGAAACCGTTATTAGACCCTATTTGCCGGGAACGGTTGTCAGAGTATCAAATATGTGATCCCTCGGTCTAATACCGGGACATTTTACCTCGTGGGGAGGATATTAGGGAATTAATTAATTTACTGTTTAAAACCAGAAGAGATCAAGTCTTTATACCGAAGGCGTAGTTCGCAAGTCACCTAAATAACTGCATCCCTTGATGTGACCAACATTAAGTCGTCTGACCTCTTCACACAATATATGACATCGTCTTTCTCCCTTTTAGATCGTTTTCCAAACTTTAAGGAACTGAGAAGTCCAGATGTAAAAAGATTAATTTTCAAAGTTAACTCCGTGTCATCTAGTATACGGTGGACAGATTACCCAGAGGGGTTTCATCGGATACAAATGTCGTAACTATCTGTCGTAAGAACCTTGTGGACAAAGACCCGAACTATAAAAACTTCGTGAAAAAAAAATTTGAGGTCGCATAAATTGTATTGAAAAGGGGGATGGAGGGGGAGGAGTCGAGGCGAGACGAGATACTTTATACCCTCTGCTGTCTGGCAAACACACGTTACGGGGCCCGACACCTGTCCATGCAAATGTTATATGAAATAACACTTACAGAGCAACACTTAGTTTCACCGACAAAATAGTGATTCCGTTTCTCAAATTTCGGCCACAAAATGCACTAGTGACCTCCATTAGTCTAGTCTCCTAAACGTCACACATTTAGGTTCAATACTCCTTCACATCCGTGAGATGACATTACTTTAGACGGCACGAGAGAAGGTATAACAATAAGATGACCACTAACAAAGGGTCATGTGACACAAATCCTTATGTACAACGAGAACGTGGGAAAGATTTCGACAAAAATATTTATGTTTCGTTCAAATCTTTATAGAAGAGAAGTCGGACGTACTTATATTTTCAGACAAGTTGTATAAACCTATTCATCGACTTTTACGTGGGTAAGTAACACTTGGAAATAAACCGTCTCGGATAAAACCTAAAACATTTATTCCTTTTTTATCAAAGAAAACTAACAACCGGGTTTTTTAGTAACAATCGTCGATTCCGTTTATGGACAGGTCCTTTCTGTTTAGGTTGTATCTTGGGTTCGAGAGTGTCGTTATATATTTGTGTTCCAAAGAGTCGGTAAAAGGGACAAACTACAACAATCTACGAAGGATACACAATCGACGGTACGGTACCAAACATACTTATAGTAATACATAGTTTATCAAAAAGTAGTACATGAAAAATTTATTAAAACAACTTTGACGGAAAAAAAAAAAGTAAAAAAATAAGTCATGGAAGAAGTGAGAATAAGGATCTGGGAGGGGAAGACGGTACAAGGTATTTCCTACTTCTTTCCTTATGTTTCTTTCAGAATAGTTCTCTCAAAATAAAGGGAGTACTCAACTAAAAGACCTCGGACTTCCCAACTTAAAGACAAGTCAATCCTTATACAGGTCTCAAAGGGACCATTGATCTAACATTTATTAGACGGACGTCACGTCCTCTGGGTCCAAGTTAAGGATCCAGCCCTTCTAGGGGACCTCTTCCTTTACCGCTGGGTAAGGTCATAAGAACGGGTCTCTTAAGGTGTCTGTCTCCTCGGACCACCCGATGTCAAGTGCCCCAGCGTCTCAGTCTGTGCTGACTCGCTGATTGTGTGTGTGTCCTTATACAGTACACTGACAGGTCACTGTGAATGTCCATCATACACTCTAACGTCTGATCAAGAACATTTGTAACATTTATGAATCTCTTCATATTTTTCTTTTCTCAATTCAAGGTCTCCAAGGATTCTTAATCTTAAACTCTCCCCCTACCCCACCCAACTATTGTTCTTTATCAGTCTTCCCGTTAAGGTCTAAGGTTATTTACGATTTTTAAAGTATTTTCTGATTCCTTTTGGTTATATAAGACTCATAAATAGTAACATTCCAAATATATCTATTTATATATTAAAAAAAAGTTATCTTCGGTGAACCTTTTAATCTCATTTAAACAAAGTGAAAAGTCTACCGGAATAACTTCACGTGTGGATTTAGACTAAATAGGTTTAAAAACACACACTTAAACAATTAACTATGGACCATGGAAAAAAAAATGTCATGAAGAAAGTGAATGAAATTTTCAGACGTGAAAACTACTTTTCTAATAAAAAGAAGTGACTGACAAATTCGACGAGTCACGGGTGAATCTACAACATACGAATCTGATGGGTCTGTTCCTGAAATTATTTATTTTTACCTTCTATTTTTATTTCCTTATGTATCCTTCTCGTAGAGAATTTGAGAGATTCTTTCTTTTATATCGTTATCCCAAAGAAGACCGACATAGTAGTCTTTTTTCATCAAACGTGACTCTAAACACTCTAGGGTCTTCCCAAAAAAAAACAAAAACAAAACATAATAAAAACTTGATCCCCATCCTTTTGTTCTCTGAGAAATGAAATCAAGAAAGAACACAACAGCCCAAGACAAATGGCATTCGGAAAAGGAAGAGAATGAGGAGGAAGGGTAAAGACTTAACAAACAACCATAAACCCAATAATCCTAAGGACATTGGAGACCGTATCTAAGACTTCCGAAAAAAAGGGGGGAGTCACGTACAACTTGACTCCCTCTAACGATGGAAGAAAACCCAAGTTCAATGAACAAAGTATCTTTGTTTCCTATCTTTCGACATTGAATTCCGAAACCCCATCGCACTAAGTAGGAAATGGAGGAAACGTACAGTTTTGACACATCAGTACACTCTGACGTCAAGGCATCAATACAAAGCAGAGGAAAGTTCAAAGGGGGTTATACATCATTATTGAGATCTCTCCAGAGACATTCTAAATGACACTAACGAAATACAAGATATTTTATCACTTTTAGACCGTCTCTTCTATTTAAACCATTTCACTTGATGGGAACCGAGCAACAAGGTCGAAGGAACATATGGAACTTTTACCAAAGTAAGACCTCGGTGGAACTCCGGAAGTTCGGATAAATATTAGCTAGCAGTAACTAAGTTTCAACAATGAGGTCTTTACCTTCTTATTATTTTTGCAATATATTCAGGGTCCTCTCCATTATTCCTGGTACCATTAAAAGTGTTCCGTACAAATCTTGAGTCGTTGGTATCTTTGGAGTTTTTAGTCACCGAAGATGGTCAATCTCCTTCGTCCTTACTTTCGTTTAATATTAAGTTCTCTTGATACGTATTTTGTTTTGGATATCCTTAGAACATTAATAAATTTATAGACGAGAGACGGGTCCAAAATGGGACATATGGGGATTTGAGTCTTTAGCAGAATGTGAAATTATAATTCCCCTCCGCTTTCCTTTTAAGTGGATTTTATCTGATCGCCTAATACGACAGGTGGTATATTAGTTTTGGTGGCCCGGAAGTCACCTATGCATTTGTACAAAACCAACGATCCAGAAATTACCGACAATAAAAACCTAAGACAAGTACTGGGTGAAGGGTTGTCATTCAGACTACACCGTGTCGACTCAAGATTTACGCGATGTGCACGAAAAATTTCTTTCTACCAACGACTTCCAACACAAGAAACGTAAGAATAGACTTTCCTGTCCACTATCCCAAAAGACTCGAGAGAGTAAGGAGAAGAGGATCTCTCAGAGACAAAGGGGACTCGGGAGTAGTGGGAGTACTTCTCCTTGAACCCTTTCATTATAGGGACGATTATAGAGAGAGACCTTACACCATTGTCATTATCATCTTGACGGAAATCTCTTACCCAATCACAACAATTCCGTTGTCTCGGGGTCTATGATGAGACACCATTTGCCGACCAACTTAAACTCCACATACCCAGAATCTGTACAAATATTCTATCGTAGATAAAATTTTAAGACATTGACATTTATCGAAACGGAGACACAATAATTTTATTATCCTTATGTCAAACTACGACTTAGATCCTTCAGAATGTTCAAAAATTTCGAAACTCCCCGTGAAAATGAACTTTCACCTAATATTTTAACAAGAATAACGTACACCTTCGTCCTTTTTAATGATGACACAGTCATTAGAACTTAAACTCCACAATGAAGTGCACCTATGCCAATCTATTGGATTGGAAAACCTATGAAAGACAGGTGTAAAAAAAAAAAAGGGGTACGGACACCCTAAAATCGAGGGGTTGGTCTCTAACTTGAACCCGAGAACCGTGACTTTCGTACCCCAGGATTGGTGACCTACGGTCCCTCAAGGATCAGGTTAAAAAAAAATGGTTTACAGTTGTTAAAGACATAAGGATATGGAGGGAGAGTCCGTGTACTGCGACCAAACGTCATGTTTAATACGTCTAAATTCATCGGAAAGGGTAGTGGTATTAGTTCAGAAACTCGTCTTCGACCCTTACAGACAAAGGAATTCTTGTCCTTGTGTCAAGGAGACTCTTCAATATAATCACCTATTAATCATAGTAGGGTAATAATCGGTAACTCTTTCCAAAGATAGTATTGGTGAGCCATAGTTGAAACAGGAAAATTCCTTTTTAGGAAACTAACAAAGAGACAGGTAACACTGGGACTCCTCGACATAAAGGGCGGGGGGTGGGGGGAACTCCTATAGATGATGGTCTAGAAAAGAAGAGGGTCTCTTGTAAATTCATGTCCAACTCTAAGACAAGTATAGAAAGACTCTGTACTTTACATATTGATCAAGTATCTGGAGGTCCCGAACGAAAGAGAAAGACTCCGGTTCCCATCGTCATCTCGGGATCAACACCACCCTACCTCCCGACGAAGAAATGGAGGAATAGAACAGTATATTATCCTTATTACAAATACCACGACATCAGGACCGAAGTGAACCGTAAATTGGTCGGAGGTCACGACAAATAACGAAACATAGGAGACGGAGGTACTTGTAATAGGGAATTTAGAGATAACGAAACATTATATACTCCGTTGTTTATCGAAGATACTAACCAATTTACGACCGTACGATGTTTCCACACATAAAATAACGGATATATTGGGTGTAGATATCTCTAACAAGGACAATAGGGTCGGGAGGGTAATTCACCCGGGATGACCATGATACCCTGAGACCTAAAAATTAAGACAGGGAAACCGTTCAAAAGGATAATTGACCGTAACCGTGTTTTCTTTTCGTCCCTTCTTACTGACCACGACAAATGATTAAGAAATACAATCTCCTCGTAGAACTTAATCTCTTATTATATCCCTTTTTACCGAGACCATGTATTTATGGTAAACACCACTATGCACGATAGAAATGTACGAAGCTGTCCACTCCTGTCAAAGTCCGTTTGTTTATTCGGAAAAAAAGAGTGGGGGACGGTTCTCAAATTTTTTTAAGTTTAAAAATAAATTATTAAGTATAAAGTAAGTTATTAAGTAGGTCAAGGGTAGACCATTCTCACGGACGTACGACAGTCCGACGACTTTTGTGTGACGTAATATGTGTTAATCTGGTTTACGATTGGAACAAAAAACATTATTATACAACTAAAACGTCATTGAAAGTCAGGTGAGACTCTTACGACGTCAAAATACATTAGAACATTATCTTCATCTGGTGACAATATGTATCATTTCTTCTTTTGACCCTGACCCTACTTTTTTTACATCTGTACAATCCTCGTTCTTTAATTTGGGATCTAAAAAGTACAGTCTAGACCGTGAGAACTGTGAACGGGAATCTTTGTTCACCAACCAATAAAATCAAAAAACACAACACAAACAATAATACAATGATTCTCGTATCACCCAATTTTCGTAGGGACAAGGTCACACGGTTTTTCTCTCTTACAACATACTTAGATTAACCTCGATATAAGTTCTTAATTCCACTTTTAAAAGTCAATGAGTGAGAACAAAAAGGAACCTATACTGAATTATAAACCTTACCCTCGGGTCTTTGACGAGAGACTTATAAGGACCACCTTTTTTTTAGGAGACAGAAACTCAGAGTCAAGTAGGAAGCAGTCCTCTTCCCCGAGAAAGGATCAGGGAAGAAAATGTTTGACGACTCAAATTTATGACGGAAGATCTAGACTCTCGGACAGAAAGTAAGTAGGGAGAAAACGGTGGGACGTTTTGGTGTATGTATAACGATCCAACCCTGAATTTCTATAACAGTCGTAATATATCTTAAGAAGTAAGAAAATAGTTTATGAGAAGGTCGATTACTCCGTCTAACTTCTTGTCAGTCGCACGAGGGAGACCAATCGTACAAAGAAATTACGTCTAACTGAACGAGTCGTCAACGTAAAACAGACTTTGGGAACAATTCCGGATGGGACATACACCTAAGTATTGTGTAGACACACATGTAGGTGTCACGACATATTTATTATTATTCATTAGTGGTCTACCGGATATTGACGAGGAGACCTGGGCGACCCAGAGAACTTCGACAATCCTCTCAGAAGACCACAAAACGACCTCTTTTGAACAGTATCTAAATAAAGATTTTTTTAAGTTTGAGTGTTGACCCACAAATCCTGATCGATAACGACAGACACAACATTTATAAATTGTCCGAAACATGTTACTGTTCATTTTCGCGGTAATGATTGGTGCGCGTCACCGACACCTCGAGAAGAAGGGAGGGTCTGTAAATCTTTCCTTTGCTTTACGACTATTTAACACGCAATACTTGTTCCACGTCCTCTACAAGAAACTTACGAAAAAGCATCCTCTTCTAGACGAGTTTCCCACATTGACCCGTTTGAATTCGAAAAATTGGAATACGACCACTGCATTTACTTTGTTTTACGGGGAAAATTTAACCTGAAATATATGTTCGTTTCGGGGAAGTCGACTTCAAGCCAGTACCGGTCCAAAGTCAGAATTAATAGAAATATTGATTTACTATTTAGGGAAACTTTCTCAATATCAACGTTCACAATCATTTACGAATCGTAAATCGATTTTAAAATCTGAAACCCAATACAGATTTTAAATTCCGTATACAACAAACAGGTATAATAAATATCTCGTTTTGTAAAATTAAAAACAGGAGAAGTAAAAAGATTTTTCCCAATACATAAAACAACCCCCCTTGTATAATAAGACCAAATCGGACGAATATTAAAAGATAAGATATAGAACAATAATGATCAGGGGAAGGAGGTCATAGACAAGATCCCATGAACGAGTCATGTCATTACGTACAAAAACTTTTGGTTTTATTTTGACTAATGGAGATTTGTAAATACAAAAATTAGAACAGAGTGGTATTCCATTGTATTTTTTCCAAAAAATTTTTAACCCATAGAAAATTGAGAAGTCGAATTAAAAAAAATCAGACAAATTGGTGTCTCCCTTAAGGATACTTAATCGTGTGCACCGACAATGTAAGGTCAATCATACATATCTTTCGAAAAGAGAAAATTTTTAGAGTAGAGCTTCTTCATTGATGTTTAACATTCACTCTTTACGACGATAGTTATCAAATAACATCTATCTAAAACGAAAAATTCAGAAGTGTATTTTAATAGTCCAATTCCTTTCCTAAAGTTCTTCCTTTCGTAGTACCTCTTTTCTACCTTCAAACCCCTAAATAGAGAAACACAAAAATGAAAGTTCAAACACGTCACTTTGTACGATGGATTCTAACACGAAACCATTCTTAGACCTGATAAACGTCAACAGTACACTTTCATGTCTCCCTTACTCTTACTTAAAACACTTTAATCGGGTAAGGGTCAGACCGTGTGGCACACGGGACACACCGACGGCTAAGACGACCGTCTAACTTCTCGACTTGGTCGAAGACGAGATTTCTGATTTTAACGGTCGGTAGTAAGGTCGAAAATTTAGAACAACAAGGGTAGCTACTACAGTCTTAACCTTGTGAGTACCAAGACAGAAATCTAGGGTCCACTTTAAACGTTAAGGAACCTAACCTTCCTCTCTCAAGAAGGAAAAAACGGAAACTTTTTGAATTCCTCGAAACGTTCCTTTCAGTCGTCTTATTTAGACGTCGAAACGGCACAGGAAACTCAGTAACATCTTTCGACTCATGAGACACGCCGTAAGTCGTCTAACCGACAGTCACAACGTCGAGACGAATAGTTTATGTATTAGAGAGACTCTCGGTAAATACAATAAGGCCTCTCTTAGTAGGTCACCGTTTTCCTTGCGGAGAAAAGAGGAGGGTTCCCAGTCTAGGAGAAAGATATGACCAGTTAATGGGGAACTAAAAAGGACTTTTTGTGGAGTTCGATGACATTTCTAACCGTGATCGTGTCCGGTGTCTGAACCAATGTTACTGTTCGAGACTAAAGAATCGGTGTCCCTCTCCGGACTCCCACTGTGAGCATTCATACGGTCTCCGAATTACCACCACCTAAAAGACGACTCATAGAGTCAGGGGACATATTCGAACCGAAGAGAAGCGAGGGAGACTCCCTCTATTGTAAACGAAATCACAAGACGTGTGGTCAGCGACATTTTCACGACGACTCTCAACAGAAAGAGCAGAGAAAGGAACAGAAATCAATAACAGGAGAGGTCAAACTTTAGTTCGTGATATCAGAATTAAAAAAATGCAAAAACGGAAGAAGAAAATGACGCATAGAATCGAGAATAATCGGTAACATGGACTGCCCCTAATAATTGGTTACAAAGGAGATTAATTCTTTTTATTTATCCGAAATAAAAAAATCTCGTCAAAATATAAATGTCTTTTTAACTCTTCTCTCATTCCTCTTAAGCGCATATGGGGGTGGAACAAGGTGGGGGTTGAAAGGCGTAGAACATAATCACCCCATCTAAACAATGTTGATTACTCGGTCATAACTATGTAAGAATAAATTGGTTTCAAGTTTCAAATGTAATTCCAAGTGAGAAACACAACATGAAAGATATCCAAAACTGTTTATATATTATTGTAAATGGTACAGTTTATCTTATCAAAGTGACGGGATTTTTAGGGGTCAATAAGGTGGATAACTAGGTGATGGGGTAGGGTCTGAGACGATTAATGACTAACAAAATGACAGAAGTACACTTTCACTTTTACATTTTCACAATCAGTGAGTCGGGACAGGTTGAGAAAGCTTGGGGTACCCGACATCGGGTGGTTCGAGAAGACAGGCACCTCCAGAGGTCGTCCTTATAATCTCCCCATCGGAAAGGGAAGAGGTCCAATAGAAGGGTCGGGTCCCTAGTTTGGGTCCAGTAGACGTAACGTCCGTCTGAGAAATGGTAGATTCGGGTCTTACAGTATATCTTAGTGCGGAAGGAGACTAAAAAAAAAATTCAGCACTCGTCTATTGGTATATTAAACCTTATCGACCCTTTGCTTCCTCTCTTTTAATTCGGTACACTTCAGTATCGAAACTCCAGAAAGAGTTTCATGTTCTTAGTTTAGATCCCTCGAAATGTACCGGTCGACATGACTCTCAGAGAGACTACAAATTCTGAACCGAACGGACCACTGTATAAACCTGACAAACCCCCCAGTTTCATAATCCCAACCCGTTCCACTGTCCTTCATTTTGGAAAAGCAAACAACTTCGCCTCTTGTTATTTTAGAGAGGAGAGGGTAACCGTCGGAATAAACCCTAACCTTTTTTAGTTACATTTATTTGAGGACATGAAAATTTAATTAATTTCTAAGTACATTCATTTATAATAAATTTTTATACCCTCGACAGTTAGTGTCAAATTGTTTGTGTCAACATTATAACCGATGTATTTCATTATTTCACTTTCAGTGATTCAGCACAGGCTGAGAAACACTGGGGTATCTGATATGTCAGGTACCTTAAGAGGTCTGGTCTTATGACCTCACCCATCGGAAAGGGAAGAGGTCCCCTAGAAGGGTTGGGTCCCTAGTTTGGGTCCAGAGAGTGTGACGTCCACCTAAGAAAATGGTCGACTCGGTCTTCCCTTTGGGTGTATTCCATTATCTACAAAAATAAACCCAATTCCCAATCATCCACTCTTAACCGAAAGGACCACCACGATGACCATTTCTTAAGTGGACGGTCACGTCCTTTACATTCTCTACACCCAAGTTAGGGACTCAGTCCCTCTAGGGGACCTAATCTTTTACCGTTGGGTGAGGTCATAAGAACGGACCTTTTAGGGTACCTGTCTCCTCGGGTCGGTCGATGTCACGTACCCCGCTGTTTCTCAGTGTTTCTGTGTTGACTCGTCTACTCTCGACCGAATCCTCCTTACCGGGGACTCGTTTCCTCTGGACCGTTGAATACTCCTACAGTTTTTATTTATCTAAATGAACAATCGAAACAAACCCGATAGAGCTGAAGGAAGACGATCTATGATCAACTCTTCATTTTTAATACACACCTCCCCACAACCCCCCTAGTACTACGTACCGAACGTCTCAGAATCAAGGGGCTGGTCCCTAACTTGGGACCGGGGTCGTTACTATCGTGGTTCAGGATCGGTGACCTGACGGTCCCTTAAGGGTTCTTCATATTTAGAATTCCGAAGGGACCACCGGAATCAACCATTTCTTAGACGGACGTTACGACCTCTAGACCCAAACAAGGAACCCGACCCTTCTAGGTAACCTCTTCTTTTACCGTTGGGTGAGGTCATAAGAACGGACTTTTTAGGGTACCTGTTTCCTCGGACCGTCCGATGTCAGGTACCTCAACGTTCCTCAACCTGTGCTGAATCGTTGATTTGGTGGTGGTGGCATTTAGAATCCCCGTGGTTATTTGTAATCTTTGTTGAATTAAGAAAAAACTATCTCTGTAAAGGACGAACAGGACCAAACCTTTAAAATAAATAATGATAATAAATAAATAAAACCGACACGGAGGTCCAAACGTCCTACAATTAAGGGACTGGTCCCTAACTTGGACACAGGAACCGTCACTTTCGTACCTTAGGATTGGTGACCTGGTGATCCCTTAAGGGTACCTGTAAAATCTAACTATTTTATACCCTCTTTACCTCACTGGACTAAAGAAATCAAGACCCTAAGTTCAAAGGACAGTGAATCTTACAATTGAGGTATCATAATCCATTCTAGAGAAAAGTATCTCTATGATTGAGAAATGGAAAATCTAAACCGATATATACTCTAAGTAAGAACCGGAGACGACGACGACGATTCAGCGAAGTCAGCACAGGCTGAGACACGCTGGGGTATCTGTCGTCGGGTGGTCCGAGGGGGCAGGGACCCTAGGAGGTCCGTTCTTGTGACCTCACCCAACGGTAAAAGAAGAGGTTACGTACTTTCACTTTTCACTTTCACTTCAGCGAGTCAGTACAGGCTGAGGATCGCTGGGGTACCTGACGTCGGAAGGTCCGAGGAGGCAGGTACCCTGAACGGTCCGTTCTCATGACCTCACCCCACGGTAACGGGAGAGGCTAAGAACCGGAGTCATGAATAAATTAAAGGAATGAACAACTTACCTCTACTGAATTACCATTTTTACTTGTGATTGGATCCCATCCGAGATATCTTATTACAAGTCCCAATTGTAGTCAATCACGTCCCGTTGTAGCATACATACGTATGTATGTAGATGTTGAATCTCCTTTATAACACAATATATTACATGTCCTTAATACACCTCTAGTATACCCCCCTTACCCTCTCTTGTTTTCGTTTCTTTTACCAAATTGAAATAGGTACAGATTACTGTCGTCTTATTATTGATTTCGATTGACTCGAGAATGTATGACACGTCTTCATCAAATATCTATAATAAATCGGATCTTTAGGGGACTCCCTGTCATATTATAATAGAAGTAAAATGTTATGTCTCCTCTTTTAATTCCGAGTCTCCTCAATTTATTGAACATGTTCCAGTATATCATTAAACACTACCTCGATATTCCGGTCTGTGTGAAGTCTGGTGAAAATGATCCTATTTAACGAAGGAATAAGAAAGGGTATTTGTACATTTATACGTGTGGATCGTGTCTTCTTCTTTTCTTCACCACCCCAAAAAAAACGTGACCAGGTTTACGTTAGAGAATTCAAATTCAGGATCGACATCAATCTATCTGTAGACCGACGGTATGGTCTCTCTCGACCTAGTTGTCGACTCGAGACGGACATACTTCTCTATTCTCAAGAATGACTTTACTTCTGGTTAGAGACGTTGACGGAGTCGGAACAATTAGACGTAAAAAATAGACGGTCCCTTACGACGACTCTACATAGATTGAGAGACACTCCGTTTGTTGGTGACAAATCATCGTCCCGGTACTAAAATCCTACCCTTTCTTTTGGTTAAGAACTGATTGGTCTTTACATCTATCTTGATCTTTTGACACTGGATTTTTGGTATCGAAGTCGGAAGAGGTGATTATCCGGGTTTCTATGTGACACCACAGTAGAAACACTGAACATCTGAATCAGTGAAGGACAAAATATAAGGGAAGAAAGGGAAGAATCAAAATACCGATATTCTACGTCTCCTACCATAGACCCACAGAACGAAATACATCACGGTACCTCGTCACCCCGAAAACAATAACACCGACATCATGATTAACCATTGTTCTCCTTTGTACTGATTCCATCTTAATCCCATACTAAACCTCACAATATGGTCACATCCTAGTCAGTCATTTCTTAGACGGACACCATGTCCTCTGGGTCCAAGCCTTCTAGGGGACCTCTTCCTTTACCGTTGGGTGAGGTCATAGGAACGGACCTTTTAGAGTACCTGTCACCTCGGACCACCCGACGTCAGGGACCCCAGAGTTTCTCAGTCCGTACTGACTCGCTGATTATGAATGAATGAATGGTCACATCACTCTATACACTAGACGGATCACCAACTATTGCGTAAATAAAAGACTGAAAGACCTCCATCCTAACGTACCTTCCAGAATTGAACAACTGATTATCTTAAGCAGAGGTGAGTCTAGAATGTAAGAAAGGATGAAACTGAAGTCTTGTGAAGGTACATAGATGAAAAAGGAAAAGAGAATACTTGACACCACACAACTACACCACCTGTAAAATAGTAACCTTCACCTTAATGTATTGGGTTCATCTATGTACCTTATAAATACACTTTATTAAACACTAAATTTTTTATACATGTACTTGTGTATTTCCTAGTTTTCTCTAGCCTCTCAGAATATCAACTATAAAAATCGTTTCCATAAGTAACATACAAAACAGACTTACAGAAATAGGAAATGACCTTTCAACGAATTTTACATGTAAAGGAAGAACTAAGACTATCACTAAGTAATATATTGACACCTGATGCACTTTGATTGAGATGTAAGTCGATGTCCTATATAGACTAACCTCAGAAAAGAAAAGATGGAGACTGTCACTTCAGTTTAAGAACCGAAGTCTCGACGCTTACGGAAGGAATTACCCGTTCCAGTGTTTGATAGTTTTACTATTGAGACCTACAGGTTTCTAGAGTAAACAAATAAAACAACCTATGGAGACTGTTCAGTCAATCAACCCACACACCTACATACACACACAAACAGACAGACAGACAGAGGACGGTCCTCAAAGACATTTTAACATCTATTTCCCTCTCACTAAGTCTCGTTGTTGGATAGTTTGTCTTTGACGTTCGAACCGAGGATTCTCCAATAGTCCATCTGTCACTGTCGAATCGTCCTATCTACTAGTAAAAAAAATTTTCTTTTTCCGGGATGTAAAATTACGATCGGAATCAATGGAGGAAAAACATAGAGACAAGAGTTCGAATGACTACTTTTGTTGTTGTCGTTGTTTTTAGAAAGTAACGGTATTCAATAAACTGAGTTCACTTCTCTCAACAACTCTATCAAAATTTCTAGACAACACCACACATCCACCTCTATTGACATATTAGGATCTCACCCGTTTATTATAATGTCTGTAAACAGTGAAATCACTCGTAGTAAAAAAAAAAAATTGTACCACCGTTAGACACACGTAATTAAAAAAAGTGACACAATGCAAATAAGTCAAAGTCCATAAAGAACCCTAATTCCTTCTCTGACGTCAGGTGAATTTGACACAACTTTCCCTTGTCATTTTCATCAATGAGATTTTAAAAGGCCCCAGATCTACAGATGTATACAAGACATCCCGTAGTACAATCTAAGGTATTAAATGGATAAGGGAGAAGTCAGAAAGAAAAAGGAGAGAAAATTAAAAATGGATCTATTAACGTTTTCACTTTTCCCCTCTGGTAAAGTAGTAAGAAAATTAAAATGAAATATACGTAAATTTCGATGTCGGTCTGTCCCGAAGAACCTCCGAACATGAAAGCCAATACGTACACTGACGAGTCTCCTCTCTCAACACACGCGCGTATATCGTCGAGTACCGTCTCGTCACCAATTTCCAAACTTGTATAACATGGAACGTCAGGATTCCCTCCGTAAAACGAGGAGGTATCTGTTATTAGCCGAACAGTCTCAGCTTACCGAAAAACAAAAAAGAAATAGATCACTTTACGTCACCCGATTCGGAAAGACCCTTCGTTAAAGAAGGGGGTGGTGTACCTGTCTTCCAGCACCTACGACAGAGACTTTGTTTCCCCTTCACCACTATCTTTTTAGTCACCGATCCCGTATTAATCTAACCTCGAGACAGTGTCTCTGTTGTCAAGAACAAACTTTCGACCTGAAAAGACGATACGGTACGAAAAGACAGAAGTGCAATCTTTATATTCGTTACTCACAAGTAAGATGAAGTCCGAATTAAAAAGTCCGAGAAAAGATTCGTGAGACTCTTATTTGAACCTTGTTAAATGAAAAGAATCACCAAAGGTTTTTATAAATTCTAACGAAAGGTCGTTTTAACTCTCCTACCATGTCGCTAAGGGGTATATGAGGGACGAAGGGATGTTTGCATCGGAAAGGACAACAGTCGTATGGGGTGGTCTCACCGTATAAACAAAGTTGATTACTTGGATGTGACTGTGTGGTATTAGTGGGTTTCAGGTGTCGAGTGGATTCTCAAGTGAGAACAACCACATGTAAACTACCCAAACCTTTTGTATATTACTGTATATCAGTAGTAATATAATAGTATGTCTTATCAAAGTGACGGTATTTTTAGGGGACACGAGGTGGATAAGTAAAAGGGGAGTAGGGGTGGCTGAGGCTCGTTGGTGACTAGAAAAACGACAGAGGTATCGACACGGAAAAGGTTTTTCGGTGTATCAACCTTAATATATCATACATCCAAAAAAGTCTAACGGTAGAAAATGAATTTTACGAATTCTAAGGAAGTACAGAAAGGTACCGAACCATGGAGTCAAGAAAAATCGTTACTCATTATAAGGAAGCAGACCTACATGGTGTCAAATAAATAGGTAAATGGATGACTTCCTATAGAACCAACGAACGTTCAGCACCGGCAACACTTATTTCGACAACATTTTTAGGTACACGTCCAAAAACACACCTGCATTCAAAAGTTCTTTGACGGTTTAACAGAAGGTTTCACTGAGACAGGAAAAAGTAAGGGTGTTCGTTACTTACTCTCAAGGAAAACGAAGTGTGAGAACAGTCATAAACCACAACAGTCACTAGGTCTAAAACCGGTCATCCTTTCTACACACCACCATACGGGAACAACAAAATTAAACGTAAAACGACTACAGTATGCTAAACGTCGTAGAGAAATATCCAAAAAACAAACAATAGACATATAAAATCACTCTACAGACAATTCCAGAAACCGGATAAAAATTTAAACCAACAAACAAAGGAATAACAACTCAAAAACAAACAAAAAACGACGTGACCCGTCGCACACTCCAGAATCAAGGGGTTGGTCTCTAGTTTGGGTGTGGGGACGTCACCTTCACGTCTCAGGATTGGTGACCTGGTTATCCCTTCGGGGTAGGAATAGCAACTCTAAATTCTCAAGATATACATAAAACCTATCGTCAGGAAATAGTTTACACAGAAAACGTTTATGAAAGAGCGTCCGACTTCGAACGGAAGAACTGTAACAAAAAGCATCTTGTGTTCAAAAATAAACTACTTCAGGTTGAATAGTTAATAAGGAAAGTAACTAGTACGGAAAGCACAATGGAGATTTCAGTAACGGTTTGGGTTCTAATAAGTATCCAAAAAAGGATACAATAGAAAACCCTCAAAATATCAAAACACAAAGTGTAAATACAAATACTAGGTAAGACTTAATCAAAACGTTTCCCAAATTTCAGACACAGATATAAGTGAAAAAACGAATACCTAAAGTTCAACAACTTTTCGTGATAAAGTCTTGATAAACAACTTTTCTAATAGCATAACGAAAACGAGAAAAAAAAAATTTACTCCACATTAACTGTATATTGTAATATAATCAAAATCCACATGGTGTATTACTAAACTATAAATATATATGACGTTTTACTAGTGGTGTCATTTAGATCAATTGTAGGTAGTGGAATGTATTAATGTCTTAAAAAAAGGAACACTACTTTTGAAAGAGAGAATCGATGAAATTTTATGCATTATATAATTGACATCAGTGGTATGACATGTAATTTAGGGGTACTAAATAAATATTGGCCTTTAAACTCGGAAAACTGGGGGAAGGGGACAAACTAGGGGGAGTGGGGAAAGAGACCATTGATGGTTGAACAAGAGATATTCAAACCACCCCAAAACAAAACAAAATTCTAAGGTACATACTAACCGAGAGACATAGGTACCTATTGCCTTATCACAACAAGTCATAGAAAAGTACATAGTCAACCGGTAGATATACAGAAGAAACCTTTTTATAAGTCTAGGAGACGGTAAAAATTAACTTAACACACTCCAAAACGATAACTTAACATCAAGAAATATATAAAACCTATAATTGAGGAATAGTCTATATACAAAACGTTTACAAAAGAGAATAAGTCATCCAAAAGAAAAGTAAAACAACTAAAAGAAACAACACGTCTTCGAAGAATCAAACAACGTAAGAGTGAACAAAAACAAAAACGACGGAAACGAAAACCACAGTCTAAGTCTTTTGTCAGTGGTCATACCAACCGTTCCTCGAATAACGGAGAACAAAAAAGGAATTTCTCAAAATACCAAAGTCCAGAATGTAAGTTCAAAAATTAGGTAAAACTTAAAATTATAAACATAAACCATAATCTATCACCAGGACAAAAATGAGGAAACGTGCACTGACAGGTCAAAGGGGTTGTGATAAAAAACTCCTCTGAGGAGAAAGAGGGTAACATATCAGAACAGTATTTAATCGTTATATACGTACCCAAATAAAATCCGAGAGAAAGTAACTATACATACAACCAAAAATACGATCATAGTATGTCAAAACTAATCATATCGAAACACTATATCAAACTTTAGTTCCTCGTGCTACGGAGGTCCAAAGAAGAAAGAGTTCTAAAGTAACTGATAAGCCTAAGAAAACACGAAGGCATGTGCAAAGTCCTAACAAGAAAAACATTCTTTACGGTAATCTTAAAACCGTTCCTAACGTGACTTGGATATATAACGAAACCTATCATACCCGTAAATTCGTTATAATTAAGAAGATCAGGTACTTGTACTAATAGAAAGGTAAATAGACACAGAAGAAGTCAAAGAAAACAGTCACAGAATTCTCAAAAGTCACATATTCAGAAAGTGAAAACACCACTATAAATAAGAACCCATAAAATAAGAAAAACTACGTTAATATTTACCATAACAAAAGAATTAAAAAGAAATACTATCAAGTAATAATCACACATCTTTATGTTGTAAAAAAACATATAACTAAAATATAGGAGTCGGAAACGACTTAAGTGAAATTCTAAAAAAACCACCAGAAATCCCTAAAGATACATAGTAGACGTTTATTACTGTCAAAATAAAGAAGGGAAGGTTAAACCTAATGAAAATAAAGAAAAAGAACGGATTGACCACATCGATCCTGAAGGTTAGGACACAACTTATTTTTACCATTTACACCACAAAACAAAACAAGGACTAGAATCTCCTTTTGAAATCGAAAAGTAACAAGTCGTACTACAATACCCGAACAGTACACACTGGAAATAATGTGACTCCATACAAGGGAGATATGAGTGAAACAACTCTTAAAAATAGTATTGATTACAACTTAAAACAGTATACAAAAGACGTAGATCACTCTACTACCTTATGAAAAATAGGAAGTAAACAATTTACACCACATAGTGTAACTAACGACATAACCTACGACTTGGTAGGAACATAGGGATCTTATTTAGGGTAAACTGGTACCATATACTAAGGAGAATTCCATAACAACTTAAGACAATTATACCACAACTCCTTAAAACGTAAATACAAATAGTCCCTATAACCGGGTATTAAAAGAAAAAAACACCATAAGACCAAAACCACAGTACCATTACGACCGGAACATTTTATTCAACATTCATAAGGGAGAAGAAATTAAAAAACCTACAAACTCCTAACCATAATTAAGAAACTTACGAACCATCTCAAGTAGATCAGGACCTGGATACAAACAACCCTCCGAAAACCAATGACTAGGTTTGAGGAATGAACATTTGTCAGACAAGTATAAAAGATAAAGAAGTACTGAGTCAGCACCTATGAACATACAAAAATCCTTAAATAGGTATAGAGAATGCAACAGGTGAAACAACTGAATGTCAACAAAGATCATCAGAGTATACTATGAAACATAAAGACTCCATAGTGAACATTACAGAGGAGAAAGTATAGACAAACCAAAAAGAACAACGAAATAAATCACGAGAGAAGAAAACCACTAAGATCGATTTACAAACAGTTAAAATAAATAGAAAAGTTTCTTGGTCGAGAACCAAAGAAACTAGAAAATTTAATTTAACAGAAAAATCATAGATTAAGTAAATAAAGACGAGACTAGAAACAACAAAGAAAGGAAGAGGATTGAAGTCCGGAATAAACAAGAAAAAATTCAAGGAACTTGATATTTCAATCCAACAAATAAACTCTAAAAAGAATAAAGAACTCCATCTGTAAATAACGAGAATCGAAGGGAGAATCTTGACGAAGACGACTTATGGTATTTAAAGTCATAAAATATAAAGGTAAAATGAAACAGAGTTCCTTAAATAAAGACAAAGTTCAAGAAACAACTGAATAACCAACAAGTCATTGTATACAGTAAAGGTGTATAAACACTTAAACATCAAAAGAGGAACACTGATTAAAAGATCAAAGTATGGTAAGACCAGACTTTTCTACGAACCATACTGAAGTCATAAGAATTTAAATAATTCTGACAAAACACCGGATTGTACACTAAGTAGGACCTCTGATAAAGTACAAGTGGACTCTTCTTACAAACACAGAAACGAGGAAACAATTTTTATTTAACTGATATAAATCTACTCAGATAAAGACCTGAGAGACGAGACAAGGTAACTAGAAAATTAGATAAGAAAGTGGTTATGATTCAGAACTAAGTCCAGTCAAGTCAAGTCAACGAGTCAGCACAAGCTGAGAAACGCTGGAGTGCAGAACCAATGGGTATCGAAATATCATATAGAACCTCAATCCATGACAACCAGGTAGTTGTAACAAGAAGAAGTTATAATACAACCGATAAAACCCAAAAAACGGAGACGTATATTTGAAATCTTACTCAAACAACTGTAAGTGTTATTAAAACACCCTAAACGACCGTAAAACTAACTCTAAAGTAATTTATATATCTAGTTCAACCCTTCTTTAATATAGTAGAAATGTTATTTATGGTAAAATCAACAAGAAACTAAAGTAAGTAGTCTTAAAATATTAAAAGGAGTACATCTAGAAAGTGTATAAAACAATCTAAATATGGATACATAAATTAAACCACTCCATGATTACATTTACCGTAACACAAAAATTAAAGTTTAGGGTGCACAAATAAAGACCATATATCCTTTTGTCTACTACTGACACATAATTGGAACATAGGACGTTAAAACGATATTAAATAAGTACCTCAAAAAACAATAAAGAAAACCTAAAAGATGTATCTACTAGTACAGTGGACGTTTGTCAAAAGAAAAAAGGAAGGACTAGAGATACTGAAAATAAAGGAAAAGAATAGAATAACGTAATCGATCCCATAGGTCATGTTACAACTTTTTCTCACCACTCTCACCCCCTACAGTAACGAAACAAGAACTAAAATCGTCTTTTCGAAACTCGAAAAGTGGTAAATCACAATTGACATCCATAAAACATCTACAACAAATAGTTCAATTGCTTCAAGGGTATATAAGAATCAAACGACTCTCAAAAATAGTACTTAAGTACGTTCTAAAACAGTTCACGAAAGAGAAATAGATAACTATACCAGTACTCTAAAAAGAAGAAATCGGACGACTACACTACCTAACGTAAGTAATTAAAAACTTACAACT
Source organism: Capra ibex (assembly GCA_006410555.1). Lineage (NCBI taxonomy): Eukaryota > Metazoa > Chordata > Mammalia > Artiodactyla > Bovidae > Capra > Capra ibex. Next base: position 18,831,748 of record SJYO01018757.1, read on the forward strand.
TATTCGGTACGTATGAACTTTATTTAGGGTGAACCAACACCATATATTGAGAAAAATATGTAACAACCTAAACTAAATGATTATAAAACAACCCCTAAAAACGTAATTACAAGTACTCTCTCTTACCAAACATCAGTATAAAAGAACATTACAGAAAGAGACCAAAACCATAAACTCATTACAACCGGAGTATCTCATTCAATCCTTCAAAAGAGAGACGAAGACAGGAGATCTCCTCTGACTTCTTTTAAACATATCAAATAAGGAATTTACAAACCATCTCAAGTCGTTACTTGTGTGGACCCGGATCACGTAAGACAAAACCTTTCAACAATTAAAAACTCAGTTAGACAAATTTTCTATGTCCGGAAAAGTCTAACAGGTAAAGAAGAACACACTCAAAATCGTCTAAGACAGAAATTTCCTTAACCAGGTAAAGTAGATCCAATAGTTCAAACACCTGTATCGTAATAAGTATTATAAGGAAATAATAGGAAAATTGTAGGTACGTTAGACCTCACTACAGGGAGAAACTATAGACCATGATCATTAAACACAGAAGAGGGAAAGAACCGGACAGATTTCCAAATAGTTGAAATAACTGGAAAAGTTTCTTAGTCCAAACCCGAAATAACTAAAGAACATAAATTAATATAAAATAAAGACAAGGCTAAAAATAATTAAAAGAAGATGAATGAAACCGAAATTAAACAAGAAGAAAAAGTTCAGGTAACACTAGACTCTCGTCTATCACATACTAATAAACAATTCCAGACAGAATCACTTACAAGCAAGGTACACTTGAACTCTTCTTACACATTAGACGATAAGAACCTACTTCATAAGGTATCTACAGTTAATATAAGTCAATTGACTACCACAATAACTCAAGTCGACACAGGAAGGACTAAAGGATGGACGACCTAGACAGGTAAAGACTATCTTCTTACAATTTCATTGGTTGATATTATCAACCAAATAGACAAAAAGGATCGTTAAGACAGTCAAAAACCCAGTGTACAAAACTGTGAGACAACAATACATGTCTGTATAATTTCTTAAAAAAACAGAAAAACCTCATAAATAGGGAAATAGTAATACATTACGGAGAGAAATAGGGACTACTGAAAGGAACGAAACTTCTGACGAGACAGACTTTAATTATATCGAGAAGGGGAAAGTAAACTGATCACAAGGTACCATAAAAAGAGGTAAGGGAATGAATTCTTAAAAAAATAAAATTAACCTTCTATTATAAATTTTATTGAAATGTTATAACGTTTCTTTATCTCCTTTTGTTGTCTTACCCTTTCTGATCTCTAGAGAAGTTCTTTTAATCTCTATGGTTTCCTTGCATAGTACGTTTTTACCCGTGTTATTTCCTGTCCTTGCATCCATACTTGGATTGTCTTCGTCTTCTATAATTCTTCTCCACCGTTCTTATGTGTCTTGATATGTTTTTTCTAGAAGTACTGGGTCTATTGGTACTACCACACTAGTGAGTGGATCTCGGTCTGTAGGACCTCACACTGTAGGTTCACCCCGGAATCCTTCGTAGTGATACTTGTTTCGATCACCTCCCCTACCTTAAGGTCGACTCGATAAAGTCTAGGATTTTCTACCACGACAATTCACGACATGAGATATACGGTAGTTTAAACCTTTTGAGTCGTCACCGGTGCTCTGACCTTTTCAAAAGTAAGGCTAGGGTTTCTTTCCGTTACGGTTTCTTACAAGTTTGATGGTGGGTCAACGTGAGTAGAGTGTGTGATCTTTTCATTAGGAGTTTTAAGACGTTTGATCCGAAGTTGTCATGTACTTGGCTCTTGAAGGTCTACAAGTTCGACCTAAATCTTTTCCGTCTCCTTGGTCTCTAGTTTAACGGTTGCAGACAACCTATTATCTTTTTCGTTCTCTTAAGGTCTTCTTATAGATGAAGACGAAGTAACTGATGTGATTTCGGAAACTACCGCACTTAGTGTTATTTGACCTTTTAAGAAGTTCTCTACCCTTATGGTCTGGTGGACTGGACGGAGGACTCTTTAGACATACATCCAGTTCTTCGTTGTCAATCTTGACCTGTATCTTATTGTCTGATCAAGGTTTAACCCTTCCCTCATGTAGTTCCGACATATAACAGTGGGACGAATAAATTGAATATACGTCTTATGTAGTACACCTTACGACCTGACCTACTTCGTGTTCGACCTTAGTTCTAACGTTCCTCTTTATAGTTATCGGAGCCTATACGTCTACTGTAGTGGGAATACTGTCTTTCGTTTCTCCTTGATTTCTTGGAGAACCACTTTCACTTTCTCCTCTCATTTTTTCGACCGAATTTTGTGTCGGTAGTTTTTTGATTCTATTACCGTAGGTCAGGGTAGTGAAGAACTGTTTATCTACCCCTTTGTTACTTTTGTCACTCTCTGATAAAAGAACCCGAGGTTTTAGTGATGTTTACCACTGGTGTCGGTACTTTAATTTTCTGTAAACGAGGGACCTTCTTTTCGACACTGGTTGGATCTGTCATATAATTTTTCGTCTTTGTAATGAAATAGCTGTTTCCAGACATATCAGTTTTAATATCCTAAAGGTCATTAGTACATATTTACACTCTCAACCTGGTATTTCTTTCGACTCGTGGTTTCTTATCTACGAAAACTTGACACGACAACCTCTTCTGAGAACTCTCAGGGAAACTGTCGTTCTAGTTTGGTCAGTCAGCATTTCCTTTAGTCAAGACTTATAAGTAACCTTCCTGACTACGACTTCGACTTCGAGGTCATGACACCGGTGGACTACGCTTCTTGACTGAGTAAACTTTTCTGGGACTACGACCCTTTCTAACTTCCGTCCTCCTCTTCCCCCGCTGTCTTATACTCTACTGTAGTGGTTGAACTACTTCTACTCAAACTCTTTCGAGACTCTCAACCACTATCTGTCCCTCCGGACCGCACGACGTCAGGTCCCCCAGTGTTTCTCACCTTGTGGTAACTCGTTGACTTGACTTAAATTTTATAACACCACCAAATTGAAATGTTATAACATTATCAAAGTCGGTATGTAGTAATACTTAGTCGGTAATCTGTATATGAGCAGGAAAGGGATAGGGTATGAAACTTAGATATATACAGAAATATGAATGTCACTCAAAGACCATTTGTTGTATATCAACCCAGAACAAAATAAATAAATAAATAAAAACCGACACGACCCAGAAATTAGGACGTGTGCCCGAAAGAGACCAACACCTCTCGTGTCCGATGAGAGATCAACCTCACACTCCCGAAACGTCTCGTGCCCGGGATCTCAGACGTTCGAAGCCATCAACGTCGGACACCCGAGTCATCGACACCGAGTACCCGGGATCTCGTGACTAAGTCATCAACATCTCGTGCCCGACTAAACAGGACACCGTTCGCCCTAGAAGGGACTGGGTCTTAACTTGGACACAGGGGAGGTAACCGCGTCTAAAAAATGGTGACTCGGTGGTCCCTTCAGGTCCAGAGCAAAAAACTAGGTGAGACTAGTAGAGAAAATTAACTACATAAATCTGATAACTGTAAATTTCACTGATAACTAATGACTATCAACCAAATTATATATGGCATAAACAATACGAGTGTCAAGTCCACCGGTCTTCAGGTTTTAGTTCCACGTCCGTCTCGGTGTGGGGGAGACCTCCGAGAGTCCTCTTAGGAAAGGAATGGAGGAATGGAGAAGGTCGAAGACTACTGACGGTCGTAAAAAACCGAATACCGGAGTAGTAAGATCAGAGACTAAGACGGAAGTGTAGTGGAAAAAGAAACAGATATTCGTGGAGAGAATATCATCACGAACAGTACGTAACTTTCGGGTTAACATATTAGGTCCTATTGGAGAAGTAGAGTTTTGGAAATTATATCAGTAGTATATTCCATTGTAAATACCCAAGATCCTTAATCCTGTACCTGTATAAAACCCCTCGAACAATACTCAACTTAATACGGGGATTTATATGTACAACTTTAGAATCAGGGTTCATGGAGTCTTACACTGGAATAAACCTTTATCCTAGTATCTACATTAATCAACTATTACTCCAGTATGACCTCATCTCATCCAGAGGTTAGGTCATATTGACTACAGGAATATTTCTCTCTTTTACCCTGTGTCTACATATGGGTCCCGTATTTTCTACCTCAATACGACGGTGTTCGGTACCTTGTGACTTCTAATGACCATTTGGTGGTCTTCGATCCTCTCCTAAGAGGAAATGTAGGAAGTCTTCCACGTTCGGGACGACTGTAGAACTACAGTTTGAGACCGGAGGTCTTAATACTCTGTTATTTAACAATAAATTCGGGTGTCCAAACACCATGAAACAGTTGAGATCACTCGATCATACCCTCGGTAATAACCGGATGGTACAACACCATCACCAAACAACGGTTCTTCACCTTTGATCCTGGTCTCAGAATAATTGAGGAGGGACTGTGGGTAACCATACGAATTACCGAAAATATAAATAGGAAAGAGAGGACAGAAGGGCATTGACTCCTTACCTGTACGACATTACCCAATACTTCCCAATTCTCCTAGGGTAATGGTGGACGACGACCAAACAGAGGTAAGACAAATTACCCTCCATCCTTACCTACCTCCAAGATACATTAACCTCGTTAAACAATAGTAAAATTTGGTGTTAGTTTTTAACCGATAACCAAAAGTGTCTCCAGAGATCATTCTCTGACACACGTGTTTTTTCTAGGTAACAATTTTAGTTCCGTAAAGGGAAACACATAAAACGACCTATGGAGGTTTGAACTCATTCAGACCCTTGTCCAATTGTCTTTGATCAGTTACTTATTAAAAGAGTCAAAGAAGTCTAGAAGAGAAATCGAAAACACCTAAGTTAAATTAATTTTTTTTAAAAAACTTATAGACGTTGCACGAGCCGTATTGTGATCTATGACACTGTCTTTCTACACATTCTGTAGTTGTATAAGTGACAGAGTATCCCCTTCGTCTGTATTTTTACACCAATGAACATTCATAAGTGTTCATAACTCTCCAGATAATCTGTAGTCCCTTCCAAAGTACCTCCTTTACTACGAAATTGACCAAAACTTTCTATTCATCTTTAAACGGTCTGTCTTCCACCTACTCATAAGGTGTGTATTCTCTTGTCGTATATGTTTTTTTACTTCGCCGTACAGTACAAGTCTCTTTGACGTATATTAAAATACAACGACCTCGTGTTTAACACTACGTCTCGTCGTCTTCTACTCGGACCTCTCCAATCGTCCCCGTCGAAGGGGTGATGGACTACGACAACGATAAAACCTAGTGAGACTTTCAGTTCATCGTACACCTATTCACAATGACAATCCGTCGTATCTAAGGTAAGAAAAGGAGACGGACGGACACAAGAAAATAATATCTGTAGATAAGTCACCGGTCGTAAGATTTTAAATAGAGATTACAGATTTTTCGTTTGTAAGTTTTAAATTATTCAAACGGTAAACGGACCAAAATAAATTTTTATAAATCTGTGTTTTTATACACACAGATTACACACACAGTCGGTTTATACAGTTGCTTAACCCCATTCTTCAAAAACGACGTAATTTAATTCCACCGTTCCGTCTTAGTCATATGGACACAACGTCCTTCCCCCTGGGAAGACCCCGGGTTTTCCAATTGTGAGTCTTTACTTAATGGGTTCCTCTATGTATTCGACTGTTTCGTTCTCTGTAATGACCCCCGCGGCCCGTCTCTCGTTATCCCATTCCCTTGGGTTCTCCTGACGAGACGGTGTACCGAACGTCAGAACCTAAAATACCACTACCCTAATCAAAGGACCAACAGAAACCGGTCAACAAGACTGAGTCAGGAAGGACCACCACGTACGTAACGAGTCGAGTCTATCTACGGTCGTTCTTCCTAAGACCCTCCACCATCCTGTACACCGCAGAGGAAAACTGGAAAGGGTTTGAGAAGACCAATCATCACCGAAAAATCAATACACAAGGAATGGTCCTGGAGGACAGTATTTTATTGAGTGAGTCTACCAATGATACCATGGACCGGTCCCACCCACCACAGTCAGTCACACGCAGGGGATTGTTGACATTCTACCAAATAAGATCTCCGACGGTTTGGTAAACTCAGAAACAGAAACGGGTAAAGAAATAGTCGGACATTGGAGAAGACACCAACGATTCCGAGACCCGTGAATTCTAAACTATCAAATAAATTTTGTTTTTACGTAACGACACAAAACCTTAATAAATCTCATTCACTCACATTAGAACATTCGAACGGGGTTGTTAGATACGTGTTAAAGTCTCTGTCTATAGAGAAAGGAAGAGGAGAGGGAAGGTAGAAAGAGAGAGAGAGAGGGAGTCGAATTAAAAAGAAAACCGAATTGACAATGTCATCATTCAAGATATACGGGAATGTTCCGTCCCAAAATCAATAACATATGAGACAAGACACTGAGTATATACGAAACGAGTCGAATAACATTCGTAAGTCTTAGAGGACATAAATGTTCTACACAAAGTCAACCAAGTCAAGTCAGTGACAGCACAGGCTGAGAAACACTAGGGTACCTGATGTCGTACGGTCCGAAGGGACAGGAAGTGACTAAGAACCTGGAACGAATTTAAGTACAGGTAACTCAGCGACAACGATAGGTTGGTAGAGTAGGAGACAGAAGGGACAGAGGAGGACGGAAGTCAGAAAGGGTCGTAGTCCCAGAAAAGGTCACTTAGTCAAGAAACGTAGTCCACCGGTTTCATAGCCTCGAAGTCGTAGTCAGAAACGTTACTGACCGATAAGTTCTGACTAAAGCAAATCCTACCTGACCAACCTAGAGGAACGTCAGGTTCCCTGAGATTTCTCAGAAGAGGTTGTCGTGTCAAGTTTTCGTAGTAAAGAAACCACGAGTCGAAAGAAATACCAGGTTGAGAGTGTAGGTATGTACTGATCATCAGTACATACATCAGATCGAAACTGATCTATCTGGAAACAACCGTTTCATTAGAGAGACGTAAAATTATGCGACAGATCAATCCGTATCGAAAAGAAGGTTCCTCGTTCGTAGAAAATTAAAGTACCGACATCAGTGGTAGACGTTACTAAAACCTCGGTAACAAAAGGGTAGATAAACGGTAGTTCAGTACCCTGACCTACGGTACTAGAATCAAAAAACTTACAACTCAAAATTCGGTCTAAAAGTGAGAAGAGAAAGTGAAAGTAGTTCTCCGAGAAATCAAGGAGAAGTGAAAGAAGGTATTCCCACCACAGTAGACGTATAGACTCTACACAAATCCACACAATCTCATAAGAAAAAAGTATTACTTTAAAAAACGTGGGGTTCTCTTTTTGTGTCATATCATCTAAAAGAATTGAAATTATCAATTCCAGGTGTGACAAGTGTGACGTACAAACAGGAAGGTGGGTATACACACTCAGGGTCCTTACTGTTGTAAAAAAAAGGACAAATCTTTTAATTTTTTATTTTAATAAACTACAAAAAATTCTCGAGTATTATAGGATCACTCTTAAACCCTTCTCTTTACTCTAACTTTTTATTTCGAACATTACAGTCATTCTTGAATTATCCTGACACACCATTAGTAAGCTGGGTTTTTCTTCGAAAGAAACGAACCAATTCTTGATTTCGACAAGGAATCCCTTGAAATTACCATGGGCTTGATTCACCGATGTAGACCTTTCATTTTATGATTTTCCAGATGGTAATCCGTTCTCGATACCTCTTTCGTTAATTGGTACATTGACTGTGTCCTGGATCGGGACGACTTAACAGGGACCCTAAAGACACGAGAATCTGTGACCAGGAAATTTCAAACAACTCGTAAATTAGATAAGTTCATTCATCGACGGTAGATTTCTTTCTATTACCTAGATGACAACAATTTAGAAATCGTATCAAGGGTTCTCATGGGACCACAAATTACTTCTCGGTCGGTAGTTCATAACTTCTTCTCCCCGTCGGTCCTTATTCTTTTCTACACCAAGTCTGAGTTGGAGGTATGGAATCATTAGAAGTTGACGAAGTCAAAGTTCTCGTCGTAGTATCCACCGGAGTGAGAATGACAAAACGGGGAAGGGTTTCGGGTCTGTTACACATCGGTAACAAAAATTCCTCGGACCTTCCGATATCGACTACTACTCTATCTTATTAAATAAACCATATGACACACTTCCACTTTTACCTTAAGACATATATCCCATGTTAACTATTTATAAGAACTTCTGTGTCTCGTTCTATAAAATCACGTATAAGGTATAGGTGTAAGGAATTTATCTTTTACTCCTTTTTAGATATAGGACTTTTGGTAATACATATCCAATCCTTACCAAAGTCAACGACCATGGATTGTCATTGAATTTTGAAATATTTATGTATATTGTGTTCTTTAGATTCTTAATTCTACCTCGTCAATTCGTTTCAACAACTTCTGTCGAGAAAGACGGAGAGACGAGACGGGAAAAATTCGATAAAATGGAAAGTCAGAGTTCAAAAGAACGGAGTGACAGTCTATTCCTTCTTTTTTCCTGATCGTGGTCTTTAAAAGAAGAAGATCGAAAGGGAAACATTCCTTCATTTACGAAAGGGTCTTTACGTCAGAAGATGGGGCTGAGGGTCATCAAAAGACACAGAGTAGTCGGACTTGCCATACTGTAAATTAGAACCGACGTACCCATAGACCCTTTCATTCATAGACCGAAAAGTCGGAAACACTATCCTCCGTTCCTTCTTCGTAACCTTTATTCCCAACTCAAAATTTTGATTTTGAATAACCCCAAATCTTCGATTATTTGGATGACCCCTCATTTGGATAAGGGGTTTGGATAACCGACAGGGGTCTGTGGTACGGTCGCGGGAGTCAAGTCAAGTCAGCGAGTCAACACAGGCTGAGAAACGTTGGGGTACTTAACGTCGTGTGGTCCGGAGGGACAGGTAGTGGTTGAGGGCCTCAAGTGAGTTTGAGTGCAGGTAACTCAGTCACTACGGTAGGTCGGTAGAGTAGGAGACAGCAGGGGGAAAGGAGGACGGGGGTTAGGAAAGGTCGTAGTCTCAGAAAAGGTTACTCAGTTGAGAAACGTACTCCACCGGTTTCATGACCTCAAAGTCGAAATCGTAGTAAGGAAGGTTTCTTGTGGGTCCTGACTAGAAGTCTTACCTGACCAACCTAGAGGAACGTCAGGATGGAAGGGGATTTGTTAGATCATACGTTCCATAATTAACTGTTGTCAGAAAAGTCCTGGTCTCTTCGGATTATTCGATACATCTAAAGGTGAAAATTTCGGTAACCTGTATCTTAAATCAAATACCGGAACGACGACGATTCAACGACGATTCAACGAAGTCAGTACAGGTTGAGACACGTTGGGGTCTCTGCCGTCGGGTGGTCTAAGGGGGCAGGGACCCTAAGAGGGTCGTTCTTGTGACCTCACCCAACGGTAAAGGAAGAGGTTACGTACTTTCACTTTTTACTTTCACTTAAGCGAGTCAACACGGGCTGAGAAGCGTTGGGGTACCTGACGTCGGATGGTCCGAGGAGGCAGGTACCTTAAAAGGTCCGTTCTCATGACCTCATCTCACGGTAACGGTAGAGACGGAATGATTTTTTTTTTTTTCAGTGTTTTTATAATAATTTTTCTCTTCCTCCCTAAGACCTTTCCACCGTTTCATCTTTCCTGGTCCTTAGACAAAGGGTGACAAAGGGGCGAATACGTCGTCAACGTGTCCGTCTTAGACAGACTACATTGATAAAATCTTGAAACCTCGGACAACTCCCGAATGTTGAAGGTCCCCTTCTTAACTTCCCATTTAACACCGATAAAGACAGTTAAAACCGACGTGTGTCATCGTTGATGGATAGGAGGGTGGGAATCGGTCACGGTCCGTCAACACGTACGTCAAACGTGTGCCTTGCAACGTGTGCCTTGCACTCCCTCGATTTTACCCGTTCTTCTTGAGAAAGAAGATCCATAGTCCCGACATAGAGTCCCACGATTGACAACGAGACTAGTGTCTTCCCATTTGTCCATCGGTAAAACAACTTAAAGGAGTATAACAATTTCAAATCCTGTAAGTTTTATACACCTTTCAATCCTTCACTAACACGTACGGTCCCCTTTCCTAGTCTTTTCTGGACTCTTTTGTAATTTAAATGTGGAGTCCGACTAGGTACTGTGTTTCTGTGAGATGTTGTTGGTATTTTTGTTTGTTTGACTTTCGTTTTTAGTCGTTCAAGACCCTTTCTCCTCTTTTTTTTAGACTAAAGGTCTCAATGACAAAATAATCTAAGTTCATTGGTTACAAGTTGTTTTTAGTGTTCCGTATGTTTCTTTGTCGTTCCATACCGGGTAAGTTTCCCCCTTTTTTTAGTTGTATTTGACAGGGACTCTTTCTGGACTACCGTCTAGACGATCTGTTTCTGAAATTTTGTGGACAGAATTTAGAGTTTCTTGATTTCCTTCTACACCTCTTTCGGTTCTTTTGTTACATACTTGTTTTACCTTTATAGTTATTTCTCTATCTTTTGGATTTTTCTTTAAGACCCCGACTTTTCAAGTCAATGACTTTACTTTTTAAGTGATCTCCCAAAGTTTCCGTCTAAACTCGTCCATCTTCTTTCTTAGTCACTTAAATTTTTATCCTCAAACCCCTTAAAGGATCAACTGGTGACCAATCCTGGGTCATGAAAGTGACGGTCCCGGATCTAAACTAGGGACCAATCCTTTGATTCTAGGGTGTTCGACGTATCGTACCGGTTTTTTCCTTTTAACCTTAAACCTTCAATAGTTCACACTTCCTGTCTTTCGCTTATGACTGTTCTTCGTTCGTTTCGGATTCCCTGGGGACTCAATGGTAGTCCGTCTGGTCATATACGTGACACCCTCAGGTCTTTATCTCCCTTCCTCCCTCCGTCCTTTATTTCTCCTGTCTAGCCTCTCTTTGTAACTCCTTTATTACAAACTGGTGAAGGGTTGGTTTTTAGAGTTTGAGGTTCTTCCACTTAAGTCTCTAGGTGTAGTTTTGTGTAATATTCGTCTAAAAGTTTCAGTTTCTTAGTATTCTTGTCGTTTTCTCTTTACTTGGTAGTGTATGTTCCTTAGTAGTTATTCTAATATTCGTCTGAAGACTAGTCTTTAAAACCTCCGGTCTTCTGTTAACTGGTTTACATACGTTTCAAGATTTTCTTTCTTTGACAGTTAGTTCTTAGGATATAGGTCGTTTTAACGGAAAGTTTTTACTCTCTCTTTAATTCTGTAAGGGTCTCTCCATTTTCGACTCCCTCAAACACTGACGATCTGAGCTGGACTTTCTTTACGAACCCTCAGGACTTTTCACTTTACTTTCATATGTTCTGTCATTGAGTTACGGTAAACCTCTTTATAATTATTCTTAGAGATCTTTTCATTTATGTCCCCGTTAATATTTCGATTATAATAATGATGTTCTTACTTACTGAACATTAACGTGAAAAACAAAAGACGTACTAAATTCTGTCATTACGTAAATTCCTTTTTGTAAAGATAACACTTTCTATCATAATGACATTGAAACCAAACAGTGAAGTTTAGAACAAAAGGTACATTAAATTCTCTAACTACGTAAATATTCCTAATAAATTCAAAACCCTCAAACGTTACATATTTTAAAATCAACACACTTTATTCGTTACCTTTCTCTAGTAGTCTCTTGACATTTCCTCGTCTCAAAAACGAATAATAACTACAATTCGACCATATTTAAGTCTAAACTCATAATTTTGAAATCGTACAACTTACGTTAGGAGTACAATTGATGTTTCTTTCATCAACATCTTATATGTGTTTTCCTTTACTCTTTCTTTAAATCTGAAAAGTGATGTTTTTTAGTTGTTTTCTTCTATCATTACGTCTTTTACTCCCCATTTTTTGATATTCCGTACAACTTCCGTGTATCTGTCTTCATTCAAGGAGGAATAGTCCTTAATGAAGTTTATATCTACCCAATTTGAGACGTGAGTTTTCTGTCTCTAACCGTCCTACCGATTTTTGTGCACTAGGTTTTTTCTTATTTATAACGGTAAACGTCGTAGTACCCACTTTATTTATTCTGTCTCTCTGTTGTACTATAGTAAATATACACTTTAGATTTTTTATTATGTTTACTTAGAAAATGTTCTGTCATTGTCTGAGTGTCTGTATCCTTTGTTTGAATACCAATGGTTTCCTCTTTCTTCATTCCCGTATTTAATCCTCATACCCGAGTTGTCTATTTGTGATGATACATACTTTGTCTATTCGGTGTTCTAAATGACACATAACGTCCTTTGATACATTATAGAACATTATTGGATAGTAAATTTTATTAGACTTTTTTATATTGACTTAGTGAAGGACATGTGGACTTTGATTGCTTTATAACATTTATTGACATGAAATTATTTTTGTTTTCTTCGGGTGTACTAGGTTGATATACGACAGATATTCTTTGAGTGAACTCTGGGTCTCTGTGTTTGTCTAACTTTTACTCATCTACTTTTTTTCTACGAGGTACGTTCATCATTGACTTTCTCGTGTCACTACTCATATGACTATATTCTTATTTATCTAAAATCTAGTTTTACTTTTAAATTTTTTTTTCAATGTTTTCTATTTCTTCCTATAATATACAATTATTTTCAAAGTCACGTCATTTTTATGCATTACTGACATATCTTTTGAGAATCTTCTTTTTATCCTGTTTGCGAAGTACTATGACCTAAACCGTCACTAAAGAACCTATATTGTGGTTTCCTTGTTCATTCTTTTTTTATCTAACCTAAAATAAATTCAATTTAAAAAAAATATGTAAACTTCTGTGATAGGTGTCATTTTTCCGTTGGATGTGTTACCCTCTTTTACAAACGTTCAGTATATAGTGTATTACCTAATTATGGGTCTTACATATCTTTTGAAGATTTTGAGTTGTTGTCCAGAAGGAATCACCGTAGGTCACCAATTCTTAGACAGACGGTCGTGTTCCCTATGGTCAAGTTAGGGACCAGACCTTTCTAGGATGTACGACACGTCGTTGATTCGGACACGTGGCGTTGATGATTGGGACACGAGATCTCTGACACTGACGTCGATGACTTCGGACCCGTGAGATCCCGGACACAAGGTGTTCTCTTCGGTGGCGTCACTCTTCGGGTGCCTGGTGCCGATCTTTCATTGAGTACGAGTCGCGTTGATCTCTTTCGGGAGTGTGTTGTCATTTCTGTGTCACACCGGTTTTGTCTTTTATTTTAAATTTTTATGTTTTTTATTTTGAGTCGTTGTTGTTTCGTTGGTTAATTCTTTACCCGTTGTGAGAACGGTGACAATAAGTCGTATTAAAACCTTCAGGATCGGTACCGTCAGTCTCTTCTTTTTCTTTATTTTCCTTAAGTCCAACTTTGTCTTCTTCATTTTGAGAGTGACAAATGTCTGTTGTACTATGATATACATCTTTTGGGATATCCATACTAGTCTTTTAATGATATCATTAGTCACTTAAATCTTTTCAGTGTCCTATGTTTCAGTTATGTGTCTTTAGGGAACATAAAGACATATGATTGTTACTTTTTAGTCTTTCTCTTTAATTCCTTAGTCAGGGTAAGTGGTAATGTTATTTTTCTTATTGATCCTTATTTGTTTCTCTGATTTATTTATTCCTCCGTTTTCTCGTCTTTTGATATTCTGTGACTACTTCAGTTTCTACTGTACTTGTCTACCTCTCTATATGGTACAAGAACCTAATCTTCTTAGTTATAACACTTTTAATGATTTATGATGGGTTTCGTTAGATGTCTAAACTACGTTAGGGATAGTTCAAGAACGGACCTCTTAAGGTACCTGTCTGGTACCGTAGCGTTTCTCAGTCTGTGTTGAACTCACCGATTGTGAAAGTGAAAAGCGAAAGATAGTTTAACGGTTACCATGAAAAGTGTCTTTATTTTGTTTTTTAAAGTGTTAAGTATACCTTTGTGTCTGGGACTTATCGGTTTCGGTAGAACTCTTTCTTCTTACTTCGACCTCCTTAGGCAAAAGGACTGAAGTCTGATATGATGTTTCGATGTCAGTAGTTCTGTCATACCATGACCGTGTTTTTGTCTTTATATCTGGTTACCTTATTCTATCTTTCGGGATTGCATTTGGACGCGTGGACATCCGTGGAATAGAAACTCTTCCTCCTTTGTTATACGTCACCTCTTTTCTATCAGAGAAACCATTCATCACGACCTTTTTGACCTGTCGATATACATTTTCTTAATTTAATCTTGTGAAGGATTGTAGTATGTGTTTCTATTTTAGTTTTATCCAATTTCTCAATTTATATTTTGGTCTTGGATATTTTGACAATCTCCTTTTGTATCCGTCTTGTGAGAAAACTATATTTAGTGTCGTTCTAGGAGATACTGGATGGAGGACCTCATTATCTTTAATTTTTGTTTTTACCCTAGATCAATTTGAATTTTCGAAAACGTGTCGTTTCCTTTGGTATTTGTTCTACTTTTCTGTTGGGAGTCATACCTCTTTTATTAACGTTTAATTCGATGACTGTTTCCTAATTAGAGGTTTTATGTGTTCGTCGAGTCCGTCGAGTTACCGTCTTTTTGTTTGTTAGTTTTCTACCCGTCTTCTGAATTTGTCTGTAAAGATATTTCTTCGATATGTCCACCGATTATTTGTGTACCTTTTACGAGTTATAACGAATAATAATCTCTTTACGTTTAGTTTTGATGTTTCTCCATAGTAGAGTATGACCAGACTTATCGGTAGTATTTTTCTTTTTTTGATGGTCACCATTTACGACCTCTCCTACACCTCTTTTCCCTTGGGAGAATGTGACAACAATAAATCGACGACTCAGCACCGACTGGAAAGCGTTGGAGTACCTGACAACGGGTGGTCCGAAGGGACAGGCACCCTAAAGGGTCCGTTCATATGATATCACCCAACGGTAAAGGAAGAGGTCCCTAGAAGGGTTGGGTCTTTAACTTGGACGTAGTGACAGCAACCGTCCGTAACCCTCCGTCTAAGAAATCACGACTCGGTGGTCCCTTCGGGACCATCACGTGACAAACACCTTTACATTTAACTATGCCGGTGATACCTCTTGTCATACCTCTAAAGGGATTTTTGATCCTTATTTCGATGGTACACTGGGTCGTTAGGGTGATGACCCGTATATGAAACTCTTTTGGTGTTAAGATTTCCTGTGTACATGGGGACACAAGTGACGTCGGGACAAATATTATCGGTCCTGTACCTCCGTCGGATCTACAGGTAGTTGTCTGTTTGCCTATTTCTTAAACACCATATAGCTATATGTTACCTTATAATAAGTCGGTAATTTTTCTTGTGTAGACTCAGTGAATCACTCCACCTACTTGGATCTCGGGTAATATCTCTCAATTTAATTCAGTCTTTCTCTTTTTGTTTACAGTATATAATTGTGTATATATACCTTAGTTCTTTTTACCATAACTACTTGGATAACGTCCCGTCGTTACCTTTACGTTTGTATCTCTTGTCTGAACACCTGTGTCACCTCCTTCCCCTCCCACCCTACTTAACTCTCTCGTCGTAACCTTGTATATGTAAAGGTATACACTTTGTCTATCGTCGTCTTTAAACGGTATACTACGTCCCTCGAGTTGGACCACGAGATACTGCTGCACCTCCACACCCTACCTTACCCTCCACCCTCCCTCCAAGTTCTCCCTCCCCTGTATACATAAGGATACCGACTAAGTACAACTATATACCGTCTTCGGTGGTGTTGTAACATTTCGTCAAAAGGGGTTAATTTTTATTTATGAAAAAAAATTACCCGTTTTTCGGAACTTATTGTAAAGAGTTTTTTTCTATATGTTTATCGGTTGACCAGTACTTTTTTATAAGTTATACTGATTAGTGATCCCTTTACGTTTAATTGTGATGTCACTATTGATGAAGTGTAGGTAATCTTACGTACGAAGTTCTTGTTGTTGTTGTTGTTTTTTTTGTGGGTCTATCATCGTTCACAACAGTTCCTATACCTCTTTAATCTTGGCAACACGTAACAACCACCCTTACATTCTACCATGTCGGTTACTCCTTCTGTCATACTATCAAGGGAGTTTTTTAATTTTTATCTTAATGATAAACAACTATATATTAGGTCGTCAAGGTGAAAACCTATATATGGTCTTTCTTAATTTGCGTCTCTATATATATGTTGACAAAAGTTTCGTAATAAGTGTCATCAATTTTATATTTCGTTGGGTCGACAGGTAAATGACTATTTACCTATTTGTTTTACACCATATATATGTATGTCACCCAAAAGTACGTCGGAATTTTTCTTTAAGACGTCATAAGCTGTCGTACCTACACGACTCACTTTATTCAGTGTCTGTTTATTGTGTACTAAAGTGAGTGTACTCCAAGAACGACGACGACGACGATTCAACGAAGTCAGCACAGGTGGAGACACGCTGGGGTATCTATCATCGGGTGGTCCGAGGGGACGGGGACCCTAAGAGGTCCGTTCTTGTGACCTCACTCAACGGTAAAGGAAGAGGTTACGTACTCTCACTTTTCACTTTCACTTCAGCGAGTCAGCACGGGTTGAGAATCCTGGGGTACCTGACGTCGGATAGTCCGAGGAGGTAGGTACCTTAAAAGGTCCGTTCTCATGACCTCATCCCACGGTAACGGATCATCAGTCTTAGAATTTCTGTCTTTTATAGTACCACCAAAGGCCTCTCACCCCTCCCCTTTTACTTCTCAATGAAAAATTACCCATATCTCCATGTAAAGATGTTCTCTCAATACCCCCCACCTACAACCACTACCCATGTGTTATTATACTTACATAAATTATGGTGACTTGACATGTCCATTTTGTCGAATATACTATTTAAATGACAGTACACATAAAATGGTGTTAAAATTTTTTTTCTCGTTCTCCTCCTCCTCCCTTCTAAATGTGAAGGACGAAATGACACTATGATCCCTTAGGGTATCTTCAACTCTACTGGTCCTGAAAGATTCATGTAACTTTGGACTTCATTCTAATATAAAGAGTCAGGGTATTATTCTTGTAAGTATTTATTTCACTTTTATTTTATGGATTAAAATAAGTCAATATTTTGAGTGTTCTTTAAGGTAAACGGCAAGGAAAAAGGTGTGATGGGTCAGGGACCAACCCCAACCGGACATACTGGAAACCTCGAGAAAAGGAAAGACGACACTAAATGATCCGTGGACATTGAATGAACCGTTTTTTGTGATGGGTACCCCGAGTACTAAAAAGTGTAAACAGTATTTATCCTCCTCCCTTGTCCTTGTTTTTATTTTTACTCACTAGTCCAAACCGATTCGTAAATTTTGAAACGTAGGAAACAGACCTACAATACTTATTACACAATCACATTTAGGGTCTAGGATTGTCACTTCTAGGTCGTTAAGTCACAACTGCTATCCAAACTTATAAGAAAAAGGTTTACGGTTGACCAAACAGTCAAACTAACATTACATAGAAAAGGAGAACAGTCTATGAGGTCCCGTTTGTAACATTTCCCTCCTTAGGTCAAGAACTGTACCGAACTGAAGACACACAACGACTATAAGACGGGTTATTTTAAGTTCATTAACCCTAGGATTTTCTTTTACGAATTTTCCTACACCAGTTTTGATGGTGACCACCAAACCCCTCACTTCTTCCTTTTCCAACGACAACTACTTAACTATAAAAAAACGTGTCTCGTAAAATCAACCATCATTTCAAGTCACTCCGGAAGGGTCCACCGAGTCAACCATTTCTTAGACGAACGTTACGACCTCCGGGTCCAAGTTAGGGACCCACCCCTTTAGGGGACCTCTTCCTTTACCGTTGTGTGAAGTCATAAAAAACGAACCTTTTAGGGTACTTGTCTCCTCGGACCACCCGATGTCAGGTATCCCAGCGTTTCTCAACCTGTACTGAAACGTCGATTTGATTGGTTTTAAGTCACTACCTTAGTCTATGGGTTTCTGTCATTTAACTAGGTGTTCGGTACCGAACTTACGGGAAAGTACGTTGTTGTTATATTGGTGTCAATGACTTTCACAGGTTTCACGGAAAGATATTATTTCCCTTGGACCATAGATTGTTTTGTCATCCCCCTATGTAACTAAGAGTAAATAAACGTATCACTTTATATGAAACCTTTACCTCTACCTTTCCTTCGTCTAGTAAGACTTTCGCATGGACAATTTCCAGAATCTTAGATTTCCACTATTTTCGAAAAGTTGACAATATGGTCACATATTTTGCTGGATTAGTGACACACCTAGTGTTATTTGACACCTTTTAAGACTTTCTCTACCCTTATGGGCTGGTGGACTGGACGGAGGACTCTTTGGATATACGTCCACTCCTTCGTTGTCAATCTTGACCTGTACCTTGTTGTTTGACCAAGGTTTATCCTTTTCCTCATGCAGTTCCGACATATAATAGTGGGACGAATAAATTGAAGATAGGTCTCATGTAGGACTCTTTGTGACCCGACCTCCTTCGTGTTCGACCTTAGTTCTAACGGCCCTCTTTATAGTTATTGGAATCTATACGTCTACTGTGGTGGGAATACCGTCTTTCACTTCTCCCTGATTTTTCGGATAACTACTTTCACTTTCTCCTCTCACTTTTTCAACCGAATTTCGAGTTGTAAGTCTTTTACTTTTAGTACCGGAGACCAGGGTAGTGAAGTACCCTTCATCTACCCCTTTGTCACTTTTGTCACAGTCTGAAGTAAAAAGACCCGAGGTTTTAGTGACGTCTACCACTAACGTCGGTACTTTAATTTTCTGCGAATGAGGAACCTTCTTTTCAGTACTGGTTGGACCTATCGCACAATCTTTCGTCTCTGTAATGAAACGGTTGTTTCCAGGCAGATCAGTTCCGATACCAAAAAGGAAACCAGTACATACCTACACTCTCAACCTGACACTTCTTTCGACTCGTGGTTTCTTAACCACGAAAACTTGACACCACGACCTCTTCTGAGAACTCTCAGGGAACCTGACGTTCCTCTAGGTTGGTCAGGTAGGATTTCCTCTAGTCAGGACCCACAAGTAACCTTCCTGACTACGACTCCGACTTTGAGGTTATGAAACCGGTGGAGTACGTTTCTCAACTGAGTAACCTTTTCTGAGACTACGACCCTCCCTAACCCCCGTCCTCCTCTTCCCCTGCTGTCTCTTACTCTACCGACCTACCGTAGTGGCTGAGTTACCTGTACCCAAACTCACTTGAGGCCCTCAACCACTATCTGTCCCTCCGGACCACACGACGCTAAGTACCCCAGCGTTTCTCAGCCTGTGTTGACTCGTTGACTTGACTTGACTTAGTGACCTTTTCCTTAAATAACTCATGGGCAACACACGAGAGACGGTTCAATTCGGGGTTCTATCCTAACCAACCTTCCCATTTCTTATTCATACCCCTTAAGGGACCGCCAGGTTACAGTCTTAAGTCGCGGTAGTGACGACCCCGGACCAAGTCAGGGACCAACCCCTTGACTCTAGGATTTTCGGTGAACCGTACTGGTTTTTTTATTCACATCCTATGTAAAAATTGGCAGACCATCAAATATCAGGTGAAATTTCCTATTTTGACACTCTCGTACATCTGATCTTAAGATTTAATATACCACGTCTAACAAGTTTCATGGTATGTTCAAGTCCCTTCAATCTGATGACTTCCAATCTTAGTAATCTCTTCGAAAGTTTTTCGTCGACCCAAAGTCGACTCGGAACCTTCCAATATCATAAATCTATTTGACTCCGCTCTCTCTTTCCGTACAGACTCTCATCTCCCTAACACACATCCGTGTTTTAACTCTTGTTCACCTAAAACGTCTAGTCCTCTCTGAGTGGACCTATCTTTCGTCATTACCTTCTTATCCTCTTTTATCAATATTTTTATTTTCTCCAGGTCTTTTGATATGTAAAATGTAAGGAAATTTTAGAGGAAACCCTTGCTAAAGTCGGGGGAGTGGGAGTCTCAGCTCTCTAAGAAGGGTCACTAAATTTAGGGAAAACGACAACAAAACTGGAAAAGTACAACAGAATTAAGAACTTTAAGTTAAACAAAGAATAAGATTCGAGGAGGGTAATCCCATAAGAACCAGGAGTGACCTGGGTCGGAAATCAAGATATCTTTTCTAGATTACAAATATTATTATAGTTGAGGGGAAAACTTATAACTATTACTTTTATGAGGGTGGTAACATGTGTACTCATTCTCAAAAGATTCAACCCCCACGAAATAGTGGGAATTACACGATACGACGACGACGACGACGACGATTCAGCGAAATCAGCACAGACTGAGACACGCTGGGGTATCTGTCGGCGGGTGGTCCGAGGGGTGAGGGACCCTAAGAGGTCCGTTCTTGTGACCTCACCCAACGGTAAAGGAAGAGGTTACGTACTTTCACTTTTCACTTTCACTTCAACGAGTCAACACAGGCTGAGATGCTGGGGTACCTGACGTCGGATGGTCCGAGGAGGTAGGTATCCTAAAAGGTCCGTTCTCATGACCTCACCCCACGGTAACGGAAGAGGATACACGATACGATCAACCGTAGATAAATCGTTTACAAATAATTCGTAGGTGACACACGTCCATGACAAGTTTCATGTTTGTTTGTTTACTCCTAAGAACGTGAACTCCCCGAACATAAGATAGTCTACCGAAGAGACGGTCCGGTTGAAAGTTTATTACAGAGAGGAGATTTTTAAGAAAGAAAAAGGTTACCTGATTAAATCAGTTGACGGTTTTAGAAGAGAAATTCTGTGAGTTTGTCGGAAAAGGTTCGTCTTTTACAAAGTCAGGTGTCTGTCTTCCTAAAAGAAATCCATGTCAAACAACCTAAAAAAGGGGGAGGGAAGTCAAATATAGCAAGTAAGGGGACTGTTGTAAAAAGAGAATCTTATAAAACCCTTCTTCAAAGGACAAGAATAAAAAGGAGATATTTAATGGAACGAGTGTGTACGTCGGACACTCGACGACGACGACGACACCAACATAAATAAACAACTTGTTAGGACACGAAACTTTACTAAGTAAGTTCTCGGTACTTCGTAAGTCTCGTCCTACACACTGAGTAAAGTATTTGTCGTCGTAGAACTTCATCTTTCGTCCTTGGATTCTAACTGATTCCACGTCTACTTTCAATACAACCTAACTCCACACACACAAATCAGGGAAGGGAAGAGGGAAAGGGGCGAAAGGGTTTGGATTTACTATAGAACGTGACCCTTATCTTCAAGAGGTCACTCCCACTCTTCGTATTCTAGAGGGTCAAACGAGAAAGTCTTATGCACTAGTCAACTTCACTAATTTATCACAAAAGTTTTTCCAGTCGATAAGAAAGGTGGGACAAGTCGTGGTTATAGTGACATAAGATCTCGAAAGATGGATATCAATAGTCAAAAGAGGACGAAAAAGTTTGATAAAAGAAAGTAGTCCTATACGGGCTCACATCTATAATATTGTTTTCTTTCGATAAGACAAGTACTTCACGACGGTTTGGGTGTTTGAAGCCTCTTCTCATACCAATCCAAAGTCGTATTCACTAAAAAGTCTGATAGTGTTCATCTTTGAGTCAAGGGACTATCAAATCCATAGGTCCTGAGTAAAGGATCATTGAGTTCTCAAGACTAAACAGAGGAAGGGGGTCAGATGAGAAGATTTTGTTCCTTTCCCTACACTTAATTAGTATCCAGTCCTATATTCTCGTAAAAATTTACACTCCGTTTAGGTGTACCTTTGACCTCGACACCACCGGTTTTTGTTGTAAAGTCCTTACTTAAACCGATTCCCACCTCGCGTATAACGTGTCTTTAAAGTAACCAGTGTTTTTAAATGGTTCCTGAATCGAATTTTGACGATGTAAAGATTACGGGTATACGAATACCGACCGAGTTTCAGTTATCTGTTTTTAAATAGAAATCAAACCCGATTCGAGAGTAAACGGGACTTGGAAGAGAAGTTAAGATAAATCACCACGACAAAGTTGTTCACAGACCCTTTGAACAGAATTGCCCTAATCCTTTTTTGAGAGACGTAACTGAATGAATCTCAATAAGATGTTTCTTTTCGATTAAAAATTTATATGGACAGATGGAATTCTAAATTTCTCCCTTTCTCCCCTCTCGATTGACTTATATATGACACACGGTCCATGATTCAAAATATAGTGATCAAGTAAATTTTCGAATTCCTTTCACCCCATACTCCCAAGGAAGACCCCACGGACTTTACAAAATATAGAACTGGACCCAACACTAATGTCGTCGCATCTGAAGGGACACCGAGTCTGTCATTTCTTAGACGGACGTTACACCCTTTGGACCCAAGTTAGGGACCCAGTCCTTCCAGGGGACCTCTTCCCTTACCGTTGGGTGAGATCATAAGAACGGACCTCTTAGGGTACCTGTCTCCTCGGATTGTATCATGTCAGGTACCCTAGCGTTTCTCCGTGTCGACTCGTTGATTGTGAAAGTGAAATAAAGAAAAGTATGAATATATTTTTAAGTAACTCGAGATGTGAACTCTAAAAACGTCAAATATATGTAATATGTAGTTGAAAAATTTTTAAATCCCGAAGTAAGTGACTGTACATAAGGACTACAGGTCAAGGGTGACACGAAGAAGTTCGGTAAGGATTGAAAAATGAATCAAGAAAGTCAAATAATCAAATAAATCAGTCAAGAAGAATCAAATAAATCAGTCAAACGATCATCCACCCTCAGGTCAAAGAATAATGTCCTCTGACCCACTCTTACTTTGAAGGATCTTTACCTTTCATAAAAAATGGTTTTGATATGGAAGATACGGGTAAGATTATGATTATAGTGAAAAGTCTATTCTTTTAAAGGAAAGAACTATAAAAAAAGGGAGACAACTCCTCACTTTTAGGCTTTATCGGTTTTTCCTTTTATCGCTAAACGAAAAAAGCAGGGGTCTCTGTCCCCTCGGACCACTCGACGGCAGATACCACAGAGTGTCTCAGCCTGTGCTGACTTCACTGAATCGTCGTCGTCGAAACGATGATTGTTCCGTCACGTACTCTTGACGTAAATCAGACAAGAAGAGGGTTAATGTCACGGAAGACAGAGTAGAAGGATTAAAGGGAGAGGATTCACAAACGTCTAACCGTCATGTAGTCGGTAAAAGACTTTACTCCAACGCTCAAAAGACGGACACAAAAAAAGGAAGGTTCAAAGTGTAGGTTTTTGTACACAAACCGTCAAACCGTTTCCTTTGATTTTTTGTTGGAAAAACAAACAAACAAAAAAGAAAAGGGACAATAGAACTTCGTCTCAAAGAGTCGTCTCTGTGTTTACTGTAAACCCCAGTCTATTAAAAAACAAAATCCCTCGACAGGTCACGTAAAGGGTCCGGAGACGGGAGATATCAATTCATCATCGTAAGGGACCCAACATTATTCGTTAACAATGTAACGGTTCATAGGGGACCCCCCGTCTCAACGGGGATAAACTCTTGGTGATGGTATCTCACATTTGACATAAATCTCTTTTTCACAAACTCCCCTTTCTTAGTCCAAACCCTGAAGTGATCGTCAGGTCACCAATCCCGAGACACGAAGGTGTCGTCCCCTGTACCCAAGGTAGGGACCACCCCTTTGATTTTAGGGTGTTCGACACGTCATTCCGGTTTTTTCAATTAAACCTCCCCTTTTTTTTTAGTTCACACCGCGTACTAATTTTAAGGGTAATCTAGAAGTCCGTACAATAGATCTAGTCTCGAGAGGTTTTCTTTACATAACGTTCAGTGTGTTACGTTCGATGTATTCATCATAACTTAAAGGATCATCGGTGTAATTTTTCATTTTTATTTGTTCACTGTAATTAAAATTATTATATAAAATAAATTCGGTTATATAAGTTTTATAGTAAAATTGTATATTAGTTTTATTTTAACTCTATAAAATGTAAGAGAAAAAGTAAAAAGTATGATTCAGAAGTTTTAGGTCTTACCCACGATTCAGAGAAATCAGCACAGGTTGAGAAACGCTGGGATACCTGACATCGGGTGGTCCGATGGAGACAGGTACCTTAAGATTTCCGTTCTTATGACCTCACCCAACGGTACGAGAGAAGGTTCTAGAAGGACTGGGTCCCTACCTTGGGTACAGAGGACACAGAGGACGTAACGTCCGTCTAAGAAGTGGGTGACTTGGTGGACCCTTTGGGAACACACGTGTCATGTCCTGTCATGTAGAGTTAAACTTGATCGGTGTAAAGTTCACGAGTTATTGGCGTACACCGACTCGCTCACTTCAGCGAGTCAACACAGGCTGAGAAACACTGGGGTACCTGATCATCGGATGGTCCGAGGAGGGAGGTACCCTAAGAGGTCCGTTCTCACGACCTCACCCAACGGTAAAGGAAGAGGTCCCCTAGAAGGGCTAGGTCCCTAGCTTGGGCCCAGAAACCTATCCCGTTTAGATTCAGCAGAACCAGAGATCGATACCATTGTTTAATCGTGTATTATGAAAGGGAGAGGGTAAACACGGTTCTCCGACAGGACTAAGTAAATAAACCCGTTTATTCTGAGAGTTGAAATAACACAATGATAAATGTAGAAGAGGGTTCCGTATATTTGACGGAAGCACTAGGTAATATTGAATTTAAGAAGTCAGGTTAAAACTTATTATAGTTGGGAGTTAACAGAACCTCTACCAATTATAGATGTGTAAATAACTTTTAATAGTAAAAAATGAGATGTTGGTTTCACTTATAAGGGATTCAACTCACCGAGAAACGGTTTTGGAACCATTATCCATTCTCGTTTCTTGTTTCCTTCTGAGTGATTGACATAATTGTTTACTCTCTCGACCTAAAAATTTACCCGTTATTAAGTTTTTCCTCTAGGAAAATTCCTTAGGGAGATGGGTAAAATAAATTAAGTTATCTTATTAGATAAAAATTATTCCAGTTTAAAAATAGTGAATTATTAAAATCTGAAAAATTAACTCTTTGACGAAAATTTCCCTACCAAAGGAATTCTTACACCAAGTTCTAAGTGGACCTCCGAAGGGAGTATCGAGTCAACCATCTCTTAGACGGACGTCACGTCCTCTGGATCCAAGTTAGGAACCTAGTCCTTCTAGGAGACCTCTTCCTTTACCTCTGGGTGAGGTCATAAGAACGGATCTTTTAGGGTACCTGTCTCTTCGGACCACCCGACGTCAGATACCCCAGCGTTTCTCAGTCCGTGTTGACTCGTTGACTGTGAAGTGACGTCTCTTAAGAACTCAATTGAGAATTTATATTGTTCTCTCTTATATTCCTTGTTACTTTTATTATCGGTCTAACTGTAAGTGAAACTAATTTTTTTTTTTCATATCCTGAAGGGACCACCACGTCACTTGCCCTTACTTATATGGACGGCTACGGCCCTTGTACCCAAGTTAGGGACCAGGCCCTTTTACGGTGTACAGTACCTCGTCGATTCGGGAACGTAGTGTCGATGACTCGACCACGAGACCCCGGGAGTCCAGTATAGAGATTACTCGGGGACCCGGTGTTGATGACTGGGGCACACGGACTCCGGACACGAGGTATCGCTCTCTTCGGACACGTGGTGTTGATCTCTCATCGGGGATGAGAGGCGTTGATCTCCTTCGGGTACACGTCGTTGTTTATGGTCGTGTTGGCCTTTAAATTTTTTGGCGTTGTGAGAAAGTAATCTTTTTTTTGAAGTCATTTGAAAATAAGAGAAGGAATGAGGCCGTCCCTCTCTACTGACCTCGGTTTCGTACGGTCACAGGACGAAGAATTCGAGGAGGAGGACAGTAAAAGTGAGGAGGAGACTTCGTATGGTAGACTAAATCAAGTCTTCCTAAGAATCAAAAACATCACAGTATTGGGTGTCACCGACAGACTACTTCGGACACTAGGGGAGGAGTCTTATTATAAAAATTTAGTCATTTTTTTTTTCTGTATCCTAATGTTTTCTTCACTAATAAAACTATATGTCAATGGTTTTATGAAAATTCTATAAACTATTATGCACACGAAAAAATTCGTATTATGACAGACATTCAAGATCACCGTCCAGACCATTGATAGTATTAAAACTTTATCACTACTCATCTTTCCGATAAGACTCTATGGATATTATTGACATTACATTATACTCTTATACACGTTAAAGACACTACTTAATCCTTACGATTTAAAGTCTTAAATCACTTTTGCTTCTACTTAAAAAAAGGATACTAGTGTCAAAAGTTTTGGGATACTCTACGACTACCCACCCTCTAGGGAAATCGGTGCAAGTCCAGAGAAGTCTATGGTCGATAACCAAACCTTTTTTATTTGGCGACTTTCTCCTTATCCCACTATACTTCCCTCACCCCAACACATCGTCTCTCCTTGTTCTTGATCTCTTGTTTGTCTAGTGTTGATACGTCTTTTCATTGTCCTTCCCCTCAACGGAAAATTTTATGATTTACTAGGATTGATCTCGTTTCGGACTTTTAAATTTTAGAAAGAGGTTCGTTAAGACCCATTCGATCTAAAGGCATCTTTTCCTGAAAGACGAACTTTCAGTAAGAACACATAAGATCTTGTAACACGGTTTAAAAAATCTGATGGATGTCTTTTAAAGGAACTTCATGGATATTTACATAAAAACTTTTTTTCTAACAGTATTGTAGTGGTCATGTAAAACTTTTGTATATGGGATTAGACGATAAGAAGGACAGGGACATTTCACTAACAAAAAGGAGAAAGTATCTGATCAAGACGAGTAAAGGAAAATGGTTTATGGGTCGTTAGGGTTTGGGAGCCGTGACTAAACAAATGGATCTTTACAGTATGGGTACCAATTTTCTGAAAAGGGGGGGAAAGGGTGAGAGAGGTAGGAAAGGAATCCCTTTTTAGACACTGACTTTTTCAACTACGGATACTATTGATTAGTTACAGGTACAACGGATTTCAATTGGTTGTTACCTCTTTTGATTTCAAGAACCGATTTATAGGTGTGTGAGATAATTCAAAACAGGTCCTAGGTAACCTTTGTTGATTCCGTCAGAAGAAAACTGACAACATGAAGAACTGAGAATTATACAAATTAACTTTTAAGGGAAATGGGAAGTCCGAACATCCGGATCGGACCTTCCTAAAATCCAGAGTTCGAAGTCAATACTATCTCGAATCTCTTTTACCCTTTCGACGAAAATCCATTTTATTTCTTTAAATTTATCAAGTCAAAACGAAAGAACGGACCTATCCACGATCCTACCTCGGTTGAGGACTGACCAAACTTCAGTTCTTCTCGACACCTATCTGTCGGTTTCCTTATCAAAACCACCCTTTACACATAGGTTGATTACCCTCACTTTTTTCTCCTGATTGGTTAGTAATAAAAATCTTTGTTTTTCTGTTTATCTTGGTACAAAGTCTCGGACCGATCACTTTCTCGACACCTTTTGACGTCGTAGGTTCGACAATGACACAACGTCCGTACAAAATTACTTCCTTGTACCGGTCCGTCGGAGTTTCCCTTAAAACTCCCATAGTAAGAAAACTTAATGACGACAAGTAGACAAGAGAAGTGGTGGGGGAAGATTTCTTTCCCCCCTCGTATTTAATGACAGGTTATTGGGACAGAATGAATCAGTATTTGACTCCGTCTGGATCGGAGTGTAAAAGTAACAGGAAAGTGGTTTGGGGATTTATTTATTTTAGAGGTATGGTAGAGGAAAAAGGGAAGGGAGTAGGACGGATGTCCGAAGAGGGATGGGATTGTTTTTTTTTTTAAAAAAAAAAAAAACGAACGTAAAAATAAGATGGTAATACATCAGTTGTCGTGACGTGACCGGGGAAATACCGACTACCTCGGGTCCGCCCGACGGGCTACTTCCCTCTGTCGTAAACCGGCTACCCCGACCACACACGGTAATGAAGACCGGTAACCCGGAGACAGGAGATGTCGAGGTAGGACCGAGTAATTTTGGGAGTCGGTTTATCGACCCGTCCGCGGACGACGTCGTGACATCCCCGGTCCTTCAATTTACCAAGAGGATTAGGACGTATTAAATAGAGAGACAATCGGGGAGTATTTATCAGGCCAAGTCGGGATGGTACCTCTCGAAGTAAGACTTAAAAGATATAAAAGCACTACTGGTTGATCATGGGTCGGAAAGAGAAGAGGAAAGAAATAATAGTAATAATTTGTAATAAAAGGGGAACGAACAATGCTCGATCGGAATTACAAAAAAAGTAAACCTTGGAGGACGGACCTAGGGTGAAGTCGTTGTTAGACAGGTAAAGAGAGTAAACCTGGACCATAATGTCTCGTCAACCACGATGCCAGAAGGGGAAGGGGAGAGGAGGTCTAAAGATCACAAAGTAAAGAGGAAAGGATAAAAGAGATAAAATTACGTAGAGGAGAGGAAAAGGTAGTAAAGGTAAAAAAGGAAGGAAGGGTAGGGGAGAGGTCAGGGAGAAAGGTCCCTGGCTGGAATGACATCCTACAAACCATCCTGTAAAATTTTTCCCGTGACTCAGTGAAAAAAAAAAAAAAAAAAGTGTAGAGACAAAGACAAAGCAAAGTCTCTAAATGTTTGCTCCTGGTGGACCGTCAAGTATTTGTGTTCGTACTCTACTGTAACTTTAAACCGGGTCGGGCTTGACTGAGTCAGTAGTAGCGTCCATAAACGACGGGGTCTTCGGTGCACGGAACTATAGTGGTCTGTCAATTCTAATTATGGTCCCTGGTCTACATGACCCTCGACATGAGGGGAAGAGGGTAATTCTCGGGAATACACTAGACGTAAATTAGTCCTCTTTCCTTGTGATTTTCGAGGGTTCAAAGATAACACGGGAGGTGAGAGAGTCAAAAATTATATTCTAACCCAAGACGCCGAAAACTCCACCCACACAACTCCAAAAACAGAAATCGACAAAAGTCAGATAAGGGAGGAACGGAAGAAAAATTCTGAAACCTTCTAAACGTCTGCTTTCTACGGAAACTGTAAAAAAGGATGGGTGTCGCTTCCCCACTTGTTTTCTTTCCTTCGACCGGATCGGACCGACGAAGAGAAGGTGACCCGCAGTCAAAAGGGGGTTCGTCCGCCCAACAGTCAAGCACTTAAGTTGAAGGAAAACACTGGTGCCTGTGGTGACTCCCGTTTGTCCTGCGAATCAGTCACCCTGAAAAGATTCCGTCAAACCCACTGGACCTTGGAGAGTGACCCACGAGATCCATGACAAAACGAACGGACACGGTAAGAGTTCCCTCGTAAGAGTCGTCGAGGAGAGTTTGTCACGTCATCAAGAGCGTACGGCAAAAGTCGATCTGTCCGTCTGTTCCACCCGAGAAAGAAAACTGTGGCGCTCCCCAAGACTAAATCGGACTCAATTCGTTCGAATAGAGTTGCAAATTGGTCACCTCTCAAATCACTACTAATAACATAACATAATCAATTATTAAGTCCATTCCGTGTTAAAGAGATTCACACGAGCACAAACAGTACAGGCTGAGAAACGTTGGTGTACCTGACATCGGACGGTCTGAGGAGACAGGTACCTTAAAAGGTCAGTTCTTATGATCTCACGCAACGGTAAAGGTGGAGGTCCCCTAGAAGGGTTGGACCCCTAGTTTGGGTGTAGAGGATGTAACCGTCCACCTAATAAATGGAGACGTAGTGGACTCTTCGGGTTAGAAAGATTCATGATGATCGGTTTCACGACCAAGACATGTACTTCCTTCCCCGAACGGGATATCTAGAGGACATGGAATAATAAACAACTTATAGATGACACACATGGTCCGTGAAACGACCCTCGAACACCTAACATTAAGGACCTTTTTCTGAATTCAACCCCTATAACAGTAATTACTAGGAATTCTTTCGGACCCCTTCCAGGAACCTTCTCACCTCTCCTGTATTTGTACATACACTCGTTGTGTATGAATTTAAATAACAACCCCGGACATATACACCTTTTTTAAAATTATAAAATTCAGTTCATATTCACTTATTATTTTTGTCATAGCCATGAGTCTCTTAATAATAATTCACTTTAAGTAGCTTCTTCAAATACTTTCTCCATTTAAACCCCGAGAACTTTCAGGGAACCTGTCGTTCCTCTACTTTGGTCAGTTAGGAGTTCCTGTAGTTGGGACTTATAAGTAACCTTCCCGACTACCACTTCGACTTCCAGGTTTTGAAACCGATGGACCACGTTTCTTGGCTGAGTAACCTTTTCTGGGATTACGACCCTTTCTAACTCCCGTCCTCCTCTTCCCCCGCTGTCTCCTACTCTACCAAACTACCGTAGTGGCTGAGTTACCTGTACTCAAACTGTTTGAGGCTCTTTATCACTTCCTGTTCCTTCGGGTCGTACGATGTCAGGTACCCCAACGGTTCTCAGCCTGTGTCGAATTACTGACATGTGTGTGGTTTAAACCCCGTCTCAATAGTTCGACCTGTCCAATAAGGTTTACGTACCTTTACGGATACGGCGGGAGGTACTCATCCCTCTCTTTTACTATGTCCTGCCAGGGTTTCTCTATTTTACAAAGGGACAATAAGAAACGGAAGACAAAGTCTCGTAAGTCTCGTAAGTAACGTGTAAAGTCGATAGGATAGATCAGACCACTAAGAGTATAGAGGTTTAATTCTGGACCATGGAGTGTACATAAAGACAAAAGTCTATAAGTACAGTCACTGACAGTCAATTCTTTAAGGAACAGGGGTTTTGGTCGAGGAGGCGAAACTATAAGTCACTATAGTTATAAGAGTTTTAGAATATAATAAAATAAGAAAGAAGTCAAGACTGACAACATAAGGAAAGACACGAAGGACGGTAGGTGGTAGTCACACGAACTTAAGGAGGTATCAGAGGATCGACCGGAGGAACTGACCAGAGAGTAAGATTAGGTAGAACGTAAGACAACTTTTCGGTCTGAACCACTTTAAGAACAGGAGACGAGTTTTAGACAGTAAAAGAAAAATAAAAGAGAATGAAATTCCGATAAAAATAAACTCAAAAATTCGAAAGATATTGGAACGGGACACCATAAACGGGTAGAAATTTACGTTGAATAAAGGGATTGTACTGACAGAAAACTGGACGCGTATGGAAAAAGAGGAGTAGATATATAACCACGGGTATGGACGAAGAGAGACACGGAAGTGGACGGACTGAGGAGAATCGGATGATTAGAAGAGAGAGTAGATGGGAGACTTCGGTAAGAAATTCCGGGTCGAGTTCAGGGTGAAGAACTTTAGAAAGGATTAACGAGACGGTAATTAAACAGAAATAAAGACATTGTCAAAATAAGAGACGGTATATGCCGTCTATAGAAAACATATGACATTATGAGAGATATATTTATTTAAAATAAAGGAGTTGACTTTTCGTAGGAGAATCAAGAGATACCGTTCTTGGTATAGAATAAAAACCGGGTTTGAGGATATGAAGACAGAGAGGGAGAGGGGGAGGGGATTTGCATGTGTGTCAAATATGTATATCGTCGTTTTGTGTCTTTCGTAAGTTATTTGTGGACAACTAAAGAGACCTTAGTAGTCTCATTCGATTCCCCAAAAAATATATGTAAAAGACCGAGAAACAAGTTCTTACCTTTTTCAAATATACTCGGAGTCTAGTCTCTAGGTTTTCCGGGAGAAGACGACATTGGTACGGGAATCGACGGGGCAGGACAAGGTGAACTCAACACTAAAAAATACACGGGAATGACTTCATGAGAAATTCGTATTCCCTTATAATGGAGGTGAGTGGGCCCCTACCTCCCTTTCACCGAAATAGCAACCGGTTGGTTTCGACGGTCTCTTGGAAAATTTTGATAAAACCCTCCGATCACCATTCAAAAGGTTTGTGAGACTAAGTCTTCTCCAAAACAAATTTAATTTTTTTTTTTTTTTTCAATGCAACAAAGGTACCTTTTAGGGTGACCTGATAAGGGTTAACTAGTACGATCCTTCTCACTAAAATCGGGGTCCAGAGTGAGGAATTTTATAACAAATTTATAGTAAGATAGGGATAGTAAGCCAAATCACCAAACCTTGTACTTTACTTAGGGGCTCCACTAATCGTGGTGTTCCTTTTGGTAGTATTAGCTCAATCCTGGTCTCTTGTTCTTAGTTGACTGGATTTTCTCTTTTCCCCGAAGGGTCCACCGTGATCACCATTTCTCGGGTGGACAGTAACGTCCCCTGTATTCTCTATGCCCAAGTTAGGGACCCAGTCCTTCTAAGAGATCTCTTCCCGTACCGTTGGGTGAAGTCATAAGAACGGACCTCTTAGGGTACCTGTCTCCTCGGACCGCCCGATGTCAGGTATCCTAGTGTTTCTCAGTCTGTGCTGGCTTCGTTGGATCGTACGTTCTCTCCTTTTGATCTTATTGTCCTACCCCTCTCTCTTCGAGTTTAGATTTTAAGTTCAGTGAACTTTTGAAGGGCACCCAATGGGTCTCGGAAGGAGAAGGGTTCCCGTCTCCGTCACATGACTCCTTTCTAAACACGTCGGAGACTCTCCTATAAAACCGACCGTTTAGATTTAGGTTTATAGGACCAAAGGCCTTAAACGAGAGGCACGTCCAGGGTGCACGTACCAGGGTCCAGAGGCACGTCACTCCAGATAACAAACGTCAAAGGAAAAGATCGAGTGCTAGAACGACAGAACAAGGGGTCGGGGATCTACACGGACCTTACGGAAGTTCTTCCATCGTCTGAGAATGGAATCACTGTTGACTTTTTGTTCCGAGGTAAAGAATGAACCATCGAAATCGTTCATCTGAGTCGGTAGACTAGGAGTCAGAGAAGAGTAGTCTAAAATCACAGGTAGACGAATGTGGATGAGTGAAGTCTGGATCGATCTCTTATTCACATTTCTCTTTTACAGAGAATTGGCATGAACTAAAAGGTTGGATTTTCAAAGTGTCTGAAGTGGACCCACCCGTCAAAACAAAACAAAACAAAACCCCCACTCCCTCGACTTTGGTCGGAGAC
The DNA here is from genome assembly GCA_006410555.1 of Capra ibex. Classification (NCBI taxonomy): domain Eukaryota; kingdom Metazoa; phylum Chordata; class Mammalia; order Artiodactyla; family Bovidae; genus Capra; species Capra ibex. The sequence continues at coordinate 18,864,828 of SJYO01018757.1, forward strand.
TCTCTTTCCACCAATGTATCTATCAGTGTGTTGCTTTGTAACAAAACAGCAGGGAGACGACCGGAACTCCGTTGTGTCGTGTCTGTGGGAGACCACCGGATTGTGGTTAGAAATGACTGATCACGAGGTATTTTCGTTTTAAACGGATTTGTGTCTCTAAGAAAGGTTTGTCTTCTTATTTTTACACAAGAACTACACGAGAGATCAAAATTAAAGTCTAATTTCGATTTTATTTCCAAGGAAAAGAAAAGTACAGATGTCTAGTTTGAGGATGAGGTTGAGCTAAGGACTTCTTGACACTTCTCCACCCTGAGAAGTTACTTGATCGATCGAGGAAACTTGTACTTAAGTTTTTCCGACGTCTACTTCTACTTTTTTTCCGTTCTCCGCCCTGAAAACGATTTTTTGACCACCACAAGTCTACATCCGTTGAACGTGACACGGGACCCTATTAAACGTATTAACCAATTTTGTTGTTTAATACCCGAACCAAGATATCTTGGTCTATTATGAGTGAATAGGAACAATCGATAAGTTCAGAAATCCCCCAGGTCCACTACCTATTCGTGTTCACAACCCAGAAGTAGTTTTTGGTCAAAACGGGAAGATCACCCGTAACAAGTCATTAGATAAAAATTTTAATAAAAACAAGACTTATACAATGAGTTTAAAACAATATATTACCCAAAACAAAGGTTTAGGGTGAGAAAAGACGCGATTAGTCTGAAGAATGGACCTAACAAAATAAGTCAGTCGGTTAGTCATCTGTAAATGACTTAAAACTGAGAAGAAACAAAGTCACATACATTGAGGATGGAGGTTCATTGAGACATCATTATCAGTTCTGTAATTCGAATTCTTTCCTACAAGAATTTCCGGAAAGTTTCCTCTAGTCTGTCCTACCACTTTCTTGGTCTTTAATCCAGTGAAACCCTTGTAAATTTCTTTGACGATAAAAAATAAAAATAAAAAAAAGACGTATGTGTACATATATAAAAAATAGCGTATCTTTCCTAGTATGAACAGAGGACAAAATAAAAGAATAAAACTAAACCGGTGTGGGTTACCGTAACGCCCCTCTTCCGTTACCGTTGGGTGAAGTCATGACAGCGGACCTTTTAGGGTACCACCCGACGTCAGGTACTCCAGCGATCCTCAGTACTGACTCGCTGAAGTGGAATTGAAAGGTGAAAGTACGTAACCTCTTCCTTTATCGTTGGGTGAGGTCACAAGAACGGACCTCTTAGGGTCCCTGCCCCTCGGACCATCCGACGGTAGACGTCCCAACGTGTCTCAGTCTGTGCTGACTTCAGTGAATCGTCGTCGCCGTCGTCGCCGTCGTCACCGTAACCCTAGAATCAAGTGGTTGGTCCCTAGTTTGGGCACGGGGGACGTTACCCTTGTACCTCAGAATTGGTAACTTGGTGGTCCCTTCACACTTTTCTTTAGAATAACCTTGTTTTAACGTCAGAAGTTTATCAACTTCTCAAAAACACATTCTCTCCTCAATTTGAATGAGAGACACCGGGTCTTCATCTTTATCCTGGTCCTATCCTTCGATAGTGTTCCATACAGATCTCCTAATTTGACAACCTTAGTGAAGTCTAAGACTCTACGACACTAGGATTAAAATTGGAAATATAAGTTCTAGGGATCTCTTAGGAAATTAAACTTTCTAGTCTCCTTTATCAAGTTCTTCGTCTCAGTTTCTTTTCATCAAGGGTACCTTATTCCCCAAACCCCCGTTTTCTTTTTCAGTTTCAAATGAGATAAAATCTTAATATTAAGACCCAATAATCAGTGATGAATTTTAGTCTATACACAAGGTATTATTAAGTCTTTTTTAATATTATAGAGATAAAGTCTTGTATATGTGTAATTGTGCACATGGAGGGTATTAACGTACCATGTCACTCCACACCTTAGGGTAGTCTTATATCCTTTCGGTTATGAATTCTTTTTTAAAGGTCCCTCCTGAGAAAGGGAGATTCTCCCTCTATCGTCACTCTCTCGAATAAGAATCCATCCAACTATTCCTCCGGTCCCGGGAACTCCTTTCGAGACTCAACAATTCCGTTGTTAGACGAAGATGACTCTGGTGGAAAGAAATTCAGGTCTCGATTCCTAATGTGTTGTTTTGTCGTATAGAACGAGTTACCATACAAGAAGGAATTCGAGACATATATCATATATTAATAATATATTGTTGTTACATAGAAAGTACCTCTGTACAAAGAGTAATTGTCTTTGGAAGACTGATTAGGATAATAAAATTCTAATACAACACCCTCACCCAGACTATTCTGGAAATGTTGGAATTCTATGAGAAAACTAGATAACAACCATGGTCAACTTTTTGATATATTCAAGTCAAGTTAGCGAGTCAACACACGCTGAGAAACACTGGGGTACTTAACATCGTGCGGTCCGGAGGGACAGGTAGTGGTTGAGGGCCTCAAGTGAGTCTGAGTACAGGTAGCTCAGTCACTACGGTAGGTCGGTAGAGTAGGAGACAGTAGGGGAATTTCGGGGTGGGTTTGATCACTAACCCCGTGAGTGACGGGTGAAGACTACAGATACAGTCTTCGACAGAGAAAAGTGGCATTATTTTGAAGACGATGTGTTTTCGAGACTCACTAGTTCGGAACAGAGACCGGGGTCTAGTTTAAGAGAGGAGACCTCCGGTGTTTAGGTTGTGTTAAGCGATATTCGATAGTCGTCCATTTAGTTTTCTCAAACACGTGTTAAAAAGGTAGGTAGAATTTAATATTCTTACTTCACAAGGATAGTGACCCTCAGCAAGGTTCAAGATATCGAAAGACAGTAGAAGTAAAGGACAATAGAGGGTGTATAATTTTCTTTCCCCCCCCCCCTGAGTCACCGTACATAAACATCAAGAGAAAAGTCTACCGTCTTGAACGGCACCAGACAAGTAGTAAGAAAAATAGTTAGTCAACGAATGTTAGATACACCATATTAAAATACAATGTCAAAGTTATGAAGTAGGGGAGACAGTAAAGAAGGAGTGGGGTTTGTTTCTTTAGTCAGGTTAACAAAGGTGGTCTAACACTTCCTAAACTTTGGTTTGAGTAATAGCCCTTTAAGTTCTTTTAATCGGAGGAAAATTTCCGAGGTTCAGAAAAGATGACGGGAAAATCGAGTCAACTGTGTCAATCAGTCCGGAAATGAGTGACCCGTAGAGAACCACAAAGAGGGACGAACCAGTCCTCACCAGAAGTGGAGAAGAACTACTCTTCGTATCCAAGCCACCTTTTAATAGGGGTCCTCACAAAATACTCGGGTTTTGAAGAGACTTGGTGTTGAAAAGATCCTCTACGAAGATCCTCTAAAATTTGAACACCAACATAAATGAATTCTCCGGAGACGAAGGGTGGCGGGAGACTGAAGTCCCTAGGTTCTTAATCGGGTGAACCTGGACTGTAGACACATCTTTTTTTACTGCCGTCTTTAACTTTGGTAGAAACGACAACGAGTAGGAATAGTCTAACCTCTGTTTCTTGGTAATGGTGGAAGAGTTTACATCATCTATGGTCTAATAGAAGTTAAGTGAGTTTATGGTCCTAAAGATAACTAATTTTATCGTTCCCTATTTAATTTTTGTTCGAGGAGAAAGTGGTTCTTCGGATCCTACACCCTTCTTATCTTGTTTCTTAGGTGAAACAGTACTTTGACTTGCCGTTGCGGTCGAAGGGACAACACGTCATAGTCCCAGTAGAATCTACCAAATAACAAGAGAAGTTTCGGTGAATACCGAGGGGTCAAGACACTCCACTAACGTGGTGACGGTCTTTTCATGAGAAAGGGAAGATCAAAAGAGGTCAGGACGAGGATCCTGGTTCAAGATCAAAGAAAGTAACTAGTTTACTAATCGGAAAGGAAAGAAACAATGGGGTTTTGGGATAGGAGGATTGAAGCTCGGAAATCGTGGTCTAAACCCCCACTCTTGTGGTAGTTCGTATATCTCAAGGGGTCTTTTCTATAAAGGAGAAAGTAACTGTCATGAAATTATCGGTTAAAATAAATTAAACGAAAACTATTAACCCATTAGATCAGTAAGACTAACCGTCTTTTTCACAAGTGTCGAGAGATCATCGGCTGCCTCGACCAACTCTTATCCTTCCGTGACCTAAGTCCTTAGCAACACGAAAGGATTTTTTATTAGTATCATAAACTACCTATTTACTGTCGAAAAAAAAAAATAAAAGAGGAAAGTCCTAGAAGTATCGGTAAATTTCCAAAAAAAGGGGGAGGAAAGTCTTAGAAATAGTCACAAGTAGGTACCATTCCGTCTACATTTATTGAAGTAAAATATCAACCCTTTGTCTTCGGGACTCTTGAATTTCCTAAACCGGTCTCAACAAACATTTTGGACCCAAGGTGTAAAGAAACTGAAAATCAAACCACGAAACTGGTTCCTAACTTGAAGAATCTTCATATAAGGGAGTAGAAAATTGACCCTTTTATATCTAATTTGGACTTCCCTTAGTACCCTAACTTGATACGAGTAAAGAGAGAAAATTGTCCGACGAAGACCCGGGGAACTGTACAGAGACGGAAGATGTGGTCTGTAGTCTTAGTTTCTTCTTCTCGGTCACCTCCACCTGAGTAGGGGAGGACTGTCGGGACGGAGATCGGGGACGAGGGGTGGTGCATTCCTCTTCCATTTCGACGAGTGGTTCTCAGTAGACTTTGACACTACCTATCTACTACGAAACTATACTATCAACATATTTGTATCACACTATGTCTTCCTAACTAATAGAAATTTATTTACAAGTAACAAATCTCCTAAATATATTTAATGTGGATAAGAGACTGGGTCGTTGAGGTGAAGATTCAGACATACCTTCTCTTTAATCACGTATTCAGGTGGTTGTCTTCATATATTCCTACAAGTATCGTCACCATAAATAGTCAAGTCAGTGAGTCAGCACAGGCTGAGACGCTGGGGACTTGACATCGTGCGGTCCGGAGGGACAGGTTGAGGGACTAGTTGAGGGTCTCAAGTGGGTTTGAGTACAGGTAACGCCTCTTCCGTTACCGTTGGGTGAGGTCATGAGAACGGACCTTTTAGGGTACCTGTCTCCTCGGACCATCCGACGTCAGGTACCCCAGCGTTTCTCAGCTGTGCTGACTCGCTGAAGTGAAAGTGAAAAGGGAAAGTACCTAACCTCTTCCTTTACCGTTGGGTGAGGTCACAAGAACGGACCTCTTAGGGTCCCAACCCCCTCGGACCACCCGACGGCAGATACCCCAGAATGCCTCAACCTGTGCTGACTTCGCTGAATCGTCGTCGTCGTCGTACAGGTAACTCAGCCACTACCGTAGGTTGGTAGAGTAGGAGACAACAGGAGAAGAGGAGGACGGGAGTTAAAAAGGGTCGTAGTCCCAGAAAAGTTTCCTCAGTCGAGAAGAGTAGTCCACCGGTTTCATAACCTCAAAGTCGAAGTTATAGTCAGGAAGGTTACTTGTGGGTCCTGACTAGAGGAAATCCTACCTGACCAACCTAGAGGAACGTCAGGATCCCTGAGAGTTCTCAGAAGAGGTTGTGGTGTCAAGTTTTCGTAGTTAAGAAGTCCCGAGTCGAAAGAAATATCAGGTTGAGAGTGTAGGTATGTACTGATGACCCTTTTGGTATCGGAACTGATCTGTCTGGAACAACTGTTTTATTACAGAGACGAAAAATTATACGACAGATCCAACCAGTATTGAAAGGTAGGTTCCTCATTCACAGAAAATTAAAGTACCGACGTTAGTGGTAGACGTCACTAAAACCTCGGTTTTTTTGATTTCAGTCGATGATAAAGGGGTAGATAAACGGTACTTCACTACCTGGTCTACGGTACTAGAATCAAAAGACTTACAACTGGAAATTCGGTTGAAAAAGTGAGAGGAGAAAGTGAAAGTAGTTCTCCGAGAAATCAAGAAGTGAAAGACGACATTCCCACCATAGTAGACGTATAGACTCCAATAACTATAAAGAGGGACGTCAGAACTAAGGTCGAACTCGAAGTAGGTCGGGTCGTAAAGAGTACTACATGAGACGTATCTTCAATTTATTCATCCCACTGTATGTCGGAACTGCATGAGAAAAAGGACAAACCTTGGTCAGACAACAAGGTACAGGTCAAGATTGACAACGAAGGACTGGACGTATATCCAAAGAGTTCTCCGTCCAGTCCACCAGACCATAAGGGTAGAGAAAGTCTTAAAAGGTGTTAAATAACACTAGGTGTGTCAGTTTCCGAAACCGTATCAGTTATTTCGTCTTTATCTACAAAAAGACCTTGAGAGAACGAAAAAGGTACTAAGTCGTCTACAACAGTTAAACTAGAGACCAAGGAGAAGGAAAAGATTTTGGTCGAACTTGTAGACCTTCAAGTACTAAGTACATAACGACTTCGGACCGAACCTCTTAAAACTCGTAATGAAATGATCGTACACTCTACTCACGTTAACACACCATCAAACTTGTAAGAAACCGTAACGGAAAGAAACCCTAACCTTACTTTTGACTGGAATAGGTCAGGACACCGGTGACGATTTAAAAGGTTTAAACGACTACATAACTCACGTCGTGAAAGTGTCGTAGTAGAAAATCTTGAACTTTGTCGAGTTGACCTTAAGGTAGTGGAGATGATCGAAACAAGTATCACTACGAAGGATTCTGGGTGAACTGAAGTGTAAGGTCCTACAGACCGAGATCCACTCACTAGTGTGATAACACTAATAGACCTGACACTTCTAGAAAAAACATGTCTAGAAGACACATAAGAACGGTGGAGAATTATGGAAGACGAAGACAATCCAGGGATGGTAAAGATAGGAAATAACACGGGTAGAAACATACTTTACAAGGGAACCATAGAGATTAAAAGAACTTCTCTAGAGATCAGAAAGGGGAAGACAAGAAAAGGAGATAAAGAAACGTAACTAGTGACTCCTTCCGAAAGAATAGAGAGGAACGATAAGAAACCTTGAGACGTAAGTCTACGAAGATAGAAAGGAAAAGAGGAAACAAAAAGTGGAGAGAAGAAAAGTGTCGATAAACATTCCGGAGGAGTCTGTTGGTAAAACCGAAAAACGTAAAAAAAAAGAACCCCTACTACCAGAACTAGGGATAGAGGATATGTCACAGTGTTTGGAGGTAGGTATCAAGTAGTCCGTGAGACAGATAGTTCTAGATCAGGGAATTTAGATAAAGAGTGAAGGTGACATATTAGTATTCCCTAAACTAAATCCAGTATGGACTTACCAAATCACCAAAGGGGGTGACAGAAGTTAAATTAAGTATAAGTATTATCATTTTTTTGACCTTCGTCAGGTTTATAGAAAGTTGTTCCCTTATTTATTTATCACCATATAAAGATTTTACCTTATGGTGTACCGTAATTTTTTTCTTATCTGATTACTATATGTCGTTACACCTGTAATACAACTTGTTACTGTTGTTTAAAGTCTGTGTTTTCACGTATGGTACACTTCGGTAAATGTAGTCTAAATTCTTCTCCGTTTTGACCCTGAAGTGACCGTTAGATAACCAATTCTGAGACTCGAGGGTTCATCCCTCGTGCCCAAACTAGGGACCAACCCCTCGACTGTAGGATGTACGGCATATCGGTTTTTCTTTTTCATTTCTTCTCTGTTTTGATAAACTTCTACTATCTTAAGTAGAAGTTGAGAAATCGAGAGAAAAAAAAAAAAATTAAATACATAAAAATTAACCTCCTTTGGGAAATGGAGAACTCCCTTCCATACTTAATCCTTCCTCGTGTCCTGTTACAAGACCCCACGATTTTTACCCGAAACAAAAATAAAATGTATACATAAAAACAAAATAAGAAATTTAAATATATGAAATACATATAACATGATCTAGTATATACAACATGATGAAGTTAATTATTCACTTTTACTTTTGATTGTATTAAGTATTTAACTTGTAATTTGGTAAATTTTTTTTAAGAAGGGTCTCCTTGTAAAAATTCACTAAGTTTCCCCTATAAATACTCTTAAGAATCACAATGAAAAAATTTCGTTTGTGAAACACTCTATAAAAAATATTTAAATAAATTTATATCATGTGTATGTCTTTACGTGTATTTAACAGTCATATGTCGAATGACTTAAAAGTGTTTCAAATGTCACATACATTGATTGTGAAACTTTTATAATAGTCTTGGAGTCCTCAGAAGAATACGGGGGAAGGTCAGAGATGACACGATGGACACCAATAATAAATCATAGGTGACACCTATCTCGTAGACATGGAGTAGAATTGGAAGGAGGTTTTGATCAAACGATTGTAGAGTTTTGATAGGGGAGGTATTTGTAACATCGATAGGAGGGGAGGAGGAGAAAGGTCGTCGTCGGTCCAGGATCTCCGACGAATCTCTACAAAAGTCCCGGTGATACCCGTGACCGTAAGATTCCAGGATTACCCAATTGTTACCCTTCGTCAAACAAAATAGTGTTATACCAGTAATAAGTTTGAAGGTATCAGGGAAAAAATTCCCCAGATATCCTCTATGGCCTAACGGAATAGTGGTCAGAATATGAAAAAAGGGTAATCTCTAGTCATCTGTGAACTCGTAGTTCAAATCCTACTTTCATGGATCTAATACTTTTTAATATTACGAGGACCTTAAAGGGAAAACCAGGTCACCAATTCTGAGGTACGAAGGTGATGTCCCCTACGTCCAAGTTAGGGACTAGTCCCTTGACTCTAGGATGTACGACGTGTCGTACCGGGGTTTTGTTTGTTTTTAATATAGTGAGGAATCTTAAATACACTATGACATTACGAAGATGTCTCTAAAGTTCACCAGAAGGTTGACAGTAGGGTGAGTATAACGGTAATAGGGACCTTCCCTCTATTGGTTTCCAGAATTGAGTCGTAAGGTAGACTTACCCAATCACTCCACACTCAGGTACTAGTGGTACCTTAGTCCAGTGTTAAATGGAATCATCGGACTCACGAGAAAGGTTATTTAAATATGATTTAAAATGGTCGAGACATAAAGGGATATTCATCGGGCAATTTCGTAAAACACTAGACAACCAAGAAGAGCGGTCCTACAACGGGATTTCGGACAACACTAGAGATGAGGGTGCGGATGGTAGCATGCGGGCCCGAGGGACGGAGAGGTAAACCCGATACTAGGTGAAGTGGGTTGGGAAGGAAGGGGTTGGAGGCAGTAGTGTGTCCGAGGGGGTAGGTTGTCCGTTGACCCCATTCATATCTCTCGTCCCTCTTCGTCGTTTCGAACTTAGAGAAACGAGACATACTTTAATAAAATATTTTATCTCTGACAAAGACTTAAGAGTTCCTTTTATTCAATGACTCTAACACAGAGTTTTACTTAAAAAAATTGGGGTATTTGTCTTAGAAGAAATGGAAAAATCATCGGTTCGTTCATAAATAAACTCGCACATGAAGGAATTAAACCTCCAAATTATGAATAAGTCGGATTTTCTTCTTAGGAAACTTGAAATCCGTCAAGTAATATTACCAACTCCAGTGTGTCCCTTCATATATAAATCAAGAACCGGAATTACAATATCTTCAAATACCTCCTTGATGACTTACTCCCCGACTTTGGGTCATTCAGTAGAAAAAAATTCAGACCAACAAGGGGAGTCAGGGTCAATTCCAAGAACCAGAAACGATAAGGATTAAAACAGACAGATAAACAGAAGTGAGGATCGTACCGGGTACGTCTAAAGGATTACCCTACTGAATTCTAGGACAGAGGTCCATGGGTACCCAATTCTCCAACAACAGTCCGAAGTCGGAGACTTTCGAATAACAAGAGATCTGGGTAATTATTTTTATGTTTCCCGACCGAAGGAAGAATCTGTCATCTTGTTTTGTACCTTCCCTTGTCCTCATTGAATGAGTCTAAACCGATAGTATACTGTATTAAGTCGGAATGTTTTACCGTTGAAACCATCTTCATCAGGAACAGATTCCATCGTGTCTTAAATATGTACGGTCACCATCCTTACAAATAAATAAACAAGATTTGAGTTATCAATCGAAGGGTGGGTGAACTTAAGTCACCACAAACGAATGAAACGCTCCACATTTCCAGAACGGTAAAGAGAGGTAGATATTCCATTCCATTCATCGTACAGGACGAAATAGACGGTAGTACTTCCACAGTTGTAAAATGTCACAATGGTATTGATCTTTTCTGACCCTTTAGACGATATTAATGTCCTCCTTCTAGTAACCGTTTTCCCAGACATAACACTCGTAAAGTGAAGCGCAGAGGAGATCCAGAGGGTGGCCGAGGGAGGGAGAGCAGTACGTAGAACGATTACCTGTCTGGTACGGACACGACGGTCCCGGAGGTCATGTCTACGGAAGACAATATAGCCACTCGAGATATCAACCCCGTCGGTTGGGTCGTTGTGTGCTTGGGGAGGGAAGGTGGACTTACGAGTATTTGTGTGTACTCGGGGTCCCTTCGTCCCCGAGACCAGACATAATCAACTCGCACCGTGGGACGGGTATGAAAAGTGATTGGAGACGGTCAGGTCGTGCTACCTTGTGATCTGTTTCCGAGTAGACCTGGCAACCGAGGACCAGATCCTTAACTAGAACGGTCGGACGACTAACCGAATAAAGTGAACCGTGATTCATGGAGTGTTTAACGGGTGGTGAAAGGAGTTCTATGTCGGAGTCGGAAAGGGTATCTTTGACAGTGTCGTGACTTCCTAATCTAGGGGATAGGACACCACGAGGTACTCCCTTCCATAAAGGGTCTGAAAGACGTACCCGTCCCACGTATCTTGTCCGGGATTACACGGTCGGAGTTTTTGTGAAGTAAACCCCTTTGACAACGGGATGATTATCGTAATACAGGGGAAGACTAAAAAGAAGGAAGAGAACTAGATCGACCGGTCTGGACACAGATACCACGGGTTGTAAGGACCATAGGGACCGGGTGGTCAATTGTCGTCACCAAGGTAAAGAGGGAGACCGGTGGGATACGGTAGTCTTCGGTTCTACCACTCATGTAGGGTTGGACCTCGTTACGACCGGGAAGACTTTCTTCACCATAGAAGACCCCGAACGTCTCGATTTTCTGGATGGGTCAACGGCCCAGACCTCTTCTTATCTGGGACTAAGTACTGAGAATAGAGGAGAGACGGTGGAAATCTCGGACCATGTGTCCGTCACCGTCACTTTTCTTCGTCGTGTCTAACAAACCTACCTTGAGAACGACAAAGTCAAGGTCCCACTGTCTACCTCCCACCTACTCACCCGTCCTCTCGACCGGTTCTCCACTTATTGACGCATTGGTCGGGGACCGGTCCAAGGTCCCATCTCGAAAGTAGACCTGAGATAGCGAAGTTGTTGGGGGTGGGAGGTTGACACGGGTCCTACTATCACTCCCTTGTCTCATCCATAAAATCCCCAGTACACGCGAGAAAGAGAGATACAGTAAAGGAAAATTAGGGAAACAATTCCCTTTTGGTCACACCCTTAAAACAGACATTCCGGTCATTATTTTAGATTCGGGTGAAAAGAGTGGCAATTATTTTAGAGTGGGAACTGTTCGATAAAAAAGAATAGAAAATGGTGTCTCTGATTTTCGATGGGATTGGGTGGTCCAGAGGAGTTAGTTACCACCAACACCTTACCACCACCCCTGACGGTCGTGGTACCACTGTCGGGCAGGTCTCGTTTCGGTCTAGGAGTAGGTCGTGGGACTGCGGGGTAGGGGACGGGTCGGTGTCCAGTCGTCTGGGAACTTACCCCCGTGGTCGAACAGCGATAATGAGAAATTCAGTACAGACAAAAAAGTTCCTCGTCCCTTTACCTCCTCCTTACCTAAAGTCGGAAGACCCGAAGTTGAACATGAAACAAAGAACAACTGTCACACTGTCATCGTTTTACGTGAGACAAAGTAGGTAGGAAACCAATCTGTTTCACGTTCGTCTGACCCATCACATCTTGACGGTGTCTCCTCCAGAGTCAAAGACAAAAGACGAGAAAACAATAAAGATGTACACTCACGAGATAGACGTCACGGGAGATTTTACACTGTCTTGGAGTAAAGTTCGATGAAATATGTTGTTTCAGAGATCAGAGAGGATAGAATTGGGGGTGGTTGGGGGTTTTTTGAATTAACTAATATGTTTTTAGTCTATGATTGTTAATAATTATTTTATACTACAGTGTCGTAATTCTACCGAGTCATTTGTCTGTGTATGGGACTTTTTGTGAAAAAGGAATAGTTAAATTAGAGAAAAATATTCAGAATTTTTTCGGTCTCTCTAGATGAAATCTTCGGGTTAAGAAAACAAAGTTCCTCTGGAGTCAAAATGATTCAAGGAAACCTTTGGTTCATTCGGAACCAAAGCATAACAGACATGACCAATCCACTGTTGTTGGACTATAGTCAAACATCTCAATGTAGAAACCGGGTAGGGGAAAAGGACTACAGTAGTGGACGAAGTAGTCAATGGTGGTGTACAGGATTGTAAATTACTGGTATACGACGGAATTTCGAACCGGTTGTTGCTTTCGAAAGTAAACTCAAAAGAACAATCTTCGATTCGGACGGGTGGAAGGACATTGGGGAAGACTACGGTCAGGGAAGATTTTTACCATTTCGTCGTCGGGGGAACGGGTTTGACACGACGAAGGGGAACTCCTTTACTGTACTGAAGTAAAAATCAATGGTGATTAAGGAAAGGAGCAATGAGAAGGGTTCAAAGAGAACCAGACAAGAGAATGGAGGCAAGGGACGTACATAATAATTCAACGGATATTCTCTTATCCTTAGGTAGCAAACGAAAAGGGGTAAGAGGAGTTAGTGGTCAGAAATGCACACGTGGTCACTCGAGTCCTGTTTCTCGTTCAACTTTTAGTGTTCTCTTAGACACATTTGAAGGGAATCATGTCACTCTTCATCGTTGGGGTTCCGGACATCGAGTAATTTTACTCAAACTTTAAAGAAGAGGTGAAAAAAAGAAAACCCCCTCTCTGATAATTAAACTTATTAATTTTAATAGAGAAGTAATAGATATAATGACCTCTGATACTAAGTCATCCCGGACTTCATCTTATTCTAAGACAAAAGAATACTCGAATACAAATAGGAGTACGTTAACTAAACTCGAGACCGTAAACCTTTGATGGTCATATCTACAAGAGATTATCGTTGTCTAAGTCCTTCTTAAGTAAAAACCGTAACAAAATGTAATGTATCAAAGAAAATATGTCTACCGACTGGAAAGATATAAAATTAAAACCGGTAATAACATTCTAACCAGAGAGAAGAAACTTATGTATGGTCGATTGTCTTTTCCTTCTACTAAGTTTTCACGAAATCTTTGTTCTCTGTAGTCGGAATTCAAATTTTTGTTTTCTATTCCCAAAGGATAACCAGGCTATCAATTCTTGTGTGGAACTTTACGTTCCCTGTGGTCAAACTAGGGACCAGACCCTTCTAGGGTGTACGGTACCCAGTCGCCTCGAGCACGTGGTGTTGGTGGCTTCAGGTTCATGGGATCTTGGGTACGAGGTGCTCGCTTCGGTGGTATTACTCTTCCGGAGTGTTTCGTTGACCTCTCATCTGGGGTGAATGGTGTTGATCTCTTTCGGGTGCGTGTCGTCGTTGCTGGGTCGTGTCGGTTTTTATTTATTTATATAAAAAATTTTTTTCTACTAGAGCTCTTGAAGGGACCACCAGGTCACCAATTCTGAAGTGGAAGGATACGTTCCCCACGTCCAAACTAGAGACCAGACCTTCGATTCAAGGTGTACGGAGCTCTGGTTTCTTTGTAAAAATTTTTTTCGATTTAACATTATTCAAGTTATTCTTGGAATTTTTTATTTTTTTTTCTACCAGAATTTAGTGGTTAAACATTTCCCTAAACTTTTATAAAAAGAGAAATTTTTGTTTGTCTTGTTTGTTTCGTCCTTCGTCCCCGTAACAACTCCTACTGATTATTGACTAATATTTATTTTCCTTATATGATCCCCAAGGGACCACCGGATTACCAATTCTAAGGTCCGAAAGTGACGGTGCCGGGTCCAAATCCTTTACCGTTGTGTAAGGTCACAAGAACGGACCTCTTAGGGTCTCTGTCTCCTCGGACCACCCGACGGTAGATACCCCAACGCGCCTCAACCTGTGTTGACTACGCTGAATCGTCGTCGTCATCGTCGTGCCTTGACTCTAGGGAGTTCGGAGCACCATGTCGTTTTTTTTTTTTTCGATTAAGTATATAGAGGTACTATCGAGCATAGAGTGACTACCAGAAGAGGAAAAGACTTTGAATGTCGTACGTCAACAAACAGATAAAACGAACCGGTTTAGTCATTAAGAGGTTAAAAAGTAAGGTGTCAGAGGGACTTTCAAGGGGACTGTGAAGACTAATATCAAAGGGACGGGTGGTATAAATGACAATTCTTTGTTTTTTACTAGGATCAAAGTAAAAACAGACAGACAGAGTCTTTATTAGTCTCAAAGGTTGCCTTGACATCAAACAGATTCATACCTTGACTCTTCTGACTTTCCTTTGTCCTCCGTCTTACTCCTTGATGACGTCTTCTCTTCGATTCCCTGTATCGCTCCTCTGAACGACACCACTGTCTCCGACCATCTAGGAAATTGGTCTAGAAACGGTCTAGAATGCAGTCCAAATTAAACCTTTCCTAACTGTAAGGGAAGTTCATTGAGGAGAAGGAAGACCCGTTGTCCAGAGCGGTCGGGTTGGGTGAGGATCGTGACCTCCGGCTGCAGCCGCGTGCCAACTACTTCTGGGTCTACTCGCCGCTGTCGCGAAAGACCTCGCGTTGGCCCGACGTCGCAGGGCGACGGCAGTTTTCGCCTTCGACACCCACAGGAGGGATCTCTTCTTCCGACTCCTTGAGTGAAGAGTCTTGTAAGTCGACTCACACTCACCCAGGACCCACGAATAATCCTAACAACTTAGACCTTTCACTACAACTTAGTACTCTTTCACCCTGTTATATCATCTTCTACTATTAAGAAATTTAATTCTACCTAAGTCTTGTATACGGTCCTTCTTATGTCTTTCTCATAGAATGGTCAGTCTGAACTTTAGAGAAGGGACCTTTCCTGTGAGTGGTAGATTAGGGTTCAGACGATGTCTTACTCAGTAGGTATCTGGGAAAACCTACTTCCTTTTATTTACTTCACGGGGTCCCACGAGAGAATTTAGTAGTCATTTTAGACTGACCATCACCTTGTGGATCTCCCTTTCATAAACAGGTCTATTACGTCGAATTATTTTCTTTCTTTCTTTTTTCCGGAGAGACTGGAAGACTCTACCGGATTGAGACGGATACTTCACACAAAGAAGGGGCTTACTCGAAAGAAAGTAAATTTTTTTCTTCTCTTTTTTGGTGTGTTCATGTTTATCTTGTCAATATTAGGTCTATAAAAGAACTTATAAAAAGGGAAGAAGACTAAAAATTTTTTATAAGTCAAGTTTCCATTATATAAATATATTGTATATACATCACATGTGTATGTATGTGTGTGTCTTCATATCTAATTTTTATTTCAGAGATATGTCATACAGAAAGGGTCAGAGTAAGACAAGGAACATCTATTCAAACATGGATGGTCTAGATATATATAAAGATTATAAAAAAAAGTAAAAAGTCGAAAACATCCCCTCGGTACCTCCCTGATATATAGACAAAATTGTGTTTCGTCAATAGAAGACCTCTAGATCAGTACATATGTCTCTTGGATGGAGTAAAAAAAGTTATCGACATGTCACATCGTAAGGTATCAAACCAATATTCTAGGTCTATAAATATTACAAAAATTAAAAAACGGTCTTGTCGTCACGACGTCACATGTAACATACGTGAACTCATTTATCGAGACAATTTATCTAAGGATCTTCATCCGAATACATAATAATTAAAAACACGTTAGTATAAATGGGATGTTTCCTCATTAAAAAGACACATTTTAAGGATGATAGTAACATTCGTCGAAGACAGTTACTTAAACACCGGTATAACCGGGACCCGACAGACTTCGGAACGACCTAGAAAAGATCTACACTTCCTCTTTTAGGTCCGTCGGAAGACAGGAGTGAGACTCCTATCAGTGACCCCGAAGTTCTCATCTCGTACTTAAAAGAAGTATAAGAAAAGAAGGGAAGGAGGAGTCTTACTTCAGTGTAATGATGCGTTACTCCACCGAGTCAACTTTGTCGATGACAATCGAGTATTTCTGACGGGTCAGTGTCGTGATGTCTTTTTCTGAGTTCCGATAAATCCACTCACCGAGTATTGGATTCGTTACAGTCAGTCAGTCATTTGACGTACATTACTCACAGAGTTGACAAATATTAAAATATTGGGGTAAGACCTACAAACCCCCCCGGGTCTGTTTACTCACTCGTCGGAAACACCCTGTTGGTCAGAACGGTTTTTATTAAAAACTCTTGTCACATCAATAGGATTAATAGATAGGAAAACCTCTATTTCCCATCGTTATATATAACCCATGGACAAAATATACTCCGTGACTTGGTAGAAGGGTCAAGAGAGTACTTTATCTATAATGAAGGCAAATATGAGTGAGTATAATCAGAGAATGGACTTCAATGTGGCGACCGTGTCACCGTCTGGGTCCTAAGTGTAGGTCGAGAAGGAATAAGGCTTCGATGGTAGAATCAGATTTCTCCTATATTGTCATCTACTATGGAACCCCAAACAGTTCGTAACTCTAAACCGCCATACAAAATAGAAAGATTACTGTCCTATTATAACCAAAGAAAAACATTAGACACTTGCGTATTATTTCCCGATCCTTCTCGACCAGTGTCAGTACGAACCCTATTCGTGTTAGGACTTTAGTTTTACTGACACTTATTAAACGAATACCTGTCATTTTTGATTAGTAAAGGGAAATGTTTAATTTAAGTATCTTTACAACCGATAGTTTAAAACTATATAACTTAATAAAAAGGTGATTGAGAGAAATAGTAAAGTTTCTATTCAAGGGTATCTTTCTCTCACTGGTGTAGTGGTTAAAATTTGTAGAGATAAATTTAAATTAAATTTATTTTTGAGTAACCTTTTCTGGGACTAACGACCTTTTCTAACTCCCGTTCTCCTCTTCCCTCGCTGTCTCCTACTCCACCAACCCACCGTAGTGGTTGAGTTACTTGTGCTCAAACTCGTTTGACACCCTCTATCACTTCCTGTCCCTTCGGACCACACGACGTCAAGTACCCTAGTGTTTCAGTCTGTGCTGAATCGCTTACTTGTTGTTAAAATTAAAATTACACATGTAGTCTCATGTAAGTAAGTAGGTCGTCTATAACTAACTTGGACAAGATCCTCGACAAAATGTACGACTCCCGCATTACCTTGGTTTATCTAATTTCAGGGACGGACATTCCCCGAATATAAAATCACCCACTCTGTCTGTTATTTGCTCTATTTATCCATGTTATATAATACAGTCTATTCTCATTCACGAATCTTCTTTTTTTATTTTGTCCCTTCTCCTTATACTTTACAATCGTCGTCCCAACTTTAAAATCTGCTCCACAAAAACTGAACCTTAACTCTCTCGATCGGTGTGCAATTATGCCCTCTTTTCATGACGTTCGTTCCCGTCGTCGTTTACGTTTCTGGGGTTCACCCTCGTACTAGGTGTGTACGACCTTAGTAGTCCCTCCGGTCACACCGGCCTAACCTCTCTCCCCTGACCTCTCATAAACCTCTATTCCGTCCTCCCCAGTGCCCTCGGAAAAAGACCTCCCGGAGTAGCTAGTATCTCCCCGAAGTCCAAAGCGAGATGAAACCCCTGGGTGATCTCCCAAAAGTCGTGTTATCGTTATACTGACCAGACTGAATCAAACTTGTCCCAGTGAGACAATCTCTTACTCCTTAATTACCCGTCTTCGTCCATCAGACGAATTCTCCGAATAGTGTCAGTACTCGTTCTCCTTCCTCGGAACATGGTCAACCACCATCACTTTCACCACTCTTCCCTAAATTAAGTCCTATATAAAACTTCAATCTCATTGTTCCAAACTATCACCGATCTACCCTGTCATATACACTCCTTTTTCTTCTTAGTTTTTAACGTAGGGGGGTTTTTTTAACGTGGTTTAACAAACCGGACTCGTGGATGTCTTTGTCTCAACGTAACTAACTTTACCCCGTTCACATCCTTGTTCACGTGACCTACCACATAATCCTCGAGTCTAAACCTTCGGAGAATCCGAACGTCCACCACGACAGTTCGTCCGCAAACGTACCCAGACGTTAAGGTTCCTTTTCGACTTCCGTCAGTCGTCTTCTACCAATCAAAAATTTCGGCACTTTGACCTACTCTACGATAACAGTTCTGTCTCACGTATCCATCTTTTCTCTTCAAGGCTCTGACTCGGGACCCATGAGGTTGCAAATCCCCAGTCCCTCTACTCTTCCCTGGGTATTTTCTGTGACTCTTACTCGTCGGTTTGTCCATCCTCTTTTTGGTCGACTCAATCGACCCACACCACAAGACATTCGGTTCTATTCTTTCATAAAGTCCTTCAAATCACTAATCGATAAAGTTTAGGAAAACTACCCGATTCCTTCTGTCAAGTCAAGTCAAGTCAGCGAGTCAGTACAGGCTGAGAAACACTGGGGTACTTAGCGTCGTGCGGTCCGGAGGGACAAGTAGTGGTAGAGGGCCTCAAGTGAGTCTGAGTGCAGGTAGTTCAGGTACTACGGTAGGTCGGTAGAGTAGGAGCCAGCAGGGGAAGAGGAGGACAGGGGTTAGGGAGGGTCGTAGTCAGAAAAGGTCACTCAGTCGAGAAGAGTACTCCACCGGTTTCATGACCTTAAAGTCGACATCGTAGTAAGGAAGGTTTCTTTAGGGTCCCAACTAGTGGAAGTCTTACCTGACCAACCTAGAAGAACGTCAGGTTCCCTGAGAGTTCTCAGAAGAGGTTGTGGTGTCAAGTTTTCGTAATTAAGAAGTCGCGAGTCGGAAGAAGTGTCAGGTTGAGAGTGTAGGTATGTACTGGTGTCCTTTTTGGTATCGGAACTGGTCTGCCTGGAATCAGCCGTTTCATTACAGACACGAAAACTTACATGATAGATCCAACCAGTATTGAAAAGAAGGTTCCTCATTCGCAGAAAATTAAAGTACCGACGTCAGTGGTAGACGTCACTAAAACCTCGGGGTTTTTTACTTCAGACTGTGACAAAGGTGACAAAGGGGTAGATAAACGGTACTTCACTACCCTGGCCTACGGTACTAGAAGCAAAAGACTTACAACTCGAAATTCGGTTGAAAAAGCGAGAGGAGAAAGTGAAAGTAGTTCTCCGAAAAATCAAGGAGAAGTGAAAGACGGTATTCCCACCACAGTAGACGTATAGACTCCAATAACTATAAAGAGGGCCGTCAGAACTAAGGTCGAACACAAAGAAGGTCGGGTCGCAAAGAGTACTATTCGTCCCACTGTTATATGTCGGAACTACATGAGGAAAAGGATAAACCTTGGTCAGACAACAAGGTACAGGTCAAGATTGACAACGAAGGACTGGACGTATATCTAAAGAGTCCTCCGTCCTATCCACCAGACCCTAAGGGTAGAGAAAGTCTCAAAAGGTGTCAAATAACACTAGGTGTGTCAGTTTCCGAAACCGTATCAGTTATTTCGTCTTTATCTACAAAAAGACCTTGAGAGAACGAAAAAGGTACTAGGTCGTCTACAACCGTTAAACTAGAGACCAAGGAGACGGAAAAGAGTTTGGTCGAACTTATAGTCCCTCAAGTGCCAAGTGTATAACGACTTCGGACCGAACCTCTTAAAACTTGCAATGAAATGATCTTACACTCTACTCACGTTAACACGCCATCAAACTCGTAAGAAAACGTAACGGAAAGAAACCCTAACCTTACTTGGGACTGGAGAAGGTCAGGACACCGGTGACGGCTCAAAAGATTTAAACGACTGTATAACTAAGTCGTGAAAGTGTCGTAGTAGAAAGTCTTAAACTTTATCGAGGTGACCTTAAGGTAGTGGAGGTGATCGAAACAAGCATCACTACGAAAGATTCCGGGAGACCTGAAGTGAAAGGTTCTACAGACCGAGATCTAATCACTAGTGTAGTAGTACTAATAGACCCAGCACTTCTAGAAAAAACATGTCAAGAAGGTACATAAGAACGGTGGAGAAGAATTATAGAAGACGAAGACAATCCAGGTATGGTAAAGACAGGAAATAGCTCGGGTAGAAACGTACTTTACAAGGGAACCATAGAGATTAAAAGAACTTCTCTAGAGATCAGAAAGGGTAAGACAAGAAAAGGAGATAAAGAAACGTAACTAACGACTTCTTCCGAAAGAATAGGGAAGAACGATAAGAAACCTTGAGACGTAAGTCTACGAAGATAGAAAGGAAAAGAGGAAACGAAAAGCGGAGAGAAGAAAAGTGTCGATAAACATTCCGGAGGGGTCTGTCGGCAAAACGAAAAGACGTAAAGAAAAGGTACCCCTACCAGAACTAGGGACAGAGGACATGTTACAGTGCTTAGAGTAAGGTATCAAGTAGTCTAGATCCGGGAATTTAGATAAAGAGTGAAGGTGACATATTAGTATTCCCTAAACTAAATCCAGTATGGACTTACCAGATCGTCAAAAGGGATAAAAGAAGTTAAACTCAGACTTAAACCGTTATTCCTCAAGTACTAGACTCGGTGTCAGTTGAGGACCAGAACAAAAACAACTGACATATCTCGAAGAGGTAGAAACCGACGTATCTTATATTAGTCAGACTAAAGCCACAACTGGTAGACCACTACAGGTACACATCTCAGAAGAGAACACAACAACCTTCTCCCACAAACGATACTGGTCACGTAAAAGAACCGTTTTGAGATAATCAGAAACGGGACGAAGTAAGGCGTAAGGTTCCGGTTTAAACGGACAATGAGGTCCACAAAGAACTGAAGGATGAAAACGTAAGGTCAGGGGATATTACTTTTCCTGTAGAAAAAACCTACAATCAAGATTTTGCAGAACATCCAGAAGTATTTTGGCAAGTTGAAGTCGAAGAAGTCGCAATGACCAACCCCCTGTCCTTCTGTTCCTGACTCGCAAATAGTCCTACTTCAGACATATGTCATCCCAAAGATAAGTCAGGGATGTTCTTGAGACTGTCCTTCAATCAGAAACTTTAGTGAACAATTTCGTTTCTATATAAATCAAGGATGACCCACCACACCTGTAACGTCACTCACGGAATGTGTTCTGGTCGCTCTGTGACAGGACAGAAACTCTCTGAGTATCCAGGGGATCTGACCCTTGAAGGACTCCTGTCCTTCGGACAAATAAGAAACATATGGGGTCACGGACCGTGTGTCGGTTATGAACCATTTAGAAACGACTTATTTATTTCATACGAGACTTTCGTGTTTGCTACTTTATCAATTTAAAGGACTCGTATTGTTTTTCTTCCGAAGTGTCTCCTCCATTATAAATTAAACACTTTCTTCTGGGTCCCTAAATAGTCCTCTAGTTTTTATGTCGGTTAACAACCTTAAACGGGAATGAGATGTGTAGACACAAATTTCTCGGTCTCTCCGATAGGTCACAAGTCACTTTGAGGGACTGACAACTCGTCGTACACCTATGGAAACATACGTGAAGTGTGTGAACACAAATCATCATTTTACAATAACAGTGAAATGCACCGCACCATATTGAGCCTCATTTACACAATTTAGTAATTACGGATCGATCAACTGTCAGTCCTCCCAGACTGTCTGGAGTACATGAACCAACGATTGTTGGAACCGGTTCCTGACCAGTAAGTATTGTACTAAACTCACATCGAATCATAAATAATCCAAATAGACATCACGTTGAAATACGATTTCCTTACTTATAATTTTTATTATCTTATTAACGTCACAACACTCGTAATTACTCTCCTATCGAATTTTTCTCTCTAAATAAAGTTTAGTGGAAATTTCTGTACTTATTCTCCTTCTCACAAGGTCGCCCAATTACTCGATACGTCTCTGGTTCTTCGGTCCATCACATTAATTGTACAACCCCTAAACGAAATAACCCTACTTATCCAATTAAAACCGGATCGAATGAAGGGAAGAGTGTTGATGACCAAAGAATCGGGTAAACACGGAATCTTCGGTTCTAAGACCCTCCAAAGAAGGTGATTTTTATTCTCGAAACAAAAGAAACCCCAGGCAATCTTAATACCCCTTTCCGTCAAGCCGGAAGAAGGTGTAAGACAAAGAATTGGCGAACGAGACAAAAACCGGGACGAAGGACTGTCTTTCGGGGTTCCTTTCGAGTCTCGGTTGCCCAAGTGGTCGGGGACACTAAGTTGTGTCGAGTCGTTGTCGGGGCTCGTTGCCGGAGTCGCAAGCGAGACGTCGGCTTCGACACCGGTGGAGTCAGGAGTGAGTCTACCGGTCGGTTTCCTGTCTTGACCCGTACGGGTATGTCAGCGTACACTAGTACTGGGGTGTCAGAGTCAGACGCCCGTCTACTACGGAGGGGACCACCTCCCCAGGGGTCGGTCTCGAGCGGGCGGGCTCTCGGTTCTCTCTGCAGTAGAATAGGAGAGGGCAGACGGAACCTGTGCCACTATACCCCCTCCCTTGACGCACAACACTCATTACCAGTCTACACCCCGAAAAGAGTGTGTCAGTAGATGCAACTGTGGACATGATCCTCGGAGGGTCGGGGTCTCGGTGTATCTAGTAAGGGGTTCTCCCTTCAAAGACTACATGGGTGTCGGTTTCCGGAAGTACCTACCAGACTTGTTAGTGGGACGGGCACGTGCACATGGACAAAGAATTGTGATTGCGAACGTGAAGACCCTAAGTCAAAGAGTCAACGGAGAGAAGGGTGGGTCGGCACCTACTATGGAAGAACTAGGAATCGTCGTACGGTGAAGGACGAGCCATCTCCCTCCGATCTCAACTGTCGTATAGTGACGACTGGGCAGGGATCGGTGGGGCACCTGAGTCCTGAAGCAGAGGGTCATCGACGAATAACCAGGGTAAAAGGGGAAGTATTTAAGATCAATTTTGTAACTGAATGTCTCTTACATTCCAATGGAGACTACATACTTTATCGTCATAAAGGGTCGAGAAGGTATTTGAAATCGGGAAGAGAGATGGTCGGTGGTTTTTGTTTCTTTACTTTAGAATTTTCAAGATCATGAAAGAGTAAATAAAGTCTCGATAAACCCATGGAGTAAAAGAGAGAACTCAAAAGGGTCAGATCACCACCCCAGAAAAGGTGGAGGGTGATTCGGAATCGTTGAAGTAGAATACCGGAATAATCTATGCCGAGTCATCACTTTTCTCTTTTGCGGGTCCTAGACTGACCGACTAAGGGAAGGGGAGGGACGAGATAGGAAGTCCTGTCCGTCCTTGTTACATCAAAATTTCGAACAAGGTAGTCCAATGACCTAACTAACAAAATGTTGTCATATAGTCGGTTTCGTATGTATGAGGAAAACCAGTAGAAATGTGAGGACACAGAGAGAGAGAAGCAGGGGGACGGACGTAGGGACGGTGACAGAGAGAAGACATTAATCAAGACTACGTCGGGAGACTTCCGACAGGACATCCTCTGAAGACACGAGGGAGTGAGGGGAGTGGGGGTAGAGAGTCGGAGTGTACGGGCAGGAGAAAATACTCGTTCCCAGAAGATACGTGCTTGTTCGGAGTAACTAGATGGAAGAGAGAGAAAGCGCTGCGGTTCGGACCGGAGATCCGGAGGACCAAGACATCACAAAGAATGCGAGAAAAGACGAGAGACGGGGGACCTACACTACGAAGAGACATCAGATTCGGGGTCCTGAGACTCCGTAGGATCGGTTCCAGGCCTCACCCAAAAGAGCTCATACTCCATCCAACCTTCCTCCGCGTCCTTCCCCTCCACCTTATGACTACAGGTGGTTTCTCGGGACAAACAACTTTCCAGGTTGGACGACCCTTTAATCACTGATAACGAGAGTCGGTAAGAATTGAAACTTTTCAACCCAACGTCCCCCCTGTAAAAATAGGGAGAACGGGGAGAAAGAAGGGGTAATTCTGAAGAGCAGAAGGAAACCGAGACTTGATACGTTAAAAGATGGTTCCGGTATCCTTCGTCAGGTTTCGGTCTCCGGACACCTATCTATCCAGTCGAAATTATCGGGAAGTCATACTTAGGGAAGGTCAACAGGGTCTCGGTGAAAGACGGTAGACGGGTACGGTCATTACAGGGAAAGAGAGACAGAGAGAGAGAGAAAGGATGGAGGTATAATATGTACGTATGTCTCATTGACGGTCGAAGGAAAGAATAGAAGGTTTTAACCGACAGTCTCTCCTTACTCCTTTACCAGACTTGATGTTCTAGGGACAGAGGAGTCTGACTATTTGACCACTCGGTCGGTCTACTGTACAAATGAAGTAAACAAAAATTAAAGGGGAGGACACAAGTCTCGATCACGACTTCTTCGGTGTGGACCACTTCTCTTTCCTCTCTTTTTGTACCAAAAGAGTAGGAGGGGGTGGGTCCTGGGTTGTCCTTGTCGGGGACTCCACTGAGTCTGATCGTTTGCCGTGCTGTCTACCAGTCCTACGTCCAATGGTGGAGGCCCCTGAGGCGAACGGAAATTTTGAAGGGTCGGTATGAATACGAGTCCTGTAAAGGACATCTACCAACGAGAGACCCTAAAAGAGGGCGGAATCGACACAAAGTAAAAAACAATAGAACTAACGGGCGATCATCGGAACGGGATTTCGAACTGACGCAAATACCGAGGATTCCTCGGAAGTATTCTGGGAACCGATAAGAAGAAGGGGGAAATCAGTTCACAGGAAGTTCAATTCTTAGTCCAACCGTGACGTGGACACACGACGGAGTGGTGAACTGGAACTCCCTTCAACCTCAGGGACGACCAGAAGGGACCCATCCTGCAGATTAAATGCCTCTCCCAGAATTAAAGAATCAGGGGTACGGATTCATTCAGGAATAAAATAAAAGCAGTCACCCTTCAATCAGGACCCCTGGACTCTCCGTAACCGTCTTGGAATCATCTCGTCGTCGCTCTGCCCCTTCCTTGTGCTGTCCTGGAGGGGGTGGGTACGTCGAGAGAACAACCAGGAGCCAGAGTGACTCTTCCGTCTCGTTAAAGAACTCGACTTCGGAGAGGACATCAGTTCCTCTTACTGTGAATGGAACAATGACGTCGGTCGACATACCTGTGCGTGGGGCGAGGAACGGCAGGTCTGGGTAGACTTGGTCTTGTTTGTACTTCGCACAGCGAACAAGGAAGAATTCCTGGCACCGGAAAGACACCCGGATTCCCGCCTGTGTAAGACTTTGACCGACCCTTACCCGAAGGGACCACCGAGTCTACCATTTCTGAGACGGACGTCACGTCCTCTGGGTCCAAGGTAGGGACCCGGTTCTTCTAGGGGACCTCTTCCCTTACTGGTGGGTAAGGTCATAAGAACGGACCTTTGAAGGTACCTGTCTCCTCGGACCGTCCAACGTCAGGCACCCTAACATTTGCTAACCTGTGTTGACTCGCTGATTGCGAAAGTGAAAAGTCCCTTCTGTAAAAGACTTTCCCCTTATGACTACGGAACCCTGAAAAGATTCACTTGTGTCCTCAGTCAGGAGGGTGAGTGAGGTTCCTGTGTCGACGATCTCTATGTTCCGGTATCTCCTTCCCCGGTCTTGGTCCAGAAGACCAAGTGTTTGAAATGCGGTGTAACAGAATTTCGAACAAATCTCAACTTTTCAGACTCTTTCGGAGGGTGAGATAATCCTTCCTGATCTTCCTCATCCTCGAGGAAACGAAGTAGAAAGGGACAACCAACATGCAGGGTTTAGACCGAAGGAAACCGGAAACCGGGAGAGGAACCGGGATTCGGGATCTGAGATGTGAGAACCACCGTCATTCCTCCTCTACCGGATTGACTTGGTGCAAAACGACGGAAGGGACGCGGACAAGACAACGAGGTTAAGGAAAGGACTAAATGACGGGAGGTCGTGGTGAGTAGGGCCATCTGTCCCACGAATTGGTATTGTTGCGGGGTTGATGTCGGACTTGGTGGTTCGTCTGTGGTTTCACAAGGAGGGGACAAACGAGTGTGACTCTCCGAGGAACTTTCCACGATCGGGACTCTGTCGAGAAGGGGTGTTTCTAGGGTAAAGAAAGGATTGAAGGAAGAGTAGGGGTTCAGTAATAAAAAGTCATTATAATATGTAACATATGTGTCCTTCCTTTACATGAGAAAAAAAAAAAACAATTACAGTATTGGTCAGACAAATCTTAGGTCAGGAAGATCGACATATAGTGTATACGGAAACAACTATGCGAGAAAGACGAAAGAAATCTGAAAACAAACTGTCCCCACCTCCTTTCTCGTCCTGTCCACTCCTAGGATTCCGTTTAATTTCCTAGGACGGGGCGTTGGGATGAATTCGGAGGGCGTTGGGATTAGTAAGGGCAGTAGCATCTCTTGACTAAAGAGACGAAGACGTACGTGTGAACGTCCGCGTGTGTCCGGATGTACGGTGTGAGGTCCCGCCACTGGGCCGTCCTTACTCGTCGCTACCAACGACCGGTCGTAAGGGAGGGAGGTCTGGTCGAGTAAGCAAAGACAAACCCCATTTCAAGAAGGGGTCTTACTCTTCCCCGACCTCTCACATCCCGTCGAATTCCGTCGAATACAGGAACCGTCTACGTCCAAACATAGTGTCGACGATCTCAAAGAGAAAAATTACCCCCGACCATCGGATCTCGACAGAGTAGTCGTAATTGAAGACCACTCACTGCAAAATCGACATCCTTCACCGATACTCGTGATCAAAGTGACTGAAAGGGAATCCCGTCACCAAGAGTCTTACACCAGACCCTGGTCGTCCTGGCAGTAGACTCTTGAACAATCTGTACGTGCGAGCCCGGGGTAAGGTCTGTATGACTTAGTCTTTAAGACCCCTACCCAAGATTGTTCGTGAGTCTCGGTAAGAGTCTGTGTGACTTCAAACTCTTGGTAACGGAATCCCCGTTCGACCCTTCAGGGACATCCCACAGGGTAGGAGACGGAATCGTGATTGTAAAAGGGTAAAACAGGTCAGGGAGGGAGGTGACGATAATTTTGTTATTGTTGTAGTGAGTAGAGTTTTAGATCTAAACAGAAGGAGATGAATGGGGACTTTGGACAGGACGCACCTAGGCCTGTCCTCAACCGGGTATGAGGGAACGTCTACCTAATGAAGTACAAGAAACAATGTCCTTCCTGGTCGACAGGACAAGAGGGTGGGTGGGGTGGGGGGTTGTGTGGAAAGTCCGGCCCTCTACTCGGAGGTCGGGGTCGTCACCTTCGATCAGAGGACCGTATCATGGACAACTTTTCTTTCGCCACACATAGACACCAGGACAGAGACAAGTAGACATATAGAAACTGTACATCGTCGTGGAGAGGTACAGTAATTCCTTGAACTGAGACCCAGACCCAAAGGGGCCCGGGGTCACCACCTGAAACTGTCCGTCCTCCTACTTCACGATGTCCGACAAAACAATGTTTTGACAGAAGGAAAGAGGGGGGTGGGTGAAGTCGTACTAGGGACACTCGTCCAAGAGTGTCAGAGACCCTGCCCCGACTCCGTCTCCGAAGCGAGATAAGAGGGAAGGGCAGGGAGGAGGAGAGGGGAGCGGTGTATCGTCAATGGGGTCGGTACGGAAGAGGGAGAGGGTTGGAACAGGACTGTATATAACACGGAATAAATACGACGTTTATATTGTAATTTGATACTTCTCTTGGTGACAAGACAGACTACGAAGTCAGAGGTTCAGGGTAAGAAAGACCCTTGAGTGACCCGAGAGCACGGACACTATAAGTGAGAGGGTTAAGAATCCTGCCTTTCTCGACCGTAAGAATAAGGAGGAAAAATACGTCCCCTTCTGTGTCGGATCTCCTCCACCCACCAAACATCCTTAATGTATTGTGTGGTCTTCCGAGTCGAGACACGTGACGGGACCCCTGTTCCCGGGAGCCGTAGTACTCTCGGGCGCATCTTTCTTGAGCCTCTAGTCTGCTACAACCTTCCGTCCACTTCACTCTCGGGCGCATCTTTCTTGAGCCTCTAGTCTGCTACAACCTTCCGTCCACTTCACCGGAGAATCGGAAAGTCGTAAAACAGGGGTGAAGGGGTGTTGATCTTTTATTATTCGGGATGGGAGTTCTTCGATCCTCACGTGTCTCTGAATCTCTTCGTAAGACACTAAGACACTCAGATGCCCACACCCTTCTTCTCTTAGATCTTTACTCTCCACCTCAAAGAAATCTTCGTCTATTCTATCAAGTGTTCTTTTTGTCCATCACGAGTCCTTGACACTCCTCCACACCCCGTCAGTGATGGTTACAGAACGTAGATACATTAGGAACTATGGTGTTTACTCCCACTCGTCCGACTTCTTCGACTGACCCTCTATCGGTCGACGGAGGTCCCCTCAAAGGTCCTCGTCTCCACTAAATGTACGGTAAACACCGACTACAAACCATGTTGACTGTATTTGTCCCTCGAGGTCTGGGACCCTCTGGTCCTTTCCGTCACACCAGAAGTGGCACCAGTTCTCGTGTCCTCTTAGGTCTCTTACCGTTTCCTTCAACGACCTCCGGTTTATGGCTTCGGTGCTAACTCTCCGAAACCTCCGTCTCTACTTTGTCGTCCTGTCAAAGGGTTCAATTTTCTTAATTGGGTAAGATTGAAGAGCGGTTTCCTCTCTGGGTAGTGGAGGTAGGACCTGTGTCCTTCGGGGATCTTGACGAAAGACTTAGTCGGAGTCAAGTCTAGGTAGACAGTCACCACTAGTCTCTTTATTGTCCTATTTCCACAAACCACTCGGGGAGACGAACCACCCCACGATCCACGAAACGCAAGTAGTGCAGTGAACGGCAAGTGTTCGCGAGACCTATTGTCAACGGAGGACAATGCCTACTGCTCCACATCCAACTCTGGGAACCGGTTCCGTGTGCCACTTCACAATTCGCGACGTAATTTTGGAAAGCTGGACCTCCGACGAGACGTCGCGGGGTTGTCGGAGTCTGGGACGAGGAGACTTGAAACAGCCTGTTCCTGGAGTCATACCACGTGTTAGCGAAAGGGTGCCTTTTAGTAGATGGGCACCTGGACTGCGAAGTTCACCACTTTGACATCCTATGCTACTGCTACTTACAGTCCGAGACACGAACCATGGTAGACCCTCTGTCTGGAGTGTCTTTCCACGTGGGATTGCCACGTACCTATCTTTGCTCACAATCCGGTAGGTCTGGTCTTGGACGAGAGTTGATGGCAAGGTTTCACACTCAACCAAGGACCTACGGAGTGAAATTTCTTGCACTTACGAAGGGTTGAGATGTCTCATCTTCTTAGGGTCAGACAGAAGCTTGTACCCTTTCCGAACATTACACTCACTACTGTCCAGGTGAGTCTCACCCCGTTTGGTCTTGGGGACCACCTCCGGTGTTCTACTTTCGATTGAGAAACGTTCCTACTAAGACAGACCTGAAGAGTCCTCTACCATTTAAGGGGCCCTGGGCCTACACGTTTCTGTTAGTGTCGATCACAAAATTCCTGGGGAGGAGATACGGTCCCAATGGTTTTCGCAGAGTTTATTACAAGGGGAAACTTTCACGAAGAAAAATTGTGACGGTACAAAATTCACTTCTTTGAAGTGAATGTCTCTCGATTCGTAGAACGGGTTTCGACTAAGTATCCGGGAAATACAGTACTGTGGAGAGACCGTAGTCGATTTCTTGGCGTGACCACCCCCATGACTCCTTCCTGATCCTAGTCTTCCCACTGAAACTTCCCTTATGAAACTCCGTCACTGACTAAAAAGGATTCCCCCTAAGATCCATGGACGGGGTTAGCCGGTCTCCGTCTCGGTCCTTCTCCGACCTGACGGATCTCCCTCCACCTGTTTTTGTTGTTAGATTCGGGTCCTAGGACGGGGACGGAAAGACCCTGAGACTACAGTCCGGGAATCCTGGAGCGGAAGTTACTTGAGATGAGGTCTCTCCTTTACCGGTCCGGCTGGCACGGGTCGGCACCGGCGTCCCCCCGTCGTCACGGAGCCACGAGAGCGTTTCACCCCGACCGGGTCTCTTCACGACCACTTCGGCCTCAGACAGAGGTGAAAGACCCCCGAGACTTTGAAGAAACAGAGGACATGGAGTGAAAAGAGAGGTGTCCGTGTAGAGTCTCATCACTAAGGTAAAAATTGGGAGGTTCTCCGTACAGGTGTACCCACATTTACCCGGTCCTCCGGGACGGACGTCGGAGGGGTCAGGGACCTGCCCTAGTGGGACCGAGAAAGGAGGAAGGAAAGGTCCTGTACTGCGGATCGGACTGTCCCGAAAGAGACACAAAATAAAATGTTCGATCGATTCTCTCTTCCACTAGGTAACCGCGAGAGGTTGGACATCTCCCTAACCCTCAAGAACTTCCGGGGGGTCCCGAGACTGTTTCGTAGACCTTAATTACTACGAAGAACTCGAGACCTCTGTCCTAAATACGTAGATTATTTCAGATATTGAGGTTCGAATCCCCGACCCCGGCCTCCGACTCTCGTCCTTCAGGGTGCCCCCGGCCCCTCCCCCCAGGGTCCGCCGAGAATTACCTCGACACGTAAAGGTAACGGAAGAGATCTAAGGGGGAGTCCGCCGACACCCTCCACTCCTTGTCCCCCTGTCGTCCATATTCTCCGCCCACACCGGTGTCGTTCCGTCTGCCGTCGTACCTGCGGTCCGTCCGTCGTCACGACGACGACCACGACGACAATCATTGTCTGTCCTCGGTGCGACTTCCTGGCCCCTCGGCCCTACCTCCTCTGGTCTAGAAGTGCCATTCACTCGTACGGACAGGGGCAGAGTGGTAAAAGGGCCTGGAGCCACTCTGAAGATCTCTTCCCTTACCGTTGGGTGAGATCATAAGAATGGACCTCTTAGGGTACCTGTCTCCTCGGACCGTCCGATGTCAGGTACCCCACTGTCTCAACCTGTGCTGACTCACTGGCTTTTGTTGTCGAACTCTGAATGTGAGGTCCAAGTTTATGAGACCGACGGACCCAGTGACCCAGGAGTGTAGACTCCTTTACTGAGGAATCGGAGGATGTTGAACGGGACCTCCAGTGAGGGAAGGGGAACACTAGATTTAGGGGTTCCGGGAGTGGGTAGAAGGAAGGGCCTACCGAGGTATGGTGTCCTCCTTCTGTCACCACGGGTGGGTGGTGTCCTACGAGTCTGGGGGTCCAGTGAGGACGCGAGGGACGAAGTCCGGTACGTCTCTGGACCGGCCTCAGGTCGGAAGGACAAAGTCGGGGTCTCCACTCAGATCCTCCCTGCCTCCGTTCCGGTCCCGACTTCCCTCTCCTCACCCTCCTCTCCTCCTTTCCCCCCTAGACCTTCCTGGGTATCGACTCCCACCTAGAGAGGATTCCAAACCGTCTTTGTGGGTCCCGAGGACCTCGTTGTTTTCTGACTCAGGGGCTCGACCTCTCCCCGACTCAAGGGGGAAAACCTCGGACCGACGGGGAGTCGCGAAGCCCTTCTTCACTGCACAGTAGACTCCAAACGTAAGTTCCGGGTGTGGGGTTTGACGGTACACAGGGGACGTTTATTTCGAGAGACCGAAGACTTAGGCACACGTGCACAGACGTAGTACTCTGTGTCCTCCCTCAGGGTTCTGCTCTTGGTGTCGGAGGGGATGGTGCTGATTTGGGTTGAGAGGTCCTTGTGTCCGCTACCACATGGGTCTACAGTCACGTGGATGGTCTTCCCGTTTGTACCCCTGCGCACCCCTCGTCTCACCCTCCGTGTGGCCCCTGCACTGGACCGCGATTGGGGGAGGTGACGACTGGTGAGTCCCTTTGTCTGGTCCTGATTTCTTAGGTTTTTCGTCGTGTAAATAAACCCCGAGAATTACCCTTTCGGGGGTCAAAGTAAGGGGAACCAGTAGTGGTCAATGTACTGCCGTCTTGGACTCGGTCGACTCCGGGACACCAGGGACCGAGGACCGGGATACGGAAGAAGTCGGACGTCAGACACAGTCTCCATCTCCACCGTGGAGGTCCCCCATGGTCTCGACCCGTCCGCGTGTCCGGCCCGCGTCCTTCTCGTCCCTCGTCTCCTACATAAAGTACTCAGGACGGTACCGAAGTGAACGACGGGCGGTACTAGAACTCCATGACGTCCCGTGCCGCACGTCGGAGCGGTGCCCGACGGAGGGACCACCGACGTCTCGGTACCGTGTGCCACCGGCCGACACACCTGTCGAGGTGGTCCGTGACCGTCTCGGGTGAGTCCGAGTTGAGGAGACCTCTGGCTCTCTCTTCTCCCTCCGTCACAACCCGTCCTTCCGTCGTGACCCCGTCCAGGTACAGTGACAGTGCGGGAGGGTTCGGGAGTAAGGGTAGGTATGAACGAGACCAGATCAGGGGTGGCAGGGGGCCGGGGGGCTGATCGGTATGGTTATAGGTCCATCGACTGTACCTTCCGGACGAGGAGTCTCTCGAGTGACTCCTGTGACGTCGTCCGTCCCGGGTCTCGCGGGTTCCTCGGGTTCCTCGTCGACGCCTCCCTGTCCTAGGAGAGAGGGTGGCTTAAGGCGTCTCTTAGGGTCCACGTCGGACCCGGGGCCAAGGCTTCAGGTAGATCCGCCCTCGGGTGTGGGACTGTTCTGTCCCTACCCCCTTCCTACGTCGGTCCCCGAGACTTTGGTCCGGGACTTCTTTGTAAGGTACGGGTTCCTCTTTTCGGGTTTCTTCCGAAGGAGGACAAACGGAGGGTGGACGGTCAGTTAGGGACCTAACAAACCAGAGATTCAGCACGGACTGAGAAGACGTTGGGGTGTCTGACATCGGGTGATCCGAGGAGACAGGTACCTTAAAAAGTCCGTTTTGATGACTTCACCCAACGGTAAAGGAGGAGGTCCCCTAGAAGGACTAGGTCCCTAACTTGGACACAGAGGACGAACCGTCCGTCTAAGAAATGGTGACTCGGTGGGTCCTTCGGGTTAGGGACACACCGGGGAAGATTGATGATCTGACACCTGGTCTACCAGTCCGTTGGAAAGATAAGGTTATTGTCTTCGGAGTCCAGGGAACGGGACCCGGTCGAGGGAAGGGGTTTCGTGAGTGGTGCGTCCGGATGTCGACTCCGACTTTCCCCCGGGTACCTAGGGACCCAGGTCTTCCTTTTACCCGTCTTCCTCCAGACCCCGGGTCCTTCGAGTGAAGGTTCAGTGTCTGGACTCAGGAGTCACGGGACGGGACCGTACCTCCTACCTCGTGCCCCGTACTGGGTTTTCGGTGAGTGTTACCTTTTCACTAGCAGAAGCCCGAGACGGAGCAAGGGCAGGGCCCGTAGGTCTCCGTGACACACGTGAGCTTCTTCGTAAAACCGGCGACGCAATGCGAAACGGTCGAAAAACCTGCACGGTGACGGACGTGTCCCCTCTCCCGACGACTTAATACCAAGGGTCATCTGGGTAACGAAGGTGGGTCGAATTTGAACCCGACTCCCAGGGGAGTCACCGACAGTTAACTTTTCCCCCTGAGTCCTAGACGGTCCGTGGGCTCTTGGGCCGACCGGTCTTCTCCTCCCGTTCTTTCCCACGTTCCTTCGTCGTCGGTTCGGTCCCAGAGTCGGTCCTCGCATCTCTCTTCGACCCTCGACGGGGACCGGTCCCGACCTCACGACGCCCCATCAGTGATGTTCGTGAGGGGAGGCGGGTCAATGGTTAGAGTTACTTTGCGAGGTGAGCCGTCCAGTATCATTTGAGAAACGCCACCCGACCGGGTCTGAGGACCCAGTGGCACATGAGTCCGTTGGCGGTCGGAAAGACGTGGTGGTCGAGGAACCTTCCCTCTTTGTTCCCACACGTTCTCACACACTCTCTCCTCAGGAGTGTAGGGGGGGGTGAGGGCAGGGCCTCAGAGTCCAAGGTCCAATCTCCTCCTCACTTCCCTCCACCCACCCCTTTCGGGAGTCTTGTCCCATGGGCCGGGGGTAGTCGAAGGGGGTGTCGGGGTCCATGTTCGCTTCCGTCCGTCCGTACCCCTTACTCCTACGTCGGGTGGACGTCCCGCGGCTGGCCCAACGTGAGTCTGACGACTCCTCTCTGACCCCCGACGCGGAGGTACCCCCTCGAGGACTTCCTTTTTCCCGGGTCCCGGTTTCGACTCCCCCGACCGAGGAAGACGTCGACGGGTCCTCAGGAGGCGGGACGAGAACAAAAGGGGTGACGGTCGAGGGACGAGGGGTGGTCCGTCTGTCGACAGAGAGGTTTGTAGTTCGGGCGGAGGACGGGGGAGGGGGGCGTTGCTCCAGAGGAGGTCCAGGGTCCGAGTAAAGCTAAAAGACCTTGTGAACTAGTAGTGGATCTATCCTGTCATCTCTCCTCCCATATAGGTCAGGGGTCTTCGTGGACTACCCTGAGTTTGTGTCCTGGTAGTACGCCGGTTAAGTTTCCTTTTACCCTGATCGTTCTGGAAATTGCACCAGTTTATGGTAGGTGTACCATGACGGTTTAATATTTAATGGAGGACAGAGTTTTCGAATGGTGGACCACGTTTAAGAAGTTTGAGACCAGGGGTTGATAAGGTAAGAGACAAGTGAGAGTCTGAAGGAGTACGGAATGGTCGGACCCAGATTCCCGACCCTCCGGTCCTCGGTCCTGGGAAAAGGTGGGAGGAGTCCGTCAGTCCTCTCTGTTCTATGGACCAACCCTGTCGTCTACCTTGCCCTCATCGTCGGCGACGTCGACATTTTTGGCCGTGCAGGAGTCCGTCACTTCTCAGATCCCCTCTTTTTCTTGAAGGGCTCCCCTTCCCCCGGAAACTAAGTGTGGGTGTACCCCACCACCACCCCTTATTTTCCACCCCCTGGGTCCAGGAGGACTGGACGGGAGGGGATTCTTTTAGAGAAGGGTGGCTTCGGTTTTTGAATCCCTTCGAGTTGGTGGTCAAGGTGGACTCTAGAAGACCACAGTTTGTGAACTAGTTTTTATGATTCTTTTCACCCTCCCCACAAAGAAGGATGGGTTCTGGACACCCTCGTTGGTTGCGGTTGGACTCACGTCTTCTCCCTTGTTGTAGAACGACCTCTCCTCTTCATACAACCCCTCGTTGGGGGAGGTCGGAGTCGGAGGTGGGGAGAGGGAGGGGTCCGGGTTGGACCCTGGGTTTGGTATCGGTGTTAGGGTGTGACGCCGACCGGTGACGGAGGGTCGTAGGGAGTGTCGTCGTCCTCGGGACCTTTGTAGGACGAGTCCAAAGTCCCCTTCGAGAGTCCTTCGTCGCTGCAGTTCCGTCGAGTCACAGTGGTTCGCTTCGGATACCCCGGCTCCCCGACTGCGTCCCCAGACCCAAGGACTGTCTCGGAGATCCTAGGAGCCGGCAAGGAGGGAGTGGACGACAGGAGGTCCCGACCGAGGTCGTACGAGGGGGGAAACTCCACAAACTCCCGGTGGAGTCGACGGAACACGAACCGACGAAAGAACGACCCGGGGACTGGACTCTCTCCCCTACACCCGTTATGACCTCCAGTGATCTTCCTACCTTCTCTTTGGTCGTAGGGTGTCGGAGAGAGGAGTGTCGGTCTCCCTCAGTTGGTTCGGGGTAGAGTG
This sequence comes from Capra ibex, assembly GCA_006410555.1. Lineage (NCBI taxonomy): Eukaryota > Metazoa > Chordata > Mammalia > Artiodactyla > Bovidae > Capra > Capra ibex. The sequence continues at coordinate 18,900,536 of SJYO01018757.1, forward strand.
GTTGGAGGGGAACGGGTTGCGACCTTCACAATGAGATTCACGACCTTCCTTCCCGGGAATAGAAAGGTGTTCAAGAGGTTTAGTTTAGTACGGTCCATCTTAACAGGAACTCCAATCGGTGGACCTTCAAAAAAGAGACGGGATGAAAGGAGACCCCTCGTGAAAGAAAGTTATCTCTAACGACCTTTTTATCTTTCTCACATCCGAGGTCTGAGTTTTGGACCAAGACGGTAGATGATCCGTACACTAGAGCGGGGTCGGTAACTTAGAGAGAGAACCAAAGGAGTGTAAGTTGTACTTTTATGATGGTGGATGTAGTGACCTAAGCCGGTTCCAAATTCTAATTCACCTTGAACTAATTCGTGGACCTTGTTTCAGGTCGTGTCGTCCGTGAGTGAGGGGATTTACGATGTGACTCTAAAGCTAAATAGAGGAAAAAGGAGATCCTACTGTTGCTAGGTGGGTTAGTGACATGGTCAGGACGAACGAGGGGATTGAGAGGATTCAGGATCCATGGAGGAGTGTCTGGACAAGAGGGTTAGGTCAGTCACTAAAAAGGGGATTTTAAAGAGGAAGAGAGTGACCAGAACTCCTTCTCCTGGCACTTCTCTGAGGTTCGTTATTTCGGTTACCCCGGGACACTTACGTGTGGGGTCGGTCCGACGGGTTCGGAAGGAGTGGTCACGTCGACCACAGCGGTTGCCACTGGGCCTTCCACTTTAATCCGACCACCCGAACCGGGAGCCGAAACTCTTCCAGCATGTGCCCGCAGAAGGGATAAGACCAGGGTATGAGGACGTCTTCCGACTAGCCCCAGAACGGGCCCAACCGACGGTCGTAAACGAGATATGACCCCCCTCCCCGTGTCTGGGAAGTAGTGTAAAGGGGAGAGACGTGGGTGGACCGGTTCGTGATGGTAATAGTCTGGGTACGTGTGATACCCCCTGTGACCCAGGTCCTTTGGAGTCCGTCGGTGACCGACCCCAGTTTCACCTCCTCTCCACGTCCGACCCTTTCGTCCCAGGTGACGGGGTCCCGTTCGCCCCTTTCGTGACAAGGACAGAGTTAATCCCGCCCCCTAGGACATGGGGTCACGTCCAACCTTCACGTACAGGGGACTGTGTCACGTCCGGTCCTTGGGTCATGGGTGGTTTACGTGACTTACAGCCCCCGTATTTCGGGTCACGGGGTCACGTCAGACCCTTGGCCCGGTTGGGGTTGATCGATTTCGACCTCCGTCACCGGTGACGGCCCCACGTACGGCCCTTGGTGCCGGGTGATGGGGTCACGAACGGCCCTTGTTGGGAGTCCGGTCCACGTACGACCCCGGCGCGGCGATGAGAGAGGCGTGGCGCGGTTCGAGACGCGGGACGTCCCTAGCCATGGTCCGCCGAGTGGACCCGTCGGGCGTCGGGCACCATCACGGCCTCGGAGCGAGGAGAAGTGAGTAAGGGAGGAGGCAGGGGCGTCCGCGGTGGCACTGACGTCGGAGGTGCGCGGGGTTATGTGGCGGCTGCTCGATCCCGGCCCCGGTTCGGGGTTCAGCGCCGGCCAGCCCGGGCGGCGCCCCGTACGACCCTATACCTCAGGGGGCGGGTGGCCTGAGATACTCAGAGGTAGTCCTCCCCTCGATAGGCGGGGTGTTGGGAGGCGCACCAAGCAAGTCCGTCCGTCGTGGCGGAAGACCCTCCTCACCTGGGAAGGTGACAGCGAAGGGCTCAACTCCCACCAAAAAACAAAACAAAACAAAACAAAAAAATTGCTGCTGGACGGAGGAAGGAAGGCACAGAGGAGCGGGGCCCGACCCTGAGCCCCGTACGCATGGTCGTCTCACCTTCACCGACCCCCGCCCCGTCATTCCCGCTTGAACTCGGATCCTTCCACCCCTTCCTACGAAGCCCATGGCTCTTTTGATGTCTTGGGTCCTCGAGCGCGCGGTAGAAACAGCGTCGACCCTCCGTCGTACGCGCTTTTCAAAGCGCCGTATTAACCGATCAGGGCTAAAACGCACGAACGAGGTCCACCTAACGCTAACCAATGGAGTAGATTTCCCCGCCCCTGTTCCCTTCTTAGTTGGGAGAACTGAGGCGGAGAAAGAACTCTTTTCCAACACTAACCGGGTCCACTCTCCGGTGACAGCCAACGACTGAGAAACGTCAGATCCTCCCACCCGGGACGGACCTGCGCCCTCCGCTGATCAGAGACGGGGAGACTCGACCCCGTCAACATTTAGGATCACGTGGAGTCAGAGTGAAGCGGGAATCGGAAACCGGATTAGGAGACCGAGAGCCCGGAAGCAGAATGTCTTGGACGAAGAAAAAGGACACAACAGGAAGTGGTGGGAAGAGTAATTAAGAGGTCCGACAGCTAAAGGCGAATAAAAGATTTCGGAAAAATCTTACCTGGATGTGGAAAGGGGGGAATGAGGTGCTCTATGGGAGGCCCCGGACTCTTAGTTCGACATTCCCTGTTCTAATCTTCCTGATTCCGCGGTACACAGGGCCCACAGTCGATTTCTCTCCCGTTCTCTCTTAAGACCGGAGAATTCTAATTAGCTGATTAAACACGCCTTGTCTTGAGCATAAAAACCCAGGGTCTCAAGGTAAAGGAGGAGCGGTTTCAGAGTGTCGGTGACCGCATTTCCACATCCCTTTAAAAACACTGGAACCTCTCTTTCTTTAGTGCTTTTTACAGACAGACTGAGATCTCAAGACCCTTACCCAGTCTCTGCTCTACCCGAACGAGGCACGCCCCGATCTCCAGGCTACCTTAGAACCTTATTTTTACTCCCCAGTAGGTCCTTGTGACCTTTCCCTGCCCCGCAATTCGACTCACCTAAGGTTAACCACCTGGGCCTCACCACCGTTAATCCCTTTTTTTCTGTCCGTTCTAGCAAACTGTCCCCCTCGCTACGTTCTCGCTACTCGCCTCCTCCCCCAAGGGTAGACTCCCCAACGACAAAGTCCCATATCCTCCCTCGAATATTCTGGTCAGTATCCCGAATTCCAGCCCCCACCCTAGCGAGGTCCAGTGGCGGTCGTCCCTCCACGCTCCTGGTCTGCCCGGTCCCTGATCGGACCTCGCACGGCCTACCGTCGTCGCCCGAGGAAATTCTCCGGCACCGAGGTCGCGTCGTAGGGGGCGAGTCCCGCACAGGCAGGGCCCCCCGGACCCCGCCCCCGGAGCCTTCCTCGCCCTCAAGTTCGGCACACTCCTGCCCCAAACCCCAGCCCCCCACCCCCCTCTTTCGACCTTGACTGTGTGGGCACGTGGGCCTGTGGAGTGCTCGTAGCGGACACTGCCGCGGGGACCAGGCCAGCTCCCGTCGCCCCCCTCCGCCCTTCCTCCTCCTCTTCCTCCTCCTCCGCCCTCGTCGTAGGCCTCGGCTCGACGTCGTCGCGGCGGAAAACACGACGCCGGCGCCTCGGGGGCTCCACTCTCGGCCCGGCTCAACACCTCCCACCCCCCGTCCCTACCCAGACCCAGGACCCTAGGTCCATGGTCCCTCCCAGCCCTGCGTTCTACACCGCCCCACACCCCTCCCACCGCGCCCCTACGACTTTGCCCTACCTCCTTGACCCCCTGGACCTGGGCGGCGGACACCCCTACCCTTCCTCCCCTTGGCTCGGCTCCCTGCGGCGCCGGGTCGAACTTCCGCTTCCCGGAGGTTTCGACCTTTCCTCACATACCCCACCCCCACCCCCCTACCAACCCCCTGTCTGAATTTCCTGTCGCCCGTTCTCTTGTAGAAGGAGAGGAGGGTGAGTGGGAGTCCTTCTCCCTCTGCCTTCCTCCTCCTCCTTCTCAAAGCCGGGGTGTCCCTTCCTCTCCTTCCTGTTCCGGAGTACCCGGGGAGTGAGGGGGAGGGGTGGGGAACGCGCGCGTGTCCGTGTGAAACGTCCGACCTGGACTCCTAATATCCGTCTGTCGTGGACAAGGACCTACGGGTCCACTACCAGTAGAAGGGGAGGGGGTAGGAATGTACCGAAAGAGGGAAGAGGTAGAGAGGTAAACGAGACCGAGGGGATTGGGTAAAGGGGTGGGGTCCGGAAAGTACTTGGAGGAGGGAAAAGGGATGTGTGAGGAATTTGAGGAACCGGATTTTTATTGGTTCTTAGGAAAGGTGTCTAAATTTTGAGGAGATTGGTACCGGAACCGATTCCCCAGTCTCACACGTATCTGTCACCTTCCTTTATCACCCCACAGGGAATCTTGACTTCCTTTCAGGGTGCCAAATCGAGGGAGAACCCTCCTCTCACCCAGTCCCGGAATCCTTCCCCACGTGTGCTCCAGAGAGGGCGTGAGTCCCAGGAGAGTTCGGTGTCAGTCACGGAGGGAGATTTGTGGTAAAGGGAAGGTCGAGTGTCTTACCTGAGGTACCGAAACTCTCGAGACTAAAAAGTCGGTCTGCCAGTATGGATCCCTTCCGTTCATCCTCCCTAAGCCATTCCTTTCCTGGACTCATTTTCGAGACCCAGAAGGACAGGTCTATGACTTCAAAGAGACTTCGAAATCCCGGACGAGAGAGGATAGAGTGTGAATTCCCACCTTTTTTTAAAACGGGAGAGGTCGGCCCGTCGGGGAGGTGAGTGAGTGATATCCCTGATGCCCTACGACCCTTCTGGTTACCACACTCTATGATTGAGGTCGTGAACACTTTTGTTCGTTGATTTATAGGTAGGACATTAAGTTGGGTCAATGGCCGTCCTATCAGTTCTTCGAATGTATTTCTTCACCGAGTCCTGAAGGACCCACAGGAAAGTCGATGTCTTCCGTCTTGGGCACATTTTAGGCTGACGCCAAACATCCAAGGAGGGACTCTCCACTACGGCACGATGAGACCGAAACGGTCCTTCTCCTGGGATTTAAGATCATGGGTGATGGGACCGGAGCGGGACGCTGAATCTGTCCGTCAGGGAGGAACGGGACGACCCGACCCTCTTTCTTTCCTAATCCCTTAGTTGGGAAAGTCCTCAGGGACAACCCCGTCTTGTCTCCTATCACACCTTTACTGTGGTCGTCCCCTGTGCCCTCGAAGTGCTAACGACCGGTGTCTGGGACCAGACAGACGAAGTAAACGAGGGTCTTCTTGATCCCCGTCGACACAACCCCTTTCCACTACTCCGTCCCTGCGAATGAGGTCTCATCTGATTCCTAGAAGGAGACCAAGGAAGAGAGAGATGAGGAAAAAGATAGGGGACACAAATGGGTTGAGGGAGACGTAGACATGGTAGGGGCGACGGAGAACGAAACTCCTCCGTCTACTTTCTTCCCTTCCCTGTGGCAAATATTTTTGGATGACGACGAACAATCCACGAAAGGTATATGACTACAAATATCCCTCGAAGGACATACGGTCCATTGTCCGGGTGCTTGAAATAAACCTAATAGAGTTATGGTGAGTATTGTTATGACTCGCCGTCACACTAGTAGAGATAAAATCCCTACTCCTTTGACTTTGAATTTCTCCAATTCATTAGACAAGTTTTAGTTTTTTAGTCACCGGTTTCTCAAATCCTAAACTTAGGTCCAGACAGACTGGGTCTCGGACTCAAGAATGGGTGTATTATCGAACGTAACGGTGGCACATTTAATCACTCGTGACAGGGGTAAATCTCTAATTCTTTGACTCCAAACAATTCAGAGTCCGTCCCTGAAACGTCCGCCAGGTCACCAATTCTGAGGTACGAGGGTTATGTCCTCCGTGTTCAAGTTAGGGACCAGTCCCTTGATTCTAGGGTTTACAGAGTACGGTGTACTGGTTTTTATTTCAGAGCATCAGGTCCAGTGGGTCGACCTCTGACGTCAGTTCTCGTCTCTGTCCTGGAGTTGGTCCGGTGAGACGAAGAGTCCAGCAGGCACGAGGGAGGGATAGAACGACAGGTTCCGACCCACTGTCTTTAGCTATTATACGTAAGACGTCAAAAGCAAAGAAGTTGAATTTTATCCAAAAATTTAAAGAATTATTTTTATGGGTCTTAAGGTAGATGAATCGTTACCAATATGGGACCATAGACAGGAAGGTCTAGAAAAAGTTATCGTGGGTCGAGTCCTTGTTAAACAATTTTTATGTGTCTTGAAGAAGGTCCGGGTGGACTTCAGGACTCATCGTCCCTAGGGACACTCGGTGGTATGGAACGAGGAACCGAGGGAAAGGGGAGTGTAGAACTGCCATCCCGACTCCCCACTAGGACCCGGTGCTCTCGGCACCCCACTCCTGTCCCACGTCTCTTCCTCCGGAAGGGGGAGTCAAGTCTCCTCCACCCTACATTTCCTGTCCCCCGAGATCGTGTGGTGACGGTAACCCTGAACCAAGGGGACCCTGGACTTTTGTTCAACACAGGACCCCTTTGTCTTCCAACCTCTGGGTTCAGAGGGAAGACTGGTCTCTCTTCTCTGCCGGAGAGGTCTGAGGTCTTAGATGTCTCTTTCTGGACCACAGGTCGGTTGGTCTTTCTGTTTCGGTCCTCGGGCCGTGACACGAGTACCGTAAGGGATGTATCAGAATGAATCGGGAGTGATGGGGTATTCCTCAGAGTCTCCCTAATACCAGGAATTTGATTAAGTACCGTTTTAGTTCTAAGATCAAGACTAGAGAGGTTTAGGTTTCGACCAAGGAAAAAGGGATTCGTCATGACGGGGGAGGGTCGGGAAAACCATGGGTGAGATGACCTTCTTCTCCACCACGACCAATCTCCAAATCCCCGACCTGGACGCACTCCGACTCCCGGACCTCAATCCCCACTAGAGGTGAAAATGGGACCGAAAGTCCCCTTCCGTAAGGGGAGAGTCCTCCTGTGTTGTCTGTTCGACACATCAAGAAAGGTCGACTCTTATTGGGACCCCGGTCCTGGTACCTAAGACATTCTTCGTTTTGTTTTCGACGTCGGTTCACCGGTCCTCGGAACCGGTCCTCCCCAATCTCAGGAAATAAGAGAGTCCTAGAGTTTCGGACTTTAACTCTAGTAAGGGTCAGGGCTCGGAACCCAGAGGAAAGGGACCCTTCTGTAAGGAATGTGGGGGTGAGTTCTCTCTGTCCTTTAGAAGGAGGGAAAGGACTCACGTTTTGTCTTAGGTTCTGTCACCGCTCCCGAGCAATGCCCTCGGGTTCTGAATCTGTCTACCGGACCGGAGAGTTGACTCGGGGGTTCTGTCGGTCGGTTCGTCGGACCGTAACTGTAAGACGACAATTTGTCCTCCCTCTCTCTTTCCTGAATTTCCCAACGGAACGGTGTCCGGAGGTCGGAAAGTCCGTCCTCTTGGTTCCACACACCCGCCCCCCATGAGGGACGAGGGTGTCATGGTGGTCGTTTGTCTCTTAGACCATGGACTTTGACTAAAACCCGGAGAACCTGTGTTTCTCGGAGAAGACGTATTAAATGCCTGGTGAGACAGGGGTATGGGTTAGACTTCGTCTCAAGACGTGTCACTCGTAAACTATTTATACCAACTGTCTTACTGACTGTCTAGGTGGGCGAGGGCAGTGTAGGGTCGGGAAGGGGGTACGAGACGTATTAACTACCGGTCCCTCTGTCAAGGGAGGGGGTCCCACTGGCTCACAGACCCGGTCCCCGAGGACCGGTACTATAGGGGGAGGTTTCGGAGCCGCGGTCCCGGGTCGACCCCCCGTCACCCTGTGTCGACCGTCCAGTCTCTATTTCCCGTGTCTCTCTCCCACACACACCCTCTCTCCTTAGAGAGGAAGTGATCTTAAGGGACCCCGGAGTCGACCGGTGGAGGTGACGGGAGTGGTGTGTGTGCGTGTGAGTGAGGAAGTCCAGTTAGACGTTCTCGACAGTCATCGGACTCTTGCCCCTTTCCCACCCAACTCGGACCGACCCAAGAGAGGGAAAAGAAACCAGGGTAGGTGATGAAGGAGTCGAAGAAGGTGACGGGCTTTTCTGTTTGTCCACTTTACCGAAGAGAGAGGGGTCGACGGCCGGGACCTATGTCCTCCCCCGGGGTCCCCTCCGGACCCGTCCACCTCCCTTCTAGCCGAAGTTCACAGCACCTCGCACAGTGGGAGATACGGATTTGGAGGACCAACGGTTTGTGGTCTACTTCCGACTTTTAAAGGAAATGTTTCGGTCTACAACATGGATGAGTCTTGAGTCGAAGAGTTATCCTTTCCTTAGCCCCTCCCGTGTCTAGAGGACAAAAAGTTAGGGGAAAGTAAGTCGAGGAAAAAGGCACAGGAAACGGAGGGTTTAGTCAAAAAGTCGGGTAGGAAGAATCCTGACGGAGAGGGACGCAAAGTGCGAGAAGAACAAAGAGTCGCTCTGTCCGGGAGGAAAAGACCAGACGGAAAGCGGGAAAGAGGACAGGCCAGAGGGGCAAAAGGGTAAAGGACGAAAGAGATACCGTGGCGTGGGGGTTACGGTTGGGTTCAGGGGAGAGGTGGTGGTGTCGAGAGGGAGGCGACGTGAGCCCCTGCCCCCACTTGTACGCCTTCTGCCATGCGTCTTCGCCACCCACCGACCCCAGCCACCAGGGACGGACGTTCGGGCGTTTGGTCGTGCACCCGGTCGGGTCCAGTCCCCGCCCCGGGACCGCGCCGGGGTGGGGGCGCCAGCGGCGAGTGCACTGAGGCCCGATTAGAACAGGGCCACTGAAGTGCGCGGCGGAGCCCAGGTCAGCAGTACCAATGCGGCGTCGCGGGTCGCGAAGGGGGTTGGGCGACGCAGGGAAGGGCCTGGGGGAGGAGAGTGCCGGCCCGGGAGCGGGGCGGGGGTCGAGGCGAGGTGCACTGCCGGTCCTTCCTCCAGCCCTTCCCCCTCCCCCGCGACCCCGGCATTGGGGAAGGAGAGGTGACGCTTGGTGGGAGCGAGACCGAAGATCGACAGACTCGCGGGGTCAGGGCGGTCGGGAGGGACGTCTGGCCGGACCCGCCTCACAGCCCTCGGGGTCGGAAGCAAGAGTCGCCGGGGTTTTCCCGCCGGCCGAACTCTCCCGTGTCCGTTCTCGGGGGCCCAGGAGGTCGCCTGCAAGAGGTCGCTTAACCGTGCAACGAACCGGACAGCAAACAGAATGACACACGTAGAGTGAAGAACTTCGGCGGCAATAGAGCGTCCTATACAACCCCCAGGCCTCCGACCCTAAAGTAGAAAGACTCGGAGCCAACAGAGTTCTCACATTTCTCTGGATATTATTATGGAGGAAGGGACCTCTCAAGACTCCTCACTCCCTCGATTACGAACGCACCACATGTACACCAGGAATCCTGCTGGGAGCCTACGTATCTCGTCACCAACGTGGATTGGCCCGTGGAAGTACGCGGGACCTACGACGACCTTCGGGACCCTAGGGCACACCGCAGCAGTGAGAGTCACGTCCGAGAGTCCTGCGGGCTGGTGTGACACGGAGGTCCTAGTACCGGTAGTGCCCCCTTCGTGTCGACTCTACCCTGCGATTGAGTCTCGGACCCCCACCCCCGTGAAGGTCCTACTTCACTTTGAACCTCCTGTTGTCTACCGCACACTCTTCGCGGAAGGACTGACTCTTGCTGACCCGTGACTCGACCTCGGAGTAGGATCGACTTCATGAAACCCGTCCAATAAATTCTGGAGATTATGGAGACAGTTTACTCTCATTGAATGTGCGGATTGAATTCTCTAAAATCCTAATTTATTCGATTACCTGGATATTGTCCGATTACACCCACCACACTCGGACCGGGTTTGTGGACTACTTCGGACGCTTGTCAGAGTCAAGTCATCCGGACCCATAGTTGTCGTTACCTTTTACTCTGACCCCTCCCCGGTTCTCGTACCTCCACTCCGGTGTCCCGGTTCCTCCCCGATGATCTCCCAAACTTCTTTTCCCCTCGTGTTTTCCGGTTAAACACGAAATCTTTCTAGGAAGATTTCCCACCCACCTCTTACCCCACCTCCCCCTAGAACCCCGTCAACAGGATCCAGTCCACTGTCGATGACTCCCGACCTAATTCCGTCATTACACCTTATCTCCTCTTTGATCATTCCGTAACCAAGACCAGAAATGACTACACGGTCCGTATTCTTAGTAGAGTCCACGAACAATTTGTGAATCCATAAACTCTCCGGACCTTTAACAATGTTCTCGACTCGGGTAGTCTCCACGGTTCGGAGAGACACGTATGTAGGGGTGGGTCCCTCAGGAAAAATAACATCTAAAGGACGGTGGGGAGAGGTCTTCGAGACCACGTTCCCCAGTTCCTCCCTGGGATGATATGAATCATCAACAACCCTTAAAACCGGAGGCTTAAGGGATGGAGAGTCTTAGACCATTGACCATTCTACACCACCCTCTACCTTCTACTCTACTGAAGACGTCAGTCCCACTTTTTAGACGACGCGGACTTGCTATCGATCAGACAGGGAAACACGTCAACCTCTTTAGTTCCGAGTCTATGTCGAACCGACTCCAGTCGATAGTTAACCCTGTTTAGAGGTAACTAACCTTTTGATCCATCATCCCCTGTCTCATCACTTCTCCTTTCCTCTACCCGGGCAGAGATTCACTCGGGACTCCCTCGTCGACCCGGTTACCCTTCCTATTCCACCCCCCTCCCACCTCTCCCCCCTGCGTCGGGACTGTCAAAGACGTACGAGGAATCTGTCAAGATGGAAAAGGGGGACACAGAAACGACCCGTGTCTCGACTGGTCGACAGCGAGCCTAGTCGGGTCCACACATCGACACTCGTGGACTCTCTGGGTCTACACACGGAATCCTATTCTGAGAGTCGTCCTAGTGCATAGTTCATGTACTCACACTCCGGGTCCACATAGTGTACATGAGCCCTCCCGCCCTTACAGTAGACTCTCACGGACTCGCCGTCTCAGACTCGTCACAGCACAAACGAAGTCACGCTCCCTCCGGATGTACAATGACAATTACACACATTCTAACTCTGAGTTTCATTTTCAACACGCAGACTTTCTGGGACTATGTTGTGTACACACGTGCACTCGGAGTTCACTTTCTTTGTACAAAAGGTCTCCACTCAATGTCATGAGAATGTCCCTCTTCCCTCGATGTGAACTCTAACCCCGTGTGAAGGGGTCATAGATGGACTCGTCCCGACAATCGACACAGGCGGACTCTCACTATGAATCCATACAACGGATATATGGACTCATTCCTTCTGAATACAATGATTATCTACGATCTCTCCTTCCGACACATAGTCCAAGGGGTTCTACCCAGTGTCGACTTTTGACCTCCATCTACCCATGGACTTCGATTCTATACACAATGAAGATCCTCACAAGAACACACGGGTCGAGGGGTCGAGCACGGAGACGGAGACACATGGACTCGACTCGTGGACACCGAAACTGTCGAGGAGGGAGAAGAAGGTGTCCCGGGTGGCGAATGGTGGTGTGACCCCGGGTCTCCGGTACCGGACGGAGGTACTCTGGGCGTGTGGGAGGGGAAGGAAACCCCCTAAGCACAGGTGGGATTCGCTCCGTAGGTACGCGTTCGACCTGGGTCTGTGAAGGCTGACGTGGGGGCTCTTCCTGGACTGCGGATGGGTCACACATGAGGCTCTGCATCACGGTGAACCCCCAGTCCCGCCCCCGCCCGGGTCGGGGAGGGGTCCACCTCTCGGCGGGGGACTCGGAAAACGGTTGTCACAGGACGTTGAGGTGCTCGTCCTACGTCCCCCGGGTCCCCCTCGGTGACCCAGGGGACTCTCAGCCCGCAGGTCCCAGGCTCGCCTACTCCATGCCGAAGTCACGGTCTCGCCGTCGCCGAAGGACCTCCCGGAGAAGCCGACGGACGCGGGACAGACCTGGTACTAGCCGTTTCGGATGAGGTGCCTCGTGTTCGTCGTCGTCCTTCCATCCGACACACGTATTCCCCCGGGAAAGGACAGAGGGACTCGGGCTCTAAACAAACCTGTCGGCGTGGTTTCAGCGCACTACTGGGAAAGGGGGGGGGTCTCGGGTCTGGACGGGAAATAAACAGGTAGTCGGTGACCGAGGGGTCGAGATAAAACCCGATGGAGAAGTAAAGGAGGACAGGGGAGTTTGGATTGGAAGAACCGGGCAAAATCGACGAAAAGACGGAGTGGGAGGAACTCAGTAAAGTCGGTTGGGGTCCGAAAGGGGATACGGACTGGTGGGGTTCCCGGTCTCCCACCGAGAGACTCGGATACCGTGACACGGAGGACAGGTGTCTGGAAACCCTCCAGGGGAAACTCCTTTAGGACCTGGACGTCACCCACCCGAGTCCCCGGGTCCCGCGGCAGAAGGACCCCGCGAAGGTACCCCTCCTCCACCGACACTTCTTCCACGCCCTGGACTTCCTTTGACTGTAGTTCGTGGATGCTTTCGACTTCGTGGGTTTGTAGTAGTGGAAGTTCATTCCAGGTCCCGTCCCCGACACCATGAGACGGGAGTCGTGTAAGAAAACTCCCGTCTCTGGATGAACCCATCGTTCCCTAGAAGACTTCACCCATAGTTTTACCGTGTCAACCCTTCCCCCATGGTCGACACCTAGTCCCCCGACGACCCCACCGACTCCGGAAGTAGGGTGACACAAGCCGGGGGTCCCCACACACGTGGGTCCGAGGGACGATGACGTAAGAGTACCTCAAGACGCGGGTCCCGGTCGACATGCTCCACGACGCCCGGCCGGCGGGGCAGTGCGGGAGGGACGACCAGCTGACCAGGTACCCGTAGCGGCCACCGTACTTGATGGACGTGGACGTGTTCTAGTAGGTAGCCCTGGAGTTCAGGGGGTTCACTCATGCGCCCGCTCGTCCCTTCTCGCGGACGCGTCAGAGGGCATCCACAGGGGTGGGTCCCGTCGCACCGGTAGAGGGACGAAAGTCTGGGACAGGATTTCAGGTGTACCGGTACAGTCTTTGGGAAGGGTTCACTGTCGGGATAGAGCTCTCCCGACACCATTCGGGAGGTAAAGACCCACAGGGTTTACTGAAGTTCGTCATTCTCAACGACGTCGATCTCCTCCGCGCACCTCCCCGCGCCTGGGGTCGACTGATGTGAGAAATGGTCGTACGATTAGTGGATGCTGCTACACCACTTCTAGAGGCTAAAACCGTGAAGGTTCCTCGACTCACTGTTCTCGTGGTTCTACAGGAAACGTCCCTGTCATCGGACCTACCGGGGACTTCACTAGGCGTTGCTTGGACACAGACTCTTCCAACTGTAGACCACTCCCGGTCCAACTCCTGACTCCCACCGTCCACCGGTCGCCCCCCACCCCTCTCCCAACAAGGTCCCGGACTCACGTTCACTCTACTCGGACGTCACTCGTCCCGGAGACCTCCTCCCGTAGGAGGGTTCACGACAGGGGAGTGTAGGGATCCAGGAAACCGCATCACGACACCCTCGACGACTGACCACTCTAGGGGATGTTTCTGCATCTAAGGAGTCGGTAGTAGACCCCACACCCTTCGTTGTCAGAGGTAGATGGACACGGGAGGTCGACGGGTCTGCCGAAGTTTTAGGACGAAGCGGTCACGACCATTCCTGGTGGACCCTTCGTTCCCTCATACCTACTGTCAATCGGTCGTGGGTCCTAGACCCGTGGGTCCGGGTCTCAGGAGTTGTCCCTCTTCCCTTGGCCCGAGGGTCTATACCGAGAGGTTCTGGGGTCCTAAGTCTCACACCTAGCCCTGTGACCCTATTTCTTGACTCTCCTCGACCCCTCTGGTTGTCAGACGTCCCCACACACACTGGACAAAGGAATAGACGTTTTATCCCTGTCGTCGCGGACTATCTCTCCCACGAATAGTTCACGGTCACGTCCGGGTCGCGTCGGCGACTCGTACCGACCGACCTGGAGCTCATCTGACGGAGTCCTGTGAGGGACCTCCCGGTCCCGGGGCGTAGGAACAAACCTTGGATCTGGCACCTCCTTCCACCCTCTAAAGACTAAAAAGTAATTCGTAAAGGGCTTCACGAAAAAATTACCTCAATGAGTTTTTCCAAACAAAACCATTTGTTCAACGTTCTATCCTAATTTATCCAAAGGAATGACGTCCTGAAACTGTATGATGTCTGTCGAACATTGTACAGGACGGATCAACTGGTCCCTTAGGAAAACAGTGTCGTTTGTAAGATCCCAACCTAAGAGGTCCTGGTCCTGTGCGAAACCCTTTCCCACGAGATTAAGGAAGGACTTTACGGAGAGAGGGGGGTTTGAAACAAGGTAGATCCTTGTCGTTTGGTGCTTTGGCGGGTAGTAAGGCTGTCTAGGACGACGTAGACCTGTAACGGAGTCGGCTGCATGAGAGGTGTGGGGTCCTCTGAATGAAATTCAGGGTCCACACGACACCTCTCCTTCTACTTACGGGGTCAAGGGAGAGAAACGACTCTATTACTATGAGAAACTCCCCTCCGACCCTTCTTCCCACCGACCGTACCCATCTAGTCGGGAACTTACCGACCCTGGACTGAACCAACTAGGGCACGGGGTCAGGAAAAACGAGGGTGTGTGTCAGACGTCGTCGAGTCCGTGGATGTCCAGACTGTCCATTTCCCTACAGGGAGTGACGCTTTACAGAGAGGTGGGGGTCCGTCTCACCGCACTTCTCCATTTCGACGTAAAACTTTTTTAATTCAGTCTTCCCTGGACAGACGTGGCGGATCTTCTCCTCGACCACTACGCCTCCTCCCTCCTCGAGTCCACACACGGGCACAAACCGCGCCACTGAAGTGGTCGACGTCCCGGCCATCTTGCCAAGGGTCTCTGACCCTATTTACTACCGTCGTCCACTTCGGTCGAGTGGAGACTTGTGAAGATGGGTGAAGTCTGTACGGGACCTGTAGTCCCTTGTGATACTCGCCTTCGACCTCTCTCGGTTGTTGGACATGTACCTTGAATTACGGGAATACAACGTCGACCTCGACTTCCTTGCCCTCGATGAGTCCATTGGTGTGTGCGGCAGTACGTGGTCAAGGGTAGAAGACTTCGACATGGACTGAGGGTCTCAGATGACTCGGAACCAGGTCGAGGGACGAGTGTACGGATTCCACAAAACAGAAATCCTCCCTCGTTCGAAATCTTGCCGCCACAGGTCCAGACGACTTCAGTGTGGGAAGGGCCCCGGACGACGTGCCCTTGTGTTACCTCTTCGATTAGTTCTTCTCCTTACAGGGTGTCTTTGACAGTGGGGTGTCGTTTTCCATCCTGGTTGATCTCAACTGTTCACGGTGCCAAGGTCTTACCGTTCCCCTACGACCTCTCTGTCCACATCCCGAGTTTCTTACGGTCCTTCTGCTATGAATCCACCCTCTTTCCACGGAAAATGACGGATTCATTACACAATTTAGAGGTTGAACGTGAAAGGGAGAGGGTGGTCCGGTCTATAGGAGTTCTGACTCAGAAACGATGGGTTTGATCTACGTCGGGACTCACCCCACCCCGAAGGACCCACACGATTCCCGGGGGGGAGTGGTCCTGCCTCAGCGGCACCGTTCTGCGCAGTGGCGTTCCGGTCGCGGTTCCCGTCGACACCCCTGGACGGACCCGAAGCACGTCGACACGGCGGGGTACTTGGACCCCCTGGTCCTTCGGGGCACCCCGATCCTCCCCCTGGGAGTCGGACCCTTCGGACGGGAGGTCGGGAGGCACCCGAGGTGGTACTAGAGGACGAGGCTTTCTACAGAAGTAGTAGCGGTCTAGACGACAGTCGTCGTAACCCTCGGGCCCCGGCCCCCCGGTGTCCCCCTCGACCCCTAGGACCGAGGGGTGGAGGTCGGGCCCCTCTGTGCGGGGGTTCGCTCCCTAGTCGTGGACCGAGGTGGTCGGGCCTAAGTGGTCCCCCTCGGTTTCCCCTCGGCGGGGGTGGTCATCCTGGACCACTACCACATCCCGACGACCCTTGACCTTCCCTTCCCTGCCGCCCTGCCCCTTCGGCCCGACCCAGGGTCGTGAACTGGGGTCGGCGTGACGACATGTCCCGACGGCAGTGGGCTTCGTCGGTCCATTTCATGTCCCTCGACGGACTAGAGAAGGGGAAGGGAAGAGGGGTGACATCGAGGGTGAATACAACAGAGTTCGGTAAGGATTGTGAAATATATTGGCAAAGGAATAGGGCTCAAGAACTAAAGAAAGGAGGAGACTGGTCAGGTGAGTAGAAAGGACGTCTTTGCACCGTAGAGTAGTCTCCTTCTCCTTCCTCTCCACCTGTCGCTTCACCTTGACTGGAGTTCGGTCTCCACTTACTACCCTAATCCCCCATTACGTAAGAAGCGAAAGGGCGGTTCCACGTCAGTTCGACATTGGGACCAACAAGGGTGATTGTCCACCGGAGTCCCGGACTTTTACGCGGTCAGTGATAGATGGAAGTCGAGTCTCTTAGGTAGCCTACCCCTCCTTCCGTGTCGATCACTCGGAAGGGGGTCACCGTGCGGACTTCAACCGTCATGGTTGTGCCTACTCGCCGGTCTACTTGCCAGACTACTGTACACGAGTGTCCCGAGTCTTTAGGGTGACCTGGGTGGTCGAAGACTCCACCAATGACCGGGTCTTGGGTCGAGGAACGGGCAGGGTGTGGTGCTGGATGAGTCTCCCCTCGTCCATGCAGTGTGGTTGGTCCATGACTGGTCCCTTATCTGTCGGACTGGTAAACTCTCGATGACCCATCTGTCTACGTGTCCGGTCTTCTCCACGAATCGGAGATACAGTGAGACATCGACTTCGACAAGGGAGAGTATGACTTCTCGTTTATAAGTGGACTATCTTAGACCCTCCAAAGTTCATGAATCATTCCAACGAACGTACAATGGATATTTGACGTCGGTCCCCCGTTAGGACTTTCAGACCATGGAACCTCTTACCGGACTTGTTGACTTTAAATCTCTGTCATTTTAGTGATTGAACGATGATGTTTCTAGAGTCACTTCCTAAGACTTCCTGAGAATAGACGGTTCTCTACGACGTAGAGTGGAGGGACGGAAAGACGAGAAAAATGTCCCGGGAGGGTTCCGACTCCTGAGTCTGACACTGTCGTGACTGGACCTGGGGTCGTCACCACTTCGGAACGCCGGGGGTCGGAGGGAGGGAGGTACTTTCGGTGGGACAGGGACATGTATCTCTTTATAAATATATTCATTATATATACGCGGTGTATTAGTTATTTCTGTCCCGACAGGGTCGGAATTCAACCCGAGCTCCCTCTGACTGGGGGATTGGTTCAGTGGACTATTGAGATCCCTGTGACCGTCGACACCTTTACTTCCTATTTATGACGGGATCTCTGTACCAATTCCCGTTTGACCGGGGAAGGACGAAGCGGGGGTACTCAAGTCGGTCACCACTCCGTTGTACTTTCGGGTTGAACGGATACAAGGAAATGAAAAAGACGGGTCTGGGATTCCTCGTCCTTTCCCTCGGTACATCTGACGTGAAAAAAACCAAAACAAATGAGACAAATGTGTAAAACGTGAACCCTCCTCCCTCCGATTCCGCCCCAGGAGGGGAGACTCCAAAGAGTCCACCGTCACATTAAAGAAACAGGGAGGTAAAGAGACGGGTTCGGGACCGAATCCCGGATCCCCTCCGGTCCTCTAACACTTTCGTACACTACCGAGTCCGACTTCTTGACCCCATAACAAAATTCAGGGATGAAAATAGAACCACGGACTGACCCACCCCTGACAGTATAACATTGGGGACACTTTTTGGAACTTTATATTGGTGAGGTACGTCCGGGTCGACAACTCCCAAAAGAACCACTTACTTACCCCATCGAACGTACCAATTCATCCTCGGCACCCGAAACCTTTAATGGATTTTACGACTTACTGAACGAGGAAAATACGAAATTCACTACGATTGGTGAATCTCGTGGTTGGATTTTGGACGTATTTGTCCAGATAGAAATATTTACTAACGTGATCCTGTCTGGAATTTTTTTTAGGTAGGAATAATTTGTCCTCTCACTACAGACCTGTTCCCACATCCATAAGGGTCCTTCCACTTAGGGTCACTCTGTTTAAGACGACGAAGGTACTCATACGCACACGTGGGAAGGTCACCCTTCACGAACGAATGTGAAACGTCTGTACAGAATCTTTTGACATTAGGGGTAAGAAAACCTGGTTCCCGTGTCGGTCGAACGATATCCATAATAATTCTAGTGAGACGTTACGTCCGAGTTCCCGATGTCTTTTTCTACCCTCACCATTTTGTCTTCTTTTGTAGAAGTGACCTTATTTGTGAATATAATTTTTGGGTTCGTCCCAGAAATAGGAAAACTCCCTATTTTCCACGTTTTTATTGTCGTTCTGTGGTCTTATTTTGGGTGTACTTTAGTGACACCGTAGGTCAAAGATAAGTGTTTCTTTTTCGAGGTCAGGTAGAAAATTAAAAAAACTTTTTAAGGACTGTAATGTCTTGATTTGACTTTACATAATTATAAGGTGAGAATGTAAAGGTACTGTTTGTTTTTTTTTTAAGTACTCGGTTTTTTTTTTTTTTTGTCCCTCTTCGAATATTTTGATTTATACCTAGAGTCGTAATTGTCGACTTGTCTCTTTCCTTAATTTTGCGAAATTAATTTTTTAGTGCTCACCTACTATTTTCACACATCTTTGACTTTTAAATGTTTGATAAATTTTGGACCTTAGCGACTGACAAGTCTTTGATGTGTCTACCTAGTACCCACCACCACTTGTCGTCTTTCCTAATACCTACTTAGACGTAACAAGATCGACGAGGGGTACGGTGGGCAGAGGCTCCTTTCGGACATTGTGTGTGTGTTTTTTTTTGAGCTTCAATCAAAGGACTCACGGGCCGTCATGGAGTGGAGGTTTTGAAAATCAGACCAACTATTCTACACTTACTCGTGCAAAGGGATAGTTCCCTCTGTGACTAAAATTCTAAAGAACCCAATTGGTCATGGCACCAGGATATATTGGGGACGTTAGGTTCTAAGGATCCCGTTTAATGGATTTGGTGGTATTAAGAGGGAGTTTGATACGAGAAGTCTCATAGAGACACCCTATGCAATTCGTAAGAGAGTTTTTATGTGGTGTGTGTGTTTTCGGAGGAGAATCCCCCAGTGTTTTGTGTCTTTCAAATGACGGGTCGAAATAAAACCGAAGAAGATTCGACTGTCTCGTCAGGACCCAAAGACATAGTTACACTTCTGATAGCTCTCTGATCACAAAATTTTTGATTCGGTACAATTTCTCCCTCGTTCACATCATTCAAACCCAGTTCTTAATATGAGTTGGATGTTAAAAATCCAGATCAAAAGTTCTGAACCTCACCTTCAGTTTTGGAAAAAGTCGTTGAGGGATCGAACGAGATTCCCGAGGGGTTAAACACCAGAACAATCCGGTTTGAGAGGTAAGTTTGTGTAGACCGTTGTTACGGACAAAGTTTACCTAGTAAACTTCAGGACCTTAGGTCACACCCCGAACCTTCCTTTCCAGAAATCCACAAGTCACTAGTCGGACGAAGAGACTATAATAATCCATCCGTTGTTCTGAACCGAGGGTAAAACTTGTCTCGATTTCCAGATTCTGAGTCAGAGTAAAAATGGGAAAAAAAAAAACACCCGTCCACCGTGTGAAGTCCCGAAGGGGCCACCGAGTCTGTCAAATTCCTTAGACGGACGTTACGTCCTCTGGTCCCAAGTTAGGGACCCAACCCTTCTAGGGGACCTCCTTCCCTACCGTTTGGTGGGTCATAAGAATGGACCTCTTAGGGGTACCTGTCTCCTCGGACCGCCCGATGTCGGGTGCCTGTGTTGACTCGTTGATTCGTGGATGATTCGTGTCGTGTGGGAGTGGAACCCCGTACACCTTGAAGAGGTACGGGGGACGTTTCTTCACACCTTAGACTTGGTTACCTGATGGTCCCTTCGGGGAGTGAAATGTTGAAATAAAGTATTTCTAAAATTTACATTACCGTAAGGAACAGTTCTCTTGTACTTATGAAGGGGTGAACTTAGAGAAGGTCTTATTACGTTTAACTTTTTGACCGGTCCTCATTTCGGTCCTTTGTGTCTCGAGGAAGTTACTGTTTGACGTAAATCAAAGTTCAGTTTTTGCCATAAAACTGGAGTCATATTTCCTCTTGTCAATTAAGAATCATCCCCTGTCTAGGAACGGTTGGAGTTTTACCCTACTAGATCCCGTTGTATTTTTTGTCAGGCAATTAGGTTTTGAATTCACCCTTGACGTCCAAGTCCTTTCCTCGACGACGTTTGTCTAGATCCTGAAATTTTTTAATCATTCAAGTGTGTTCTTCCATCACCGTGAGACTGTGGTTTTTCTTGAGTTTTTCTTGACAGGTCTTAAACATGGGTCAGACCCGTCCTTAACCCACCCGTCCCTTTCTCTTGTTTCTTTTCCCTTTTGGGTTGATTTTATATAATTCCTGAGATGTTTTCTTTCTGGTGTACCCCCTCGACATCCGACTATTTTTTTAACTTGTGATTCCTGGAGACCTAAAATCAGTCGTGAATCCTTTTCTTTTTTGGAGACTGAAAGAGGGGTCGTTAGGAAATCCCTCATGAGTAATCCATTTCTTGATCCAATTTTTTTTTTTTTTTTCAAAGACCCCTATCTACCATAGTCGTTCGATAATTTTTTCGAATGATTCCCCGTGACGCGGTGTACTATTTCGTAATAGATTGTTGGTTGATTTGGGGGTAGACCTATTACTTTGAGCGGGGAGATCAGGAAGTCCGTCTGAAACAAATGTCGGGGTTAGAATTCCCGTTGTTATATAACATCAATTATATGATGTTATATTAATCCAAAAAATTTGATACATTCATTCGGTTTCCCCCTACACCCTTTTCCAGTGGCCCTTTTTTTTTAGAGGTGTGACCAAGAGTATTCGGGGTTCTCGTAACATGAAAGTAATGGGACCGTTATATGTAAGTCCGACGACGACGACGACGGTTCAGTGAAGTCAGCACAGGCTGAGACGCGCTGGGGTGTTTGCCGTCGGGTGGTCCGAGGGGGTAGGGACCCTAAGAGGTCCGTTCTTGTGACCTCACCCAACGGTAAAGGAAGAGGTTACGTACTTTCACTTTTCACTTGCCCTTCAGCGAGTCAGCACAGGCTTACCTCTGATAGTCTCCGGAAGGTGGTAAAATGAATCCCGTAGAGATGAGAATACCTCTCTCTTGACACTAGAACCCTATGTTTTTTCTTATTCCGAAACCTCTTAAATCTTGTTAGAATTCACCTAGTTACTCAATTTCAACTAGAATGTCCAAGGAAGGTTTAGATCCAGAAATTAGAAGATTCATACTGTCCCAACCATCGTTCTCTGTCTTTCCAACCACCCCTATTTTCCCATTTCCCTGGGCAAACTCATTAGTCCCAACTAAATCCTATTTGTCCGTCCTAGAACGGTTTAAACTCCGTTACAGTGACCACCCAACCAACTCGAAATTCATTATGATCAAGTCTCCTTACGTCTGTTTTCGACCGTTTGAAATAATCTTGAAAAGGGTTGAACGGAGGGGTAAGACCCACTTCTTTTTTGAAGAAAGGATGTGTCGTCAGTTGATTTCAAGAATGACACCGTTGAAATAATGTTGATCTTTGTGTTTAGACCGGTTCCTCCTGTCGACTATTGAATTGGTACTTTATTAATTTTCTTTTTTTTTCAATTGCCTCTTTAAAAATAAGTAATTGTGTCTCGGATTGTGTAACAATATAACGTTCCGTCTTATTTCGATGTTTTTCATTGTCTTACTCTTTCTTCTCGTTCTTGACACCGAGATCTATTTCTTAAGTTGTTCAGTCTGAGACTTTGTCCGTGAGTCGTCTTTACCGGATTTGGATTTGTGTCAAATGGTATCGGGGCTGGGGGTGGGACAGTAGGGGGGTTTTGTCATTTTTCCTTTGCCAGTGTTCGAGTGTTAACAAACCAAGAGTGGTTATAATTGTTTCCCCCTTTTTTTTGGTACTTTATGAACTCCCCCACAGGGTTCTGTTTACGGTAGTCATCCCTCTCTTAGAGACAAAGAGCGGAAAGTCAAACAATCAATGTGTACCGTGTCGTCTCCACCACCACCACCATCGACTTCGGGGCCATGGGAATCGTCGTCTGTGTTGTAAATCTCGGTCCTCTCCCTACCCAAAGTACGGTTCGTCTGACCTCTGTGTTCCCCGCCAGCCTTCTCCCAACCCCTCCGACCTCCCACGCAGCCTCCAGGGGCGACACCGCTCGCTCCCCCACCACCACCTCCTCCTTCTTCTTCTTCTTCCCCACCTCCCAACTCTCTCCAACTACGACTCCACTAGCCCCTAGCACTGCCTCCGACGGACCCTCCTCCCAAATCGCAAAAGATTTGACATTGTCTCCTTTTTTTCCTTGTTTTTTTTTTCCCACCCACCTTCCCTTCTGGTGTTTTCCCTTTTCATGTCCTGTTTTAGGCGAAGTCAATAGTCATTCACGGAGACCAACGGTTAATGCTTTTGAATGTAGTCGAACACTGTTCGAAAATAAGACACAGGGTGGGAGATTTTTACATATGAAACGGTTTAAGGTAAGGTTACGATAGCTCTTGAAGACTGACTCTTTTCTGAAAATACATGGACTGTATGACTAGGTTGGGTTTTCCGTCTTTTACTTTCTTATGAGTAGTTAAAGGTTTGTTTATTTACAAAGTAGGTGGTTCGTGAACACTTTTGGGGGCCTTAAAACGTTTAACAAAAAAAAGGGGACATTAATTATAGTTCTAAACAAAGGTAACGGTCAGTTGATTGATTAAATAGTCCTACCTTTCCCTGTTCTCGGGTTTCATCCAGTTGAGTAAAGTTTGAGACATCGTAAAAGTTACTTTTTACGACTTTTGTCTTCGTGTCTATTCGGAATAAAGACCACTACCCACTCCTCCTTTCTTCCAAGGAAACAAATTGACTGGTACGAAGAATGTGTCTGAAATGTTTGATCTCTTTGAAGTACGTGACGACTTTTTAAGTCAAATTACTTGATTTTTGTAGTGAAGATGAAGATTTTACTCGAGATTCATTTTCCCTACTGGACATCAAGGGTTACGGACGTACCCGGATACGGTCTTGACGTCCATACACGACTTCAGACAAGCTGTCTTATACCGTGTTCTGATTGAGAAAGTTCCGTCCCTCCGAGGAGTTCTAAGGGTAAAACAGATGGATTTAGGTTCCTGTCAACGTTAGGTATTTTCGACGGTCTTAATCGTCTTTGAGAGTTTCAGGTAATGATTTTTGTCTCTTTAGAAAGAACGGATCATAAGTATTATTTTAGTCAAACGAAAGACACAAGTTTAACCCGGTTATACTCTTTTACTCAATCGACGCACGTATGTATCAGGAACGAACCATTATTTAGTTCAAACAAAAAAAAATTCAAAACTGGGTTTAGGTGTCGAACCCGTCAAAGTACATTTTGCCTACCAGGACTTTTCTCACTGATTTAGTTCTTTGGTTCCATCTGGGTTCAAGACGAAGGAATGCTGAGTCGGTAGTTAGATCATCTCCCCAGTCCGTTCGTCCAATGTACCTTTGTGATAGACTGTTATAAGTGACGTGTAGATGAGTTCGTCTCTGAAGGTCGAAGATTCTTGTATTAAGAATGGAGAATTGTTATGTCGTGGTATTAGTCTTTGTCCCTTTGTTTGGGAATGTTTGTCGTTCTTCTGTCTTTCGTCTAGATCCATATCTTTAGAAAAGATGTGTTTCTGTTCTTTTATGGAGTTCCGTACTTCTCTATACTATTTTCAACCTTGGTGATGACCCTTTGACTATTTAAGAATGTCCCCTATTCTCTGGTACCTTATTTATGTACCAGTCGCATTCTTGTCGTTTTTTATCTGGGGTATGGTTGAATACTTAAGGAAACGGAACGTGATCTAAATCCTTGGGTATCTTAGACAGATATGTTGTCTCTGGTTGATCAACACTGTCTCTATTTGTTCAATCCATTTTCAGAGTATTTTCCCCATTGATTCAGGGAATACCTCACCCGACGATTATGTCGAAATTCTACAATCATTCGTTAATTCTTGTACTGAATTCGTGTACACGACTCTTTCGTTCTTTATGTTTTACGGGACGTCCTACGGGTGATTGACATTGTCACGACGATGTTGACACACACAATTGTAATCGATGGAAACCTATTCTTCAATTTTTTTTTTTTTTTTCCATTTTGGAGTCGTCCAGTTATTCCCTACTCTACCACCCCCCATTTCTTTTATTATTCGTAACGATCTTTAAAGGTTATGGACATGGAGAGGTAAGTGTGTTCGAGATTTGTTACCTTGTGTTACCGTGTTTACCTACACAAGTCTTATTTGTCATTACTGACGAAGTTTCTTTGATAGAACGACAGTAATAGGAATAAAGTGATTTCCCACGAACCCTCGGATTTGGGTCACTTCATAATCAGACATACTGTGGATGTCACTCTGGATGTAAACCAAAATTCAGTCATACCCACGAGGTCGGTCTCGTCAGGATGTGTCACTTCTGTACGAGGTATGGAAGGTAAGGGGTTTGGCTGTTATTCAGTTTACGTTTGTTAGGTGAAGGGAAGGGGGTTGGGGTACGTTTGAGTAATCAGACCAATGAAAAAGGGGATATGATTTCCTACTCTTCATCTCGATCTATGAAAAAGAAAACGTTAGAGATGGGAAGGGTAAAGGTTGGGGGTTTCTTAGGGTGTGAATTATAATGTCACGTTGAAAAGGGTTGTGTGTGTAATGAACACAACAGTAGTTAAATTGTGTTTTCTGTCCCTTGGGAATGGACTGTAACTAATCTATAACTCGGTCCGATTACGACCGTCGTCTAGGTCACTACCATTGGACGGATAGTGATCTAGGAAGGTGACCCAAGCGTTAAAACTAGACGCGGGGTCTGTAGACTGCCTAGAGTAACTAAAACCGCGGGACTGCGGGCTAATACGTCGGTTAGTTGAATTCCTTCTTTTTGTTCCGTATGGTTTAATTCTCAACGTACCGATCCAGGGGCGTAAGGTTGGGTGGGGAGTCCGAAGACATGGAGGCCGGGTGTTTGTACCGTAAGTTGAGACTTGACTCACTGAGGATCCTGGTAATCGAGTATAGAAGTCTCATAATTAAGGTTTCTGTTTTATTTCGTCACGTTTCTACTACTATTTGGAGGAAATGGTCCAGATTTACATTTTCATATAAGACAAAAATGGTTATTTCTACGGCATTGAGTAGGACGGTACTAATAATGAAATAATATCACTGTTCCTAAGACCGATTAAAGATTGCGAAAACGGAACCTTTTTTCATTTGTTGACCAGTTGTAAACGTGAGAGGTTATGACATCTGTGATTATTACAGCAATGACTTGTGACTACACCGGTCACTCTAACTGTTTGACTCAAATAGTAAAATAATAAGAGTTTGTCGATGTACAGGAAATCACTGGTGGTACAACCTGTCGTGTCCATTGTAGGTTACCGGTGAGGTGATCCCTAATTCATAAGTCTGAGATGTTCTTCGTTTTCGTTTACCCTTAAAGATAAACTCTGTTTTTCAAAGGAAGACCGAGTTCTATTGAGTGTGTTATTAAAGTAGTTAGAGGTAGTCAAAAATAAACTCTAAAATGTCAAAATTCTTAAAATCACGGATATTGAGTAAAAGAAGGGGTTCCACAATTCTCATCGTATTGGAGATAAAAATGAATGTAGCAAACCTTACCACTCAAGTACTCTTCATCAGACTCGTCTACGTAGGTTTGGACGATTTTCTGTCTTCTATCGTTTCTTCAAGTTCCGTGTCGCATGTTAAGGGTGACT
This sequence comes from Capra ibex, assembly GCA_006410555.1. Lineage (NCBI taxonomy): Eukaryota > Metazoa > Chordata > Mammalia > Artiodactyla > Bovidae > Capra > Capra ibex. The sequence goes on from SJYO01018757.1 coordinate 18,926,277, forward strand.
AAACGTGTAATTGGATTGTCTTCCTTTTACTTGAACCTTTGGGTCGTAACCGACAACCCTAAGTAGAGATTGAACCTTCGGAGGTTTCTCCTTTCTCCCCCTCTCCCCACATCTTTATTACGACCTTTCCAAGGAGACATGGTTGTTTTCTCCGACTAAAGTACGGTAAAGGACGTTTCGGGTCGGATAATCCCAGATTCACCCCACCTTCGTGCCCCGTTCCCCTACACCATAGGAGTTAAGAGTCCTGGTTTTAGATTGGTCCATGAAGACGTGAAGAGGGGAAAAGACCAACCTAAAGGATAACAACATAGGGTTGAAATGGAGTGGACTACGATAGTGGTCGTGGTGATGGTACGGACAATGACCCATGGTACCTGAAGACCGTGTGTACGTCTCAACGAAATTTATATGGATATGGTCTAAATGGTTAGGGTTGTGGGAATGGGATTGGATGTGAACTTCCAGTCACTCTTTCTTTACCGTCGTTCCACACCCTTAAAGTAAAGAGGTTTGATGAGGGACAGGAAACGAGTTATTAAATAAGACCAAAAACGAAAGGTTTCTTTTTCTTTTTTTTTTTTAGGATAGTCGTTTGTGGGTATGGGCAGATATACTGTGGACCCGATCTGTTCCGGTCGACCGACTGAGCATCAGGTCAGGACGAGAGTCGACACCGACGATTTTGCGTAAAAATCTTCCCCCATCCGGTCTAGGTAGTTCCCTGGGAGTCCCCGTGGTCCGGGTGGGGGCGAAACGAGAGAGTCGAGGAAAAACGGTACACGTACAAGCCGACCATACAGTACCCGTCACTTTGTTCTGAGGGTGGTCAAATAATTATATTGTCATCTTATGATGTCTAAAAAAAAAATTAGTAATGGGGTTATCGGAAAGTGGAGACCTCTCGACCTAAGTTACGGACAATTCTATGTTCACTTTTACTCAAACCACCAGAGTAGGATTGGGATAGCCTGTTCAATAAGGAATATATCTTTTCGGGTTTTTTTGTTTTGTTTTGTTTTTGTGTGATGTGTTTACCTAACAAAGATGGGTCTAGATACTTATCGACCACCTCTCTTTCCCCCACGGCTAGTCTAGTTTCCCCGTCGCTACTCCTACCCAATCTTCTTTATAGTCGGATGGGAAACGGACTGTTCGTAGGGGTCTGGAGCGGGGTTTGGAAGGTTCCCGGAAAGAAAAAAGAGAAAATCTTATTGAGTGGGGTTTACTTTTGGTTCAATTGTTTGTATAATGGAGGAAGCCAAATCGGTATCTTTGTCCGTTCAAATTCGGTCGTCCTACGACCCATTACTTCAAACAAAATTTGTCTACAGTTTACCTCTGGAACCCCGACCGGAGACAGAACATGATGTGGAATGTTTTTCGCTGTGACTCCATAGGTATGGTGACTTAGGCCACAACGGTACGCAGTACCCTTTTACTCTGACAACGTAACGGTTGACCACGTCGAACCAGTTGACGTCCTTCCTTTGTCTTCTCTGACTGTAATCCTCTCATTGTGTCGGTTTCGAGTTCGTGTAAGTTTAACCTTTTACATCTCGAGGACTAGGAGTTTCAACCGATGATGAGTTTGATACTGTCTCCGATTCCTTACCCCGACCATAGTGTTAGGACCCCTGCCCTTGTTCTTCCACTCCCAATCTTTGTCTTTGTCATAGTCATGTTTCTCTTATACACGGAAACCCCACACACTTTTCGTCGTCGTGGCGGACTGTTGGTGGGGAACACCCGATAAATTACTTCCACAAACGTCGGTAACGTTGTCAACGGGGTCCCTGTTCGTGTCTGTCCGACCCATTTGTCTGACGTCACCACGACCCCTTTGTGTGGTACGTCCCGAGGCAGTCATGGCCCTCCTCCCCTCCTCCACTCCCCGTCCCTCTGACGCTCCTCTCCAATTCCGCTTTGGTTTGACCCAGATCGTTGGGACTGGGATCCTAAAGATGTCGATAAAAAGAAGTAGATATATGTGACAAGGTCGACAACATTTTGGTAGAGAGCAGTTCAGACGAAGAGGAGGCCCCCGGATGGTGATTGGTTTTCGGTTTGAGGGTTGAAAAGTTTAGATTTCGAGTCGTGGACTTTTCCAATCATTCCCGTCTCTCATTCACGTCTTCCTTTACGGGAATTTTCAGATTTATGGTCGTGAAAAATTTAACCTCAAAAATCACTGTTCCTTTAAAGTGACTCAACTTAGGTTTATAAAGAGAGGGATTGGGAGGGACACGTTAATTCAGGGATAGGGTGGGGAGGTCCTACGAAAAATGTAATGGTGGAGTCTGACTCATGTGTTTTCACTTGGGTTGGAGGGTGGGGGAGTGGGAGGGAGGTATCTTTCCTGAAGTACGTTTCTACGTGTCAGGTGACACTTAAATGTAACACGGGACCCTATTGGTTACTACCATTTGTCACCTTGTAAAGAGAAAGTCTCATTAGACATTGTGCCCTCTTTCATCTTATATTATTAGATAATATAATATTAAAGGTCCCTAACTTAAAGTTTTGTTCCTCGAAAAAGGACTAATTTCTAATAAATTCCCGGTTTTATGTCTCAAGTCGAACACTCCCTTTGTTATGACGTTTACAAACTCTGGTTGAGTGAAGACGGATGTGCCTCTTTCCTCACTCTGTTAAAACCTACCCTCTCCCTCGAAAAGTTTTGTTCACTTTTGTTTTGAATGTAGACCGACACCTTACCGTATGACAGGAACTTACCATATCCGGATGTTTTCCTCCTTTTGTCAAGGATAATTTTTGGTTAGTGCCTGTCGGTGGGTCACCCCCCCACCCCCCGACCCCCTCCCTCTGTCTAAAGTTGATCGCTCCTTCGGTCTCAACTTGATCTCTTACCCCTCCGGTCCCCAACTCCGTCATCTACCATAGAGTGTTTATGTCAGTCTGGGCTCAACCGGAAGAAATTTGGGATTTGTACTACCGAATAAAGTCCTACGGATATTTCCCTCGGTACAAGGGACGTTAGTTTCTGTTTTATATTGTGTAGACAAAGAATTGCTTTTACACCCTCCATCCTAATTTGTTACGGAACTAACGGACTCGGGGGAAGAAAGAGGGAAACATGTTCTAACGGATCCTCCTTTTAAAAAAAAGGAGTTGGTGGGGTTGGGAAGATGGTTAGTACCACTGTACAAAATATAGACGTGTCTGGATGTGTCGTATAATTTTGTTTTGTGAAAGCAAAAGGATAGAAAGAAAAGAGATGTAGACGGATTACTGGAATTCACGTGACCTTCGATCAACCCAGGGATCGTGATCCCTCGACTGGTATCCTTGTGTATAATTTTTTTTTTCTTTCTTTTTTAGAATACAAGATCCAGGACGAAAGAGGGTGGAGGGGAGGTATTTTCCGTGAACGTCGAGGGTGATGCGGGAGGAGGGGGGTGTGGTATGGAGGGTTTTTCCCTCGACCCAGAAATCCCGTTACCCCACCCCCTGTTCCTCTTAGTCCTTCCCTTCTTTCCTCGTCGACCAATTGTCCTACACTTCGAAGAGTGTAGTGTCACCGGTCATGGGGGTTTTCACATGGGTCCAACCCCACCCTTCCACTTTTACCCCATCCTCCTTGTCCTCCGTCCCTTTTCCCCAACTTGTTTTTTTCTTTTTTTTTTCCCCTTTTTTTTTTTTTTCTCTCANTTCCCCTTTTTTTTTTTTTCTCTCAACCACAATGGTAGACCACCCGATGCGTCGGACACACTTTACTCCACCCCCCCCAGTCAGGTCCAGGGGCACCTGTCCACCACAGGTGTCGTGTTTTTAGTGGTCGCGGTGACCGGGGGGCGCACAACCGTCAGAGCCGACTCCGCCTTCCTAACTCACTCGGAACCTCTGACTTGTAGGGGAGAGTGGAGATCTCCACCAGGGAGGTCCAGTCCCAACTCCGTGTACCTGCCCCACCACACCCCTTTCGAGCGTGACAGCGACGGACACGACATGGACAGGACACCTATTTATCTCCTAAAGTCAGAGGTCCCGACAGTTAGGCCGTGGAACAGTGGTCGTACTTTAAGTGTGTTTTTTTCAACAAATTAAAAAAGAAAAGGAAATTTTTCCTCGAGTGTTGTGTTAAACTTTGCTCGACGTTAGTCACTTAATTTTTTTTTTTCAATGGATATCACCGTCTAAAGTGTGACGTGTCAACCTGATAAAAGTCATTCTTACTTCCTCACCCCGTTGTCTCGACTACGGTCGAGGACCAGTTACACCCTAATTTGACGTGGGGATATCTCGGGTGAAACAGTGTTTCCTTGTTTTCTGTGTCCAAGTGGACACTTGTTACGTATTTGACCAGGTAAATTTTTCCGGGTACCTTATTAGGTTTTGTCCCGGTGAGTACCTTCTTCTTCGACGTTCGAAAATCTCACCAGTTGACTTATTTCCCCTCCCTCCCTTCCTTTCGTTTCTCCATTCTTCCCCCTCCACCCTTCCCCTTCCTTCCTTTCCCTTTACTTCCGTCTTAACATTTGTCTCTCCTGACGACGACACGCCATACCTGAGATCTATTAGGGTTCACTGGCCCCTTCTTAGGTCTTTTCATCCTTGAACATCAAGGTCCCCTCTTCCCTTTTGTGGACTCCGATTTGGAGGGACGATGAGATTGAGACCCGGAAACAAATAGGCGGATTGATGGGTCTGAGTGTTTCGTGTGAATCTGGTTTAGTCAACATGTTACGATCATAATTTTCCATGTTTTGACACTGTACTAATTGAAGGATACTTTCGAAGGTCTTAATATTCTGTTTGATTCAAGGGGTTTTGAACAAGTCAAAATACTGTTAAGTTATCTTACCCTTACTCTACCTGAGATTCTCGAGAGGGTCAAATTTATGTTCTACCTTAATCCACTCAATAGACGCAAACAATTGTCCAGTCGGGGTGCATCCTTTTCCCTGTGAACATGAACAAATCCGTTGATGGTTTTACTTCCAGGTGATAAAGTCGGACTTAGGGTTAATAAAATTTTGACTGGATGGATACGGAGTTTGTGATTGGTTTTTCGTATTTTGATTGTACCACGATTAGTCACGGAAAACAGTATTTTGAGATTGAAGTCTTATTTGGTACATGGTTCCTAGGTCTCAAATCCAACCACTTCCTCCTCTCCGGTTCCCCACGAAACCACAAGAATGAGATTGTGGTTTCCAGTGTCGGGTTGTACGAGAGGGGGGAGGATCTGTGACTTGGGAATGGGGTCGACTAAAGTCAATACGGTACACCCAAGTTTGGTCGCAAATTCCAATTCTCGGGTCCCTGTTGTGTGACCTTAAACCCTCACTTCCCCATCCTCATCCCCTCCGCTCCACCCCTTTTCCCCTTCAAACATCCTGTGAGTTAAAGTCCTCGGGGGTTAAACTCTGGTGGTAGGTTCTTAGATAAAGTCTCCAGGTTGAGGAATAATACAAAATAAACCCGGAGATTTCTTGGTGGGTGTGTACTTTTTTGTACCTACCCCACCCCCATCCCTCTCGTCACTGTAGTTTCGTTAAAATAGAAAGAAGATTGGGTTGGGTGGAATTTAATGATTCGTCTAGTGGAGAAGGCTCACGGATGTTTTGAGGGTTACGGACGATTATTTATTCCACCGTAAGTATCGAAAGAAGTCATGTTTTTTATTTTGACTTTCGTCCAGTTTAATACCGGTCTCATGTCCAAAGTCGTTCGTACGTCTCACCGGACCACACGACGACCGTTCCAACTGTAAAGTTTATGTTAGAACAAGTGGAATCGGGTGGTTATTTTTTGAAGAATGGACTGGTGGACGTTTCTACTGGCCTCTTGACCTGCCGAACCCGGCCATGCCCTACCAGTGCGGGAAGCCCCCCCTGACCCTCTCTCAGTCTCCCCTTTTTTTGTTTTTCTCTATTCCAAAGTTTCGACGAAGTCGACACACCGAATTCGAGTGTGTCCAGTCAATTTAATTTTTGAAATAATAAAGGTGGGAGAGTGGATGGTTGAAACAGAGACCGATCTAGATTAGAGTTTAGTAGTCGTCAATAAACGGAAATTTTGTCATTCTACCAGGCACCTGATGTGTCAAGTGTGATTAAGAGTAGTTCCGTCTAAGGGGACGTTATTAAACACGTAATAAAGGTACACAAGTTTAACAGGATTAATTGTGTTTTTTTGACCTTAGAGATGTACATGGGTATATGGAAACTCACCCATTAATGTAAAACCGGACTTATCCTTTATTTTAGTTTATCCTTTATTTCGAGGGCTTGAAAAATAGATGCCATTAAGTACTGAAGGGTAATTATCGAGTTACTAAGTTAGTTATCAAAGGATTTGAGATGAATTTTCAAGATGAAAGGAAAGAGTGGTTATACCCTGGTTAAGGGATACTGTTAAGATCTTTCTAAATTAAGAGGAATTAAAATAATAAGAAAAACAAAGAACTTATCGTAGGTGGTCCTGGAGGATTCAGTAAGTCTTCGTGATAATATCTATAAAAGACAATAATAGCCAGTAAAACTTATTAGGACGGAATATTGTATCTTTAATTAAATTTGCATAGTTTCAACGTACATCGGTTTTATGACATTTGACTTTCCGTTAAATTAATTGAATTCGAAGAGTTCTGGGGTCTATGTAGAAAACAGGAGTTTAAGGTTCATCGTTTAGAAGGGGGATGGTTGGGACGATTTTAACGATATTTGGTTTACTAGTGACGACGAATTCAAAGATAAAAACGAACCTGATATTCTTTTCAGTTTCGACCCTCTTCCTTTTCTACTTGAGTCCCTTGGAGAAGGGGTGGGGGTACACTCCGAAGATTGTCGGAGTGGATTAAGATCAGAATGATTTATATCTAGTCAGACAGAGGGATTTAGTGGGAGGGGGGTAAGAGTCGTACTCGGACTCCCGAATGGAGGTTGTATTGGTGCGTCTAGACAAAGTGTGTGAGTTACTACCTAACGCCTTACGGTCGTTATCACTACCGGGCGAGTCAACTCAACCCCTCGTATAGGGGACGGTGAACCTGGACTCGGGGACATGAGAAACCCCATTTTTCTTTAAAATTTTTAGTCTCTTTGTCTAGTAAGTATGGTAAATGTAGAGGGACGTCTTTACAATCTCAGATTTCGAGTCATTTGTAAATAGGGTAGAGGATAGATTGAGAAAATTAGGAGGGAGGGGAGAGAAAGGAATAAGGTCTATTCTAACAAATTAGTCAATATTTATTTAATCGGAGACTTTCGACTCTTATTCGGACTTATTGTCGGATTTAAATTGGACGAGAATTCTTTTTCCAGCAAGATCTGTCAAAGGAGAGTAAATTACTATCGAAACACCCAGTAGTTTGTTTTATAAGTATTTATAGTGGGTGGAAAATAAGTCGTTTACAAATATAATTCGGATAAGATACACGGTTCGTGGTAGGGTCCATGAACTTTATATAGTTACTCGTTTTATTTTTAGGGACGAGTGTATCATCGTCATATTATCCGAGGGTCTATTCAGGTTAAGCTTATCCTCGGTAAGTTTAAAGTAGGGTTGTAGGTTAAGTCATTGAGGGTCTATATTTATTTTCGAGGGTATTAAGTGGTAATTGAAAGTATTAAAACTTCCCTCTTAATGTTGATGTAGGGTTATATGGAAGTGAAGGAGGTACGATAAATTCTTAAACCGGTTCTTTTTGTGAACTATAATAATGTATAGTTTAATATTCAAGAAATCTGTATTTTTTCCTAATACAGCGGAGTATCTTTTCAGTGGTTGTCCAGTGTACGTTATCAACCTTTAAGACCAATTGAAAAGACTAAATGACAACAACTTTATATATTTTATATTCTTTTTATACGTATAGTTGGTTTAATATCAGAAGATCCTGATAATGAAATTATTTTTAGAGTTATTTACGATTGAAAAGGATCTATTATTTTCGATCATGTCCTTCGAGTAAATTTTAAATGTGAAGTTTTTCTCTTTCTCGTGTTTAATTGGTTGGAGAGCATAAAGGAACTAGAACGTTGGTGGAAAGGGTTACTCTCTCGGCGTGACTGATCGTCCCTGGTGGTCGGAGTTCCACTGACCCCCAGATGACCGTCGACACGATAACCAGTATCTCGACGACTACAGGATGTTTTTCTTTAATCAGTTTTGTGGTGTTCTTATATGTTCAAATTTGTCTAGGGACCTTCTTGGAATATTCCCTGTATAACAGTACTAGAGGTGGTTGTAAATTTGTAACGAGGACGGGGTTTGGAATAATGATTTTTTATTTTACCGGATGTTTATAGGAGTCTAAATCGGAATTTATATACAAGGAAGTACGGTCTTCGTCACAAGAATCATCTCTCTTTTGAATAAAACAATTCATTTTATCCTTCAAAAGACTCGTTTTATTTGATGGCCACTTCAGTTGTAATTTGTACTTTTCTACTCTGTTACGTTGGGTTTAAGTTCACTGGTTAAAACAGGAGAATTTGATACATCTCTAATTTTTTATCACATGAAAATAAATAGGAACAAAAGAGTCATACTTTAACTTCGACTCATGAATGGGGTTAGTGTAGACTTTTCAACATCTAAAATTTGATTTTCTGACATAACCGAAGTTTCGGGTATCAGAGAGGGTATTGTTATACTACATAGAACAGATATTTGATGAATTTAAATCGGAAGACTCCTAAATCGGATTAGAGATACATATATCATATATGCATAAATCTATCTGGACCCTTAAGGAGTCTGTATTCGGGGAATTCAGTTCTGGTACAAAGAATAAACAATTTCATACTTATCTAAAAGACTTAAAAAAGTTTCGATGTTCGAGACCTAATCGTTCCAGAGTGTCCAGTTTTTCTATCGTAAAGACTAGAACCGTTCGTATTCTAGAGTCCGTGGTAATTTTCCGTAATCGTTGTCGGGTCTTCGAGAGGAGACGGACGTCATAGTTAACGTAATAATCGTCGTAATGATGTCTTCGACCCTCCGACTTTTGACCTACCTGGCTCCCGTTACTAACAAGTCGTGAAATTCCGACTCTTTCAAATTACTTGTCTTTTTTTAAGGGCGATGACTATAAAACGAAGACCATTGAATGTTTTACATAAGGGAGGGGAGGTTCATATCGAGACTGTCAATGGTCCGAAAAAATTTACACATTGACGGATGGACATAAATACCTCATATAATCACAAATCCTCCCGAGGATTGTTTTGGTATAATTGATTCTTAGTCCCCTGTATTAATACTTGTGTTACCACCGGATGGAAGTTTAACAACCAATTCTTTATTTTCTACGACAAAAAAGTGTGAAAAATCTCAGGGATTATTGTTTGATAAACCCCAAAAAAACCAACAAAAAATTTAAGTTCGTGTTAGTTACGTGTGAGACTAAAGTCCACATGTGCATGACAAAACTGTAAATTTAAATAATGTTTTACCAGTTTCTTTCAGATCATTGGTAAACAATGGTATGTTTCAATAATGTCATAATGACTGATATAAGGAATATGACATATATATTTGGGGGTCACTGAGTATTAACCCTTTTATACCTTACGAAGTGTTTAAACACATAATAGGAACGTGTCCCCGGTGTAGTTAGAGAAGGCATAGTAAGGTTAACATCGTGTACACGACGGTTTCACTCGTGAGATTGATATCGACCTTCAATCCCCACGACCTGGGGGTGGGATCAGTTTTCAGGTTCATATTGAATAAGTATCAAAGTGTAAGTGTCTAAGTTGGTTAGCGACTGACACATTAAGGTGTCATGTATAAGATATGATGACATTATGTATAAATAACCTTGTTAGGTTCATGTTCGTCTGGTCGTATCAAGTTAGACTACAAAAAGTTACCAGTTACCATAAAAAGATTGGTTGACTTCACTGAAAAATTGATATTTACCAGGCTAAACCCCCTACGACTTACCCTCATTTCTTGGGTAAATGTCTCGAAATACTAGATCAGACAAGAAGTTAAAATTTTCGAGAACCTTTAGTGATTCGATAGTTCTTCGTTATTTTTTATTTCTTACTCCCCGTCCCTTGTTGTTTGGAGAAGGTCAAACAGTTACTAGTATCGTTTCCGAAACTTCTACCGTAATCACCCAGGTCGGTTTCACTATTAGGAAAGTCCTGTTAAGGGAAGACTCTACAAATATGCACGTGGTGAGACCTATCTTTGTCTCGGTTTTCCAATTATCTGTTTTTCTAGATTCGTGTCTGTGTGTTTATATATTTATTGGGGAGAATTTGTTCTACCCGTTCTCGACGGATACATGTACTAGGAATGTTTTCCGTGGTAGTTGTAATAAAATTTATGTCGAGATATAAATAGGAGGTTGTTTGATGTCTTCGACAAATTCAGAATTTACGTCTGAAGGATTTTAATGTTAAAGGGTCGTATGATAAACAGTAATGTTTATTGGGTTCGGTCTTTTTATGGTCGAAGAAGATAATTCTAGAAGGGAAAAGACCCTGTGAAAGGACCACCAAGTCACCAATTCTGTGGTACGAAGGTGACGTCCCCGTACCGACGGGTCCAACCCCTTGATTCTAGGGTGTAAGGGTGTCACATCGGTTTTATAATTTTTTTTTTTTTTTTTGAAGAGGGATAGTTAGAGAGTGATTTGTCTTTGAAACGAAAACAAAATCTGCAAAGATTGAAGGGTTCAATTGTCAGGGATAGGGAGACGTAGGGGTTATTGAGTGGAGGAGCGCGTAGAAGAATTGACTAAGAGGAAAGACTTTCTCCTTTTCAGTTCTTACTCAAAGTTAATAATAAATTTGGGTCCAACTGATTTATCATTAATCTCAACTTGACTACAGAATGGAAAGGCTACTATGACGGTTGAAGGATGTTACCTCTTATGATCACAGTTTATACTCCTTTGAACTTCGTAACCAATAATGTTTTTCATTAAAAATTTTGTTAGGTTTCGTTACCTTTTTGATCCTAAGCAACCCTTCCCCTTACCTTTCCGAAGAATAAAAGAAACGAGTTTTGTATTCCCTTCGATAGTTTCTTAACACTTCTTTATCATCTCATTATTTCACGAGAAATTATATTTAATAAAAATTTTTATAGTTTATGGTCAAGTGAAATTTCAATGGGTTTTAACAAACCCGTCACCTTTAGATGGATAGTGTTCGATATTGTTGTAGGTACTCTTTTTAGAATAGTAGGTCTATCAAAACCGAGATCGGAAACCAATTCGGAAAGGACGAGTCACCTCGAAGAATCATTTCAGACAGGTAAAAGGGTGATGTGAGAGTAGATCAAGTGGTCTCCTCCTCACGATTTCGGTCTGAAGGGTGTCTCGATTAGACTACTCGAGGTTCTAGGTACGGGAGAGAAGGACCGGGGAGGAGATCCTCAATGATACTGGGTTAAAAGGGTTCGACAACGTATGGAAAGGTACGTATTCATCGGCCTACCACTCTCACTGTAAATTAGGTGGAAGTTAGTGAGGCCACAGGTACAGCTCGTCACAAGACTCCTCGACCTGAAATTCACCAGTTCAGAAACCAGTGACCACCCCCACTTTCGGTTTTTGACTTTACGTTTGTACTGGTTTTAGTCTCATCCTTTTGTTGTCTTTGTAAAGGGTTACAATGAAATCAGTAATAGTTACAAAAGATCGACTGAGAAAAGGAATTTACTGTCACATAGTCAGCCGTCCGAACATATGTAGGTCGTGTTGACGTAATTGTCGAGTCTAAGACAATGTTTCATATATTTCGTTGAAAGGTCAGATGAGAGTAATTACTATCCCAAAGGCGACTGAGAGTCCTACACTTTCTAAAGAAGTTAACCGTGATCAAGATTCCCTTGACGACTTGTACGTGGTCAACAGGAAGTCGTTTTGTTCGAAGTTTTCTTATGTCTTTGTGGACCTTTAGTACTCCCGTTTGGAGTTCGATTGATATGTGACTCCCGATACTGAAGACGAAGGGATAATACTTCGGTAAGTCCAACTTTCGATGTTTCCTGTGTGTATTTACAAAAATAACCGTCGTTAAAGATTCATTTTTTTAATCTTACATAGAAGTAGAATTTTAAGACTTACACTTATGTACAGTGGTTTATTAAAAAATTTCTAAATTTAGTTGTTGGAGTGACTTTTTCCGTAATAGACTTTACGGAAGATACGTCCGACCCAAGGTGTAAGGGGAAACCCTTTACTGAGTTATGTAATTCACGTGGCACTCAGGAGAAAAAGGTTGGTTTGAACTATCAGTGAGTTCTAGACTTAAATGGAGCAAAGGTGTAATTGGACAATGATGAGTTCAGAAATAAGTTTAATAAATTAGAATTTAAAAGAAGGTTTCCTTTGTTAGTTTTACTATCGACCATAGCGATTTTTAAATAACACACCAACAAAATTCGTTGTCGTCGTTACTCTGAAAGGATGACTCCGGGAAAGGGGTACATTCGTGATTTCGTTACAATGATTGTAAAGACGAAATTAACTATTTCTTACAAAAACTTATATGCAGTCGGATGTTACGAAGGAATCCTGGATTGTCACAATCAAAACTTTTCCTGGAGGGGTTTCACCACTTTAAAGAGGTCACTGTAAAAATCATAGGTGGAAAAGTTTTGTAGTTACTAGACAGGATGTCGGTCAGAAGGAGGAAGGGTTTTGGTCGGTGGAAAAGTTGAAACGAGATTGTGTTTCGGTGTAGGATTTATAGGATGTTCACAATTCACCGACGGTCTGGTAGGACATATACCGTTCGACGGGGTACCGATGGAGTTCACACACTAATGAATTTTCTTCCCGAAACGTAGGGGTTTCGTGGAGTAAGGGGGTAAAAGTCTTACATTGACGACTTTTTTTAGGGTCTTAAGTTGTGAAAAGTGAGTTCCCTTTTGTTGACATGACCTCCATTCCTCTTTTATCCTCAACCCAGACATTCTTACTGAAATCATTCTGTACCTTTTTTAAACCGTCAAATTAGGGAATAGGAGTGAGTGTCTTATTCTTCGTGAAATGTTTATGGTACTGTTTTCGTTTAAGGTTTCCCGTTCTTTTAACCTTTGGATAAACTTCGGTAAAGAACTCCATACCGTGTTTCCACGTAAAGGTTGTGGTTTGGTGAGTTCTTTAGGGACAGTACAAAGAGAGGACTGATCCTCTTACATTCACATGGGTTAGGGTCCTTAGGTCGACAATTAGGACGTAGGTAATGGGGAAGAGGATATTTATCGAGCCAGACCCAGATATCGCCGTCCGTAAAACATTAAAGTTTTAAGCAATGGGGCTCTTTTGCAGGACTTATTGAGCCATTGACCCTCGGGCAGATGGGAAAGAAATTGAGGTGTCGGGGGGAGGGGAATCGGTAGGTTCGTAAAAGGTGAGTTTTTTACATGGGGGGGGTAGGGAGGTGATCTTTTTCTCCTTTTTTATTTGCCAAGTCAGCCCCCCCCCGCGACGCTAGGTCCCCCTCCCCGGTCTGATTATCGCGGAGGAGCTCACCGACGCGGTCGCGGACTGGGGGCGCCCCTCGGCGCGAGTGGGCGGGCCGGTCGTTCGGCCGGTAGCGGAGGGGGTGGGCGGAGTTGGTTGTTTAGGTGGCGGCGGGGGGGGATGGCGCGCGCGCGGGAGGAACTGAGGACGCGTCGGCGGTGGCCCTTTTCCGCCCCCCTTCCCCTCCTCCGGAGCGCGCTCCGGATGATCCGGAGCAGCCTCGGTCCCGGAGCGCACTTACCGGCCGGTTCGTCTCTCTCCCTCGTCCGCGAGTGCGCCCTGATGCGCTCCGGCTCCGAGCACTGCTCCTGGCCTCGGGCGATTCTTTCTACCGTTCTCACCTTTATCTCGGTATGGGCGCCCGCCTTCCTTTTTAAACTTCGAATGGACGTCCGCGCTCCGCTGACTCCCCTTTTCCCCTCGCCCGCCCTTCCCCTTCCCGCCCTCCGGCCCCCGCCTTGTTATCCCCGCCCGCCCTTCCGCTCCCCCCGGGGCGCCCGCCCGCCTCCCCCTTCCCCCCCCCCCTCCTCCTCCTCCTCCTTCCCCCTTTCTCTGGGGCCCCGCCCACCTCCCGCCGCCTCCCGCCCGCCCGCCCGCCTCCCGCCCGCCCGCCCTCTCCCGCGTCCGACGCCGACGAGGCCGACGACGGAGACGACCAGACCCTCCCCCTGCCCCGCCTCGCCGGGCGAAAGTTGGGGCGCGTGGGAGGCTGGGGCCTTCGCGATTGGCGGGGCCCCCGGCCGCTCCGCTGACGCAGCAGGTTTGGAAGGGGTGCGTTACGCCTGCCGGAGGGTTGTCGGATCTCGCCGAGGCACCTGTCGCAACCGTGGTCGCTCTCTTGTTGGCCATCGTTTACCGCTTCGCGTACTATCTCGCCGTCGCACCCCCGTCCCTCCTTTGATCACAGGGGATCGCCCGACCAAGCTTTCGGGTCTGCAAATTCACGCCTCTCTCAACCGTTAGCGGTGCCTATTTGGTCTGTCCTTTTATCCTACACACTCCTCTCTGATGACCCTGTTTGGCGATCAGATATCATTATGTTTACCCTTTTTTTCGATTAAACGGTGGAACCTCCAGTGAAAATGTGGTTGAGAAATGAAACTTTTAACCATTAATTTTACTTTCTTCGTGGAAAAGAAAATCCTTCTTGACATCAAGTAGAAATCAGTTGTTCCCTTTTGAAAAAAAGTTGTTAAGGTATATTACTTACATCTCTTTAAATTTTTAATCTTGTAGTAAGTAAGAGGTTGGGTTTTACTTTATTAACTGAATTCGTTCACAGTAGTTAGTAGATTTGAAATTCCCCTTTAAACAATCCCTTTTCCTATGATTGGACCACTGTTTATAGTGTACTAATAAACGTTTTATTTTTATTTTTTCCTTGGGTTTTCAAAATTTACCTTTCTAGTCTATCCAGTGGTGGAATAGGTTCACTAGTTTGGAACATAGTGATTATCATGTTGAGACTGTGTCAGGAACTACTCTACGTCATCCATGTATCGTAGTAGATAATTCATAAGAAGAGTTCACAAATTAGAATTAGATTAATTTGGAAGTCTGGGTTGAACGTTAAATATCCTTTAAATGTTCCCTAGTTCCTTTTTCAATTTGTATAGTATCTCTATTAGTCGTTTAGGTCTCAGGTTCTGTAAGTTGTTCTGTTGATCGGACAAGAGTAGTTTTACTTTTACTTTATCTTGTCTCCCCCTCCTTTCTCTCCTATTTAAGTTTTCTGTTATTATTAGTTTATATTGCACACCTAGAACAAACCTAAGACCAAACAAAAAAATATCGATATATTCTGTAAAACCTCTATCGTCTCCTTTAAGTCTGTACTTATAATCGGTTATAATCCTCCATAACAATTAAAAGAATTCACACCATTACCTTAATACCGACACGTCCTCTTTACGACAAGATCCTCCATGTATTACTTGATAAATTTCACTTCCCAGCACTACTACCCTTGTCTGAAGGTTTATAAAGTGTACCAATTTAGTTATTTCGTTTAAACCATTTTTACAACTGTCAACAACTCATATCTACCATCCAAATATCCACTAGTAACATGACAAGAAGTCTGAAAATGTTTTATTAAAAGTCCCTGAGCGGAAAGTGAGGTCACTGATCCTGAGACGTGGAAGTGACGACACCGGGTCCAAGTTAGGGACCAACTCCTTGATTCTAGGATGTTCAACACGCCGTACGGGGTTTTACTGTTACTATTAAAAGTATTATTTTTAACCTTTTTTATACTATACCTTACCTTGTTCTGATCGTTTCACACCTTGAAGGGACCACCAGGTCACCGATTCTGAGGTGCGAGGGTCCCGCGGGTCCAAAGTAGGGATCAGTCCCTTGATCTAGGGTGTACGGTGTTCCTTCTGGGACACACACCGTTGTTTCTTGGGTATACGGTGGTTGATGTTGGGTCGTGTCGGTTTATTTACTTATTTATTTCGTTCCGTGACGACCCAGTATAAAAAATTTACGAATTTTTTTTTCAGAGACACGAAGGTGACGTCCCCAAAGTCCTGACTAGGGACCAACCCCACACACTTTGTGTGTGTGTGTTTGGTTGGTTTGTTCTTTTCTACTTGTTTAACAATTATTAATGACCTCGATCCAATACCCTTTAGACGAAAGGGATGAGAACATGTATAGACATTCAAAGGTGTAATTTTTAAAACAAGTTTTTGATCTCTTGAGACTTTCTCTTGTTTTGCTTTAAAAATTTTTCCGATAACTTTCTCTGTCGATGATATCCCAATATCAAATGGGTGCAAGTTCAAGAAACCCACAGTCAAGACCGGAAATATAAGTAGTCCAAAATAACCCGTTGAAGTTAAGTCACCTCAATAGACTTCTCTCTATCGAAAGACTTCACCTTTTATTTCGAACCCCCGCGGTTGCAGAAAGGACGGTGGGAGGTTTACTATCCACCCGTAATCCTTGACACTCTTTATTTTTCTTCAGACAGTAAATTGTTTCCGTTTCCCGTCTCGTTTATAACTTTCTCTCATTTCCTTCATCCTTTTACAATCCTGTGGGTTGTCTTTTCGTTTGGTTTCTCGTCCGAATGATACTCCGGACCCGACGAGTCAGTGAAGTCCAGACTAAGACACTGGGGTACCTGACATCGGGTGGTCCGTAGAGACAGGTATCCTAAGAGGTCGTTCTTATGACTTCACGTAACGGTACGGGAAGAGGTCCCCTAGAAGGACTGCATCCCTAGCTTGGGCGCAGATAACAACGAGACGTCCGTCTAAGAAATGGGTGACTTGGTGGACCCTTCGGGATCACTCCCGGACCCGACTTCCAGTTTAATTGGAGTTCTAAAACGTCAACCCAGTAAATGTGGGGTCCCCCGAGATTCTCGACCTCATTTTCACTCACCGTTTTTTTTATTTCACTCACCGATAGACACTTCAGTGGAGATTATTACCATCTGTTTTGTTTCTAGTTTACCTTTCAACTATTTTATTGTGCTGAATCACTGACCTGTTGTTTTCTTGTCTTGTACTGAGACAATTGTTATCGGACCGAAGACGACCCCGATCGGTCGTCAACGTCGGTCGAAACTTTTTCTACGTCGGTTATCGTTATACGTTACCAAAATACTTATTTATTTAAGAAGAGTCCTCTTGGTTTGATCAGTTCTCTCACTTGAGCAGATACTGATGTTTTGTGGGACTATGTCCCTTTACTAAGGTCTTTCTGTCGTTTGACTACTAAGTAGGGTACTGAATGTCAGGAGTTTCAACTTCACAGTTAAACATGAAATCTAAATTACCCAAAGGATAGGAAAGGGTAAAAGTTAATTAACACACCTTGAGAATGATATGAGTCAAAGATCATTCCTGTCTTACCATCTTGAGGTCTAGGAGAGTACCCTGTAACCCGTATTTTATTTTTGTAAACTCTTGGTCATAGAAATCTCAGAATATGACTACGTGTTTTGTCCCGCGTGGTTGGGTTACGAGACCTCTCGGTCCGTTGATTACATTGAACGGACTTCTTTCCGTTGTCCTTCGACTTTCCTGCTAATTCTGACCTCTCGTACGTACGGACGGACGATTCAGCGAAGTCGGCACAGGCCGAGAAACGCTGGGATACCTGACATCGGGTGGGCCGAGGAGGCAGGTACCCTAAGAGGTCCGTTCTCATGACTTCACCCAACGGGACGAGAGGAGGTCCCCTAACTTGGGTTCAGAAAACACAGAGGACGTAACCGTCCGCCCAAGAAATTGGGATCACGGTAGGCCCTTCGGGGACCTCTCATATTTTAGGTAGATATTTCTTCCTCGTCATCACCAAGTCTTAAGACAGAAGTCTTTGCACTTTAGACTTGGAAATAACTTTTCCACACTATTAATTGTCTCATCAGGGAGTTTTTTTTTTTTTTTTTTTTTTCCAGGTATCGGTCTTTATCGGTACTCGTTGGTTACAACGTTGGAGACCGTTTCTATATGTATGGTTTTAAAGGGTGTCGTCAATTCACATATCGTTTCTACCTTTGTAAAATTTTAAGGTCGTATTTTTATAACTCATTTTACGATAATTTTTGTTACAATGTGTGTTTGTGACTATACCTTAGTTGAGGTTTTATGTATTAATTTACCCTTTTACAATCTAGGTTTTCTCCCGAGAGTAAACTATATTTCACCCGATCTTCGTTATCCTTGTACATTCCATCTTTGTCTCTCCTACAAATGAATACACGTCTGGTCGAGACTTTCAAATGTTTTCTTAAATCATCAGTATCAACGGAAACCCCTCATTTGATCTTTAAACGATACTCCTCTTGGAATGAAAAGACGACTTGTAGGATAATTTTTACAATGTAGGGAGGGGGAGAGGGTCCATGTACATAATGAAAATCGAAAGTTTTTCAATTACTGAAAACTTCTTTGTTCCTATCGTTTTATCGTTCTACGACAATCTTTTTCTTTTCCATCCTTCCCCTTTACCCGACAAATACCAATTTTGACCCCTTCCTCCACCCACTCACAAGAGGGATTGAACAAAGAGACACAAGAGAGGGACCTCGGTAAAGAGTAACAGAGAGGAATTAAACACCAAATAAAAAGTTGACAAAAAGAAAGTGGAGTGTTAGGGGAATCCGGGTGGAAAGGGAAGAGGAGGACCTTTTCCTTCACGATTATTTATTTACTTTTGTCACAATGTCTCCTTCTTTTGGAATCTTACCGGGGTTTTAAGTCCTGTGACCTTTTGTCCAGAACCACGAGTCAGCACAGGCTGAGACACTGGGGTACCTGCCATCGGGCGGTCCGAGGAGACAGGTACCTTAAAAGGTCCGTTCTTATGACCTCACCCAACGGTAAAGGAAGAAATCGAACCAGAACCTAAAGGATTATTTTAATCTTCGATCTAGATTATATAAATTCGTACATAAAGTATATAGAGTGGGGGTCCTGTTCAGTATCTACTTTGGGTCAGTTGATCTTTGTGTTGAAGGGACAAGTTCAGGGTGCGAATTTAGGGATTTGGGACACCCAGGGTGGATTCTTTGTAGCGAGTCCAGGTGAGGAGGGACGATAGTCCGAGACTATACCATAGAATCCGAGTCCTTAAGGACTTGCAGGTAGGAAGTGGAAAAATGTTTAGAAACGGAGACGTTTTGACGAAGAAGACGACCTTTGGGGGACCCAATGTTCGTGTCTGTGTCTTGGGTGTGACGGGTTCAAGTTTAGGACTGACTTCAAAAGAAGAAGGAGTTAAACCCTAGTCGTCATGGATGGAGTATCTCGACGGTACTTCTACTTGTGTTCAATGTTTACNCCCCGCCCCCCTCGCCCGCCCCTCCCGCCCCCAATCGAAAACAATAGACATTGTCCCTTTGGGGACACGTAGGACTCCGGGTCGGTCCTGGAGTGAGTAAAGGGTCACCGTGACAGTGAGGAAGGAAACGACGGGGTGACGAACTAGGGACAGAGTAAGTGAAAATGTTATGATATGATATTATTGGATAAGTATGTAAGTGTGCTGGTAGACGAGGTAATCGAGAGTTTCCGGTACTTCCCGTCTCTGACACAGTAAGATTTAGAGACATGGAAGTCGGGGTCTTGTGTCATAAAGGAGTTATTTGTGAAGATCGGGGTGACCCTAACTATGGACACTAAGGGTTTGTACGACACCTCGAAATCTGGGACAAGGATTCGTGTACGGAAAGGGTCGAGGAGAGGTGGTAGGCGAACTATTTAGATAGGAAAGTAAAAAGAGATCCCGTCGTCTTGATCATCTTCCACGATCCGGGTTGGTTCCATTACCATGTCCACTTGTCTCTGGTCCTCTTTGTCGAAATAAACCTGACTCTCAACCTCTCACTCTCCTCCCGGACTCTGTCGTATGACTCACTCTCTTGTCTCTAATGAAAAGTTTTACCGTCAATCTCGAGTAGTTGGTTTACCTGAGCTGGACGGTAGTCGGAACGTCACTCGCGGTAGTTATTCTCCGGACGACCCTTTACAAATAAACGGTGACTTAGTGGGTTCGTACGATGTTAATATTCTTTCCATGTCCAGCAAAAAGTAAAGGTATTGAGTTACAGGTGTCGTAGAGGAGTTAGTATTCATAATGTTTTCTCTCATTTTTTTTTTTAGTATAAAATGTCTAGAATCTGAACAGAAATCATAAAATCGAGTTTAGAATGGTAGAAGTTTTTTGTCAAGACAGTTTGAGTAGTCGATTTTCAAGATAGGTTCGTCACTCTTCTACCGGAAACAATCGGGCACCGTTAAGAAAAGACTAAACAGGATCGATCAATTACGACTTGTCGTCTTACTCCGAATCTAACGTCCCCAACTCCCCTTCCCCATAGTTCTCAATTAAAGGGGGTCATGTTCTACCGTAGACTTCGAACTACCCTCTCGACTTGACCTCTCTGAACTCCCTTCCCAGGTCCGGGACATAAGTCAGTCTCAGTGACGACCTTCTCCTCCTCCTCCTCCTTACGACGTTCCCCTTTCCCCTTTCCTATGTAGTCTAGGTTTACTGAAAACAATGAAGTACCCTGTAAGAAACCACGGGATATGGAGGTGGGGTCACGGGAAACGAAAGATTCTTCCAGTCCTCAGAAGTTGAGCTGACAGGGAATTTGTCGTTTTCGTTCCTAAAGGAAGTCGTCACTCGTCAGTCCTTACCTACTTTGGTAGGATTTAGTAACGTGTCTTAAATTATATAACGTAAACCTCTTTCAAAGGTTAAAAGAAATGGACTCGGTTACGGATCCGTTCCTTATTTAATATCCGTGATCTCATCTTAACATGTTCCTTTGTCGACGAGGGAATATCATAAATAATCGACGTACCTGTAAGGATCACCGATCCTCTGATTCTTTTCGCTCATCTTACTCATCGACGCACACGTAGATAGAGATGAAAAAGGATTCAGGGTTGACCCTCTTTCACTCCTTCCGCCCTCTCCTCCGACCCTCTCAGGATCAGTTCCAAGAATGTGTATATGAGGGTAGTTTTGACAGTAGTTTTGGTAAAAACTCACAGAGGTGAGTTCTTGGTTTCTACCTCTTGATCTTAATCGTAGGTTTCGGTATTCCGTTTATTTATAACCCGTCTTTTTACATTTAATTCCGGAGGAGTTCTAGTCCCAACCAAGTGAGGAAGGTCTCAACAGGACTCTCGATGAAAATGGGAACGATTACTTGTTAGGAGACCTCACTTCTATAAATCGGAACCCCGACTCGTACTTTGAGTCCAAAACAATCTCCGACTCTCAGTGACTGACGAGAGCAGGAGTCAAAGGGATGACTTATCATCCTGTTACCCCGGGTACATTGATTTTGTTGTGGGACTCTTGTGACTTCCTCTCTTTCTTTGAGGTCCTGGATCCCGGTCTAATAATGTTCAATTAATAATATATTCTGAAACGAAACAGTTTCGTGACTGAGATAATGAACTACAAACTGGTGGAGTCACCCACACAGGTTGGACGATTTTGTTCGCACCCCACCCCTCAAGATCCTTCTCTTTCCGTTTGATCTTTCTGAAAACTACGACTGTAGGTAAGACACCGAGTCGGATCGTGGAGGGTCTATGTTCCGGATTATTCGGATTATTTAAAAAATCCTAATAGTCTAAGAAGGGTCACCCTTAGGAAATGTGTCAGTGACAGGGTGTAGGAGTTCTGAAGTTTTAGGGGTAAGGAACGGGAGGGGGACGGAGGAATCAGGGAAACTTCCCCGTGGGGAAGGGTCGATCCGAGGTCCCCGTGAATGGAACGGTACGAATACCACAAAGACGAAGAAAAATACTCGAAAGAAGTAAAAGAACACGTGGAAGAACAGTTAGTGATAAGGACCAGGATGATGTGGTCCTTGGTTACCTAAGTGTCCTGTGTACGGTCCCGGTCCACCACCCATACCTCCCCCCATCCCTGGACTCCCGACCGTAGGACCTATAGGACCGACACCGTGTCCTACTGTCCCGGGTGGTCCCCCTTTCCGACCTAAGGGGACCCCACGAGGACCCCCCCACCCTTTTCCCGGACCTCCTTTCCCTCCCAACCGTCCACCACCTACCCGTCCTAACGTTGGAGGTCCTATGGGTCGCAATCCGCCCACACCTATACCAGGACCGACGGGACCACCTTCTTTGTTTCTTATTTAATTCTAATGTTGACAGGTCTCGGAGACTGTTGTTTGTTGTTGTCTTTCTTAATGAGTTATCAATTCCCGTTTACCCTTCCACTCCTTTTTTCTTAGTGAGTCATCAATTCCCGTTTACCCTTCCACTCCTTTCTCTTACTTCCCTTCCCCTCCGTTTGAATGTCCTCTCTCTCTTTTCCCTTCCCGGGACCGTCCCGCCCCCTCTTTGTCTCTGTCCCTTGAGATCCCTTTCTCCTCTCCTACCCAGTCGCTCCTTCCTGAAACGAAGACGCCCGATCACCTCTCCTCCTCCGCTTTGACTGTGTCTTAGGAGGACAACACCGGGTAGACTTTTCCCCGACCCCGTTCTCTTCGCTAGGGGGTTTGTGGATGGCCGTAACCCTAAGGTGTACAAGTCTACAAAGGAAGTCGGACTCCTTTTTCTTTACTTCCGTTTGTCGACTACCGGGTGTCCACCCACCCCCAAAATCTCTGGTTCGGGGTCCGGGTTGAGGTTACTGAGGCCGAGGTGAGATACGTCAGGGAATCTCTTGAAGGTGCTGGAGGTGCCTTCTTTAGAAAGAAAGGTGGGTAAGAAAGCAGAGGTTATGGATTAAGATAGGGATCAAGGGATCAGTGTCCTTGGATCGAGGGAGGTGGAACGTGATCGAGACCGGCGCCCTCCCCCGAAGATTGAACAGCCCTCTCTCCGACTCAGGCGCTTAGAGGGTTTTGGATTTGGATTTGAGGGATATTTGAGTAGACGGAAAGGCACTGGCTCAGGCCTTCTGAAATTGGTGGGTCTCCGACGCCTTTCTGGAATTTGTGAAATGGCGAGGGCCGCCTCTCACTGCCCCCTGTTCTGGGGGTGGGTCCGATTCTCTTCCTGGACTGAACTCCGCTTTCCTCAATCCTCTTAGTCCTTTCTAGGAGTTTACGAAAGTGTCATCTGTGTGTGGGGAGGGGATGGGGTAGGTTTTCCTGTTTATTTCTAGGACTGAGGGTCGACGCTTCCCTGAGGAGTGGGTCCTTACCTCTTTCTTCTCCTGACCCCATAGGTCTGCAGGCCAGTGGGAATGTGGTGACGGACCCGCCTGAACAGGAGGAATCGGAAGTGAGTGAAGGACTATTGGGAGGGTGGGATCCGAAGTCGTAGGCGGGGACGATGGCAGATTAACCATCATACACAAGTAAGACGCAATCCTAACCTCTTGCATGAGCAGTTAGTGAGGTAAGGAGAGATCCGATCTTCCGTTCCCAAAGTCATCCCCGCCTCGGTTCCCGACGTCCCTCTCCGCCCACGTTTTCCCGTCGGCCTTTAGGGGCACCCGCCCCGAGTCTCTTTGTTCGATCCTCTTCCGACCCCGTCAAAGTTCCGCTCCAGGGGTTCACGGATCTCCTTTAAGCTGGGAACTGAAGATTCGACAATCAGATCACCCACGGTGTGGGAAGGTTATACTTAAATGCAAGTTCAACACTTGAAAGCTTCTACACTTACACGCACACAAGTGCACAGGATAATCCATTCAACCAAGTGCGCAGACCGCATGTGACAGTGTACGTCGAACGGGAGACAGAGGATAACGACTGCTTAGGGAGGCGAGATGGGAGACGGTGGGGAAGAAGGAGGTCAGTCATTAAAAAGAAGGGACAAAAGAACTACGGTCGAGGACATACGGTCGAAGATGGTGATGACATACGGTCGACATGACATGATGATATTAAAAGTTCCATGAAATTCTAATTTAAATAAAAGGAATGAAAAACATACATAATAAACACACTTTTCATAATATTTGGATAATGTTATGTCTCTGTAGTGAGACGACTGGTTCCAGGGTATACCAGTTTCGATACCAAAAAGATTATCAGTACATACCTACACTCTCGACCTGGTATTTCTTCCGACTTCTTAACTACAAAAGGTTAACACCAGGATCTCTTCTGAGAACTCTCAGGGAACCTGACGTTTCTCTAGTTTGGTCAGTTAGGATTTCCTTTAGTTGGAACTTATAAGTAACTTTCCTGACTACGACTTCGGCTTTATGACACCGGTGGACTACTTTTCTCGGCTGAGTAACCTTCTGTGGGACTACGGCCCTTTCTACCTTCCGTCCTCCTCTTCCCCTGCTGTCTCCTACTCTACAACCTACCGTAGTGGCTGAGTTACCTGTACTCAAACTCATTTGAGGTCCTCTATCACTTCCTGTCCCTTCGGACCACACGACGTCAGATACCCCAATGTTTCTCACCCTACACTGAATCGTTGGCTTTTTGATGATATATCGGATAACACAATCGGACATATCGGTTTTAATCAATCCATTGGTCCGATTGAAACAACTTGAATGTTTGTTTAACCTGAATACTTGTGTGAGAACCTTACCTTGAGTAAGAAAGTATCCCCTGAATGACATGACACTACACAACATGTCTATATGTATGTATTCGTGTCCCGAATTCCTTACCGTCCCTCTACGAGAGTGGGTAACGGAGTTATAAACGGCAACGGGAGAATCAGGGGAATCTTTCGTTTCTTTGTAAGAACCCCCTTTATATCTACAGATTATACTTCTTCCGACTCTCGGCTTCTTAACTACGAAAACTTGACACCACAACCTCTTCTGAGAACTCTCAGGGAACCTGACGTTCCTCTAGGTTGGTCAGGTAAGATTTCCTCTAGTCGGGACCCTAAAGAAACCTTCCTTACTACGACTTCGACTTTGAGATCATGAAACCGGTGGAGTACGCTTCTCAAATGAGTAACCTTTTCTGACTACGACCTTCTCTAACCCCCGTCCTCTTCCCCTGCTGTCTCTTACTCTACCGACCTACCGTAGTGACTGAGCTACCTGCACTCAGACTCACTTGAGGCCCTTAACCACTACCTGTCCCTCCGGACCACACGACGCTAAGTACCCCAGCGTTTCTCAGTCTGTGCTGACTCGCTGACTTGACTTGACTCGACTTAGAGAGAATCCTAAAGGATAGAGTTAAAGTATATAGAACCGTTGGGTGAGGTCATAAGAACGGACCTTTTCAGGTACCTGTCTCTTCGGACCACCCGACGTCAGGTACCCCAATGTACTGACTCGTACGCACGTACTCCCACCTCCCTCTACCCAACGACCGCTATTTGACCATCTTGAATTTTTTTTAAAAAAAAAAAATTTAAAGTACATAGACCGTAGACCGTTTAACGTATTTGGTCTTTGGTTCTTTCAGTAGCAATTACCGAGAGAGGTGTAAGGAGGGTAGGGGGAGGTCGTAGTCCTTCCCAGACAAAACGAAGGGTTTATTTAGACCTTAGAGATATGCAGAGAGGTAGAAGAAACGAGGATCGGATGGTAGTAGAGTACCTGACGACGTTACCGGAGTTAAAAAAAAAAAAAAAATCATTGGGTGAATTGTTCGAACTAAATTATTTGTACATCTTGGTAAGTGGGTTTCATTTTTGATGAATAGGGAGAATTCGTATGCATTTTGTAAATATTTTTAGCCAGAGTTGCTTACGTTAAGTTTGAACTCTTAACACATTATGTATGACATAAGAAACTGATGTCACATTTTATATTTATGTTTACTTTGACTCGCCCCGGGGTGTTTGGAAAAGGACCTGGGGAAAAGAATAAACATCCTTTTACCTAAGTTGAAGGATCGTACGCACGACTTAGTGAAGACAGTGCAGGCTGAGATGCTGGGATACCTGATATCGGGAGGTCCGAGGAGCAGGGACCCTAAGAGGTCCGTTCTTATAACCTCACCCAACGACACGGGAGGAGGTCCCTTAGAAGGGTTGGGTCCCTAGCTTCGACGTATAGAATACGGAGGACGTGACCGTCCGCCCAAGAAATGGCGATCACGGTGGACCCTTCGGGAGTCGAAGGATCTGACAGGGACTTAAGGTTTCCCGTCTAAGTTTGTCAATGATTAGTCCCTTCTCTCTCTTACGTCTTTGTTTTCTCCTCGACAATTTTTTGTTATCACGTCAGTATTTCGTCTCGCGACCAAAGAGGAGTTCCCTTTATGTATTGTTAAATAAAAAATCAAAAAGACATCCTTTATTCGGGGGGTTGGTCCATATCTTACCATTGAAAGAAGACTCGTGTTGTAAGCACGTCATGGTAGGACAATGGAGTGGTGGTTGGTTAGTCCGGATCGGGGGTTAAAACGAATATTTTTGAGGAGAGGTTTTTGAGAGTGTTTTCAAACCCAAAAAACTTGTGATTGGTGGTTAAGAGGAACGAGTCAAGTCGTTGTATGGAAAGAGACAAGGTTTGAGGTTACAAGACCAAACAAACCGGAAGTGACACACAACCTGTGAACTCGAATACACGTAAGTTGTTTTGTTTGTATATAAACCTTCAATTTTTTCGTTTTCAGAAGGTTTATTGAGACTCAGTTTCTTATTTTATCATACCTTTACTTTATGAAGTTTGGTATTACTTTTATAATGTAGGGGTTAAAAACTCCATGTTTTTATACTTCTATATAGAATACGACTCAAATAACAGAACTTGATTTTAACTATCTAAAAATTAAAAAATTAATTTTCAAAAACGATATATAAAATAACTTTATGTGAACTGTATGTTATGGTACAAAACGTATTGGTATCATGTAAAACTACATAAAAATATAGTCCGAACATGATTCATAAATTCTACTTAACCTTGAAAAAATTTTCCGTTAAATATAGACTAAAAAAAAGAAAGAATCTAGTAACTCAAACTTTCTTTAATACCTATACAGACATACCCGTACTAAGGAGAATCTTACATATTAAATAAATAACATAGAAAAAACCAACGTGACCCAGAAACAACGACACGTGTCCAAAAGAGATCAACACCGTTCGCCGCCGATCGGAAGTGACACCATGTACCCGAAGAATAACTTCACCGAAGAGATCACCTCGCGTCCGAGATCTGTGTGTCCGAAGTCATCAACGTTGTACGCCCGAGTCATCAACGCCACACACCCGAATCAACGGAACGTCGTACACCCCAGAATCAAGTGGATGGTCGTTAACTTGAACCAAGGAGAAGTAACGTTCTGCCTAAGAATTGGTGACCTGGTGGCTCCTTTAAACTTTTGACAGAGAATAAATTTCATCGAAATAACTTTATATCAAGCATATGGTATGTTAAGTAGGTACATTTCACATGTCAAGTTATCAAAAATCGTAAAGTACTCGAACACATTGGTAGCGATAATAGATTAACATCTTCTAAAAACAGGGGGAATTTTATTAAAGTATGGGTAATTATCACTTAGGAGTAAACAGAGGAATGGAGAGGGAGTAAAATGAGTTCGGGATTCGTTGGTGATTAATTATAAAACGACATTTAACAGAATAAGATACATAAAGTATGTTTACCTTTTAACATATACACTGGATAACACTAACCGAAGAAAGTGAATTGTATTATAAAAGTTCCAAGTGGGTACTGCATCATACTTAGAAGTAACGAAAAACATTTCCTTCATGACTGATCATACGATGAGAAACCGATATGGTGTAAATCGATAGGTAAGTAATCAACTTCTTGTAAACTTAACAAAAATGTAAAAACGGATAATACATATAACCACGACACCTGTAAGTACCTGTTCAAACACACTGGTATACAAAAGAAAAATAATAGGCGTGTCTTTAAATAAACTTAAGTTCTAATATACCAATATAAATCTTATTATAGTATTAATAGATTTCGTGCATAGTAAGAACCGAAACTTTGTCAAGATTTCCATAGGAAAATTTCAGTTTTTATACATCATTCTTACATGTTCCTTCGTTTATATATTTTTTGTTCGAACGATTCATAACCCTCAACAATGTTCTGCCTGTGTGGTTCTATTTGCATTGTCTCAGGTTTAATATATTGTATGTCGTTCCGTAAGAGAACGAAATAGTTGCGGATCTTTTATTTAGTCATTGGAGTCATTACGTAGTAGCAACTGAGTTACCTATACTCAAACTCGTTTGAGACCCTCTATCACTTCCTGTCCCTTCGGGCCGCACGACGTCAGGTACCCCAGTGTTTCTCAGTCTGTGTTGACTCGCTAACTTGTCGTCGTCGTCACGTTCTTGTGACGTTGTCCCTGTCTGAAAGACTCCCTGTATCCCGTAAGTGATATGACAGGAAAAAAGATTGAGGAAGAGAGCACCGTTGAAGAAAAGAAGGGAGATTTTACCCAAAATAACATAACTTTTTTTATCCAAACTAAACATTTAACATCATTAACTTTATACGTTGTTAAATGAATTTCTACGAGTCCCTAGAAAATAAACAACCTAACGCGACCCAGAAGCAGGGGCGTGAGCCGGAAGGAGATCAACGCCATTCGGTCCCGATGAGAAGCGACACCACGTGCCCGAAGAGCAACACCGACGAAGAGAACACCTCGTGTCCGGGACCCACGTGGCCGAAGCCGTCAACGTCGTGCATCCGAACCATCAACACCGTGTACCCGAACCAACGAGGCGTCGTACACCGTAGAAGGGGCTGGTCTCTAGTTTGGGCACAGGGGACGTAACCGTCCCCCTAAGAATATGGTGGTCTCTTCAAGAGTTTAAAAACTTTTTCGGTTAGTCGATCAATCGTTCCCTAGTAATCACCGAATGTCCCCTTTTTTTTTTAGTCCATAATGTATAAACGATTCATCTAAAATTTTTCTTATTCGTTTTTTTTTTTTTCTTATTCGTCGATTTTTACCCACTTTTTTTAGGGTCCCAAATGACACTGGATTTGTTAACTTTTGTCCGTCTGGATAAATGAACGTCTCACTCGTTCCATTTCTCCAAGGCTCTATCTCAAACCAAAGGTTGTCACAGGTGACGGTTTCCACCCGTCTGAGTCTTACAGAGGAGAAGAGTGTCTTTGACCTTGTGCCTGTTCGTCGGAAAGAAACTTGTCGGGAAACGTGTGTAGTAGGTGTGTCTAGACTACCTGAACTGACGGGTCTTTCTAACCACACAAACACGATTGTAATCTCAGAACACGATTAGGGTCTAGGAATTGGTACTCACAACAAGACTTAGGTGGGACTATCAATAATCCCTTCCCTTGAGGTAGTTAGTGGGGTCTATACCCTAATATTCGTCGTGAAATGGTTACGACAGGACTCGAGTGTAAATCCTAAAACCGGTTATCAAAACCCAGTCCAGGATTGGAAAAAGGGTCTAAGTATCGTAGTCGTCAAAGTCAGTATGGTTATCGATTGTCATATAATATCGTCTAGGAGTCTCGGACGGGTCCGGGTGCCCGAGGTGTTATCGTGCGTGACCTTAGGAACGAGGGGTCGTTGAGAACCCGTTGGGTGGATGGTTGTGACCTCTGTATTCTCTGTGCCCTAACTAGGGACCCAGTCCTCCTAAGGGACCTCATTCTTTACCGTGGGGTGAGGTCATAAGAACGGATCTCTTAGGTGTACCTGTCTCCTTAGACCACCTGATGTCCGGTATCGCAGTGATTCTTATCCTGTGCTGACTTCGTTGACTCGTATCGTGTGAAGGGCGGCATTTGCACTCCAAGGGTCTGACACGTCGAAGGTGTGGTGGTCTTTGCCCCGTTGGGACTTTTGACGAGGGTAAAAGAGTTGAAGAAACCGGTCTAGAAGGGTTTGATCCTAGTCATCATGATCGCAGACAATCATCACTCGGAACGACGACGACGACGACGATTCAGCGAAGTCAGCACAGGTTGAGACACTCGGAATGAACGGAAAAAAACCTTAGGGTAAACGAGGTCTTATTCGAAGATAACGTAACTATGACCACCCGTTGTAACATTATTAAGGTAGGAACGGCCGATGTAGACGCCCTCTTCTGTGATGGACAAGTGAACGTAGATCTTTAAGAGACGTACGTAGTCCTTTGTGTAGTATTTATTGTTCTTTACCGTGGGGTGAGGTTATGAGAACGGACCTTTTAGGGTACCTACCTCCTCGGACCATCCGACGTAAGGTACCCCAGCGATCCTCAGCCTGTATTGACTCACTGAAGTGAAAGTGAAAAGTGAAAGTACGGAACCTCTTCCTTTACCGTTGGGTGAGGTCACAAGAACGGACCTCTTAGGGTCCCTAACGGCAGATACCCCAGCGTGTCTCAGCCTGTGCTGACTTCGCTGAATCGTCGTCGTCGTCGTCGGTACAGGTACCCTAAAAAAAAAAAAAAAAACGGTACCCTACGGGGTAAACGGATCAGGTTACTTGGGTCGACCTCGGTAACTACATCTTGTGTGGTGACGTTCCGACCGGGAACGGTCGCTGAGGTCATCCCTCCGATCTCCGTGAGGTGTCTCGATATTTCTCCGACGGAACGACGGGGTCGAGTGGGTGATTGACGTTCCCACGTTCCCTGTACTCGTGACTGTATACAAAAGTTAAGATAATCCATAAATGAATACTCTCCTTAACGACCCAGTATACCATTGAGAAACAAATTGTAAAAACTCCTTGACGGTTTAATAAATGGTTTTATCGGTGTGGTAACATATAGGGGTGGTTGGTACATATTCCCAAGGTTAAAGGGGGGTAGACACGGTTGTGAACGATGACAGACAGAAATAACCATATCTGTAAGATCACGCATACTTCACCACAGAGTAACTGACAGGACAGTCGTAGGTGAGACCGGGAGAAAGTTAAGTAAGAGGTGTAAAGTTGGAACCTTTACCAGAAGATTTCGGTTGAGACTGTAGTGGGATGATGAATTTTAAGAAGTCGCCGTAACGTAATAGGAAATCTGTTTCCAACTTTGATAAAAATGTGCTTACATAAGTAAAAACAACTTATTCATTATACAATCTTTTGGTTTTTCCTGGTTCACTATATTTCCCTTTTCAGAGAGAAAGTGAGGACAAGAGGTAAATGGGTTGGAAGGGTTGAGTGTATTGTGTGTATTGGTGTATTAACCAAAGAACATATGTAAAGGTGTCAAAGAAGTAATATTAGTTCGTTTACCACTGTATTTAAATATAGGGGAGAAAATTTATATGTTTGTTGTTTGATACGTCAAATCAAACGTGGAAAAGAGGGGGTGATTTATATGGAACCTCTACAAAGACATAGTCATCTCTCATACAGGAGTGAGAAAGAGTGTTGCTGTAAAATAAGAAAAGATACCACATGGTATTAGTCAAATTGGTTGGCTCTCTCTAAACACAATAAAAGTTAGAAGACGATGATTTTTGTTACGACTTTATTTATTGGGACTATGTAGTAAAATGTATAAAACCGAAAAATATCTATAACTACTTAATGCGAGGGATCTCCAATATAAATAAATGAAGGGTGGTCCGAAGGGACCTCCGGGTCTGCCACTTCTTAGACGGACGTTACGTCCTTTGGACCCAAGGTCGGGACCCAACCCTTCTAGGGGACCTCTTCCCTTACCGATGAGTGAGGTCATAAGAACGGACCTCTTAAGGTACCTGTCTCCTCGCACCGCCCGATGTCCGGTACCCCAGTGTTTCTCAGCCTGTACCGACTCGTTGATTGTGAAAGTAAAAAGTGAAAGTCGAAGAGTGGTCGAGACACTCACAGACAAAGAAGGATGAACAGTTTGGACTTTTTGAGTCGTAGAATAATGACGCTACAGACGCCACCAGACTGGGATGACGGAGAGACGAGAGGAGAGTACGACGAGTGGGGAGCGAGAGACGAGAAGTCAGGGATCCGGAGAAAGAAGGGACGACTCTTAGAACCAAGGAAAACGTCCTCCCGAAAACGTGAGTGAACGACGGGGACGTCGGACCTTACGAGAGGGGTAAAGAGAGGTGAAAAGGATGAATTGAGGACGAGTAAGTAGTCGAGAGTCGAGGTCCTAGTGAAGAAGTCCCTTCGGAGGAACTATGAGATCAGTCCATTTGAGGAAACAACATCGGTGATTCATCTAGGAACGGAAAGGAAATCGTATAGATAGAGTCGAATATTAGTACGTACTTACTCATTAATGAAATACAATCGAAGGACGTAAGTTGACATTCGAAGAACTTTCCTTCCTGTGAAGTGTCAATTGTCAAGTGTGTCACGGACCATGTATCCTCCCATAGTTACTTACTTGACAATTTATTGATGTACTTACTTACTTACTCGTTTACCTCCTTATCTCGTACTACCAAGACCTCAGTCAGTCTGTCTGGACCTAAGTTTAGCATTGAAACTGTGAATCCACACTGGAACTCATTCAATTGGGGAACCTAGTAGTCAAAGGAGTAAACATTTTGTCACCGTTAACATGGACGGAGTATCCCAACACTACTCTATTAACACATAGACAGTGTATTATTCGTGAATATACGATGGTACATCATCATAGTACTAAGAGTAAATATAATTCTTGATAATGACAATCTAAGTCCACTAAGGGTCATAAGAAGCCGAAGGGAATACCGAGTCGACCATTTCTTAGGCGGACGTTACGTCCTCTGGACCCAAGCTAGAGACCGAACCCTTCTAGAGACCTCTTCCCTTTCCGATGGGTGAGGTCATAAGACCGGACCTCTTACGGTACTTGACATATCAGACACCCCAACGTTTCTCAGCCTGCGTTGATTTGCTGAAAGTGAGTCCTACTAAAAATTAGAGGGACGTCCTGGGAATATCTAACGGTTATAGGAGGTATGGAGAGAAGTGAATGGACGATCAACCCTTTAAGAAGGAGTCTAACTTTGAGTCTAAAGAAAAAAGAAGAAAAAAAAAAACTGACGTGACACGTCGAACGCCTTAAAAAAAAAAAAAAACCTTAAAATTAATAAAATAAATAAAAACCAACACCACCCAGAAGGAATGACGTACCCAAAAGAAGTCAACACCCCGAACGTACCCCCGACGACGTCCGAAGAGTAACGTCACCGCAGAGAATAACGTCTCGTGTCCGAGATCCCCAGGGTCCGAAGTCATTGACGTCGTGCACCCGAGTCACCAACTCCCAGGGTCCGAGATTCGTGTCCGAGTTATCAACAGCAGGGACCCGAATCAACGAGACGTCGTACACCCTAGAAGACCTGGTCCCTAACTTGGGCACAGAGGACGTAATCGTCCGTCTAAGAAACGGTGACTCGGTGGTCCCTTCGGATCGAACGTCCTAAAATCAAGAGACTAGTCCTTAGTTTGGGTACGGGGGACGCCATCTTCATGTCTCAGGATTGGTGTCCTGGTGGTCCCTTAAGGGATTTGAGTCTAAGAAATTTTTCGTAAATTTATTACGAAAATCTCGAGTATAACGAGTAAGTAATTCAGAATTTACTAAATGGTACGAAGACAGTAAGTAAGTAAGTTGTTTATGAAGAGTTCGATCGGTCCATGACCCCTGTCTCACTTTTGTGTCTTCTTTTTTAGGAACGGAAGTATCTCCATTATAGAACCACCATCTCCGTCTTATATTTATGTATATATTATTGTAATAATATATTAAATACTTTAACGATAATAATAATAATACCGATGACACATTATTTTCTTGTTTTATCTCGACCAATTTCACTTCGTCCCTTGGGTCAATCCTCCAACGACGACACCAGGTTCCCTCTTACCGACACCGGACCTACCTTCACCATCTCTACCAGTCGTCCCAGTCTGAGACCCACCACCACCACCACATCAGCGATTCAGCACAGGTTGAGAACACTGGGGTACCTGACATCGGGCGGTCCGAGGAGACAGGTACCCTAAGAGGTCCGTTTATGACCTCACCCAACGGTAAAGGAAGAGGTCCCCTAGAAGGACTGAGTCCTTAGTTTGGACCTAGAGGACGTAACGTCCGTCTAATAAATCATTGACTCGATGTTCCCTTCGGGGGTCTGAGACCCATAAAAAAAAAATTAACTTCATATCAACTGAATCACCCAAGAAAAAAAAAAAAAAAATTCCATCTTGAATCGTCCGAACCTGACCTACATCTCCACTTTCTTTATCTCTTCAGTTCTTATTTGGGTTCTTATGACTCACCCTTTATTAACCACAGTAAAAGACTCTACGTCTACCCCCTCCGTGTCTGCATGCATAAAAACCTGTTCCAATTCAAAGCCTTCGGATAGTCTATAGGTTCATCTTTCCAACTCTTCCGTCAAGCCACGAGCCCTTCTCCAGAACAGACTTCTCTTTTGTTAGGTCTCAATCACCCTATAGATTTCCTCGATTATTCCAGTCGCTTCCCCGTACCCATCGGTCTCATCCTTTTTTCCGGGTCTTGAACTTGAGGCCGGACGGTTATAAATCTTCGACCGTTCTTTTCACTCGTCTCCTATGTCTTTCCTATGTCTAAGAGGGGAAGGGGTCACTCATTCACCCTTTAGACTCCTTTTCATACTTCGTTCCTAAGTTCCTTCGTCGAGAGTTTACAAATTTACGACAACTATTTAACACATTCTCCGTCTGACTCTAGACCGGCGACCTAAAACTTCTTATCACTTAAAAAAAATTCTCACCAAAATTAATGTAAGATCCCTACTTTAAAACGGACGGTGTTAAACTCCTCTCTTACTATGCACTCTTCCACCTCCGTCGTTTAGTTTCACTAAGAAGGTTCGTCACAATCATCCGTTCCTTCGTCTCTTTACCTCGTCATTAGTATTCTCCTACCCCCCTTTTCTTCTCCTACCCGTCAGACCCTTCCTGAAAAATTCTACCCTCTTAAATTTCGTACCAAAATTTGACTACCCTTAGTAGGTCATCTCTCTTTTTACCTTCCCTATTGACTTCTTCGTTTCAAGGATTCACTGGTCCTTTTTGCCACA
This sequence comes from Capra ibex, assembly GCA_006410555.1. Lineage (NCBI taxonomy): Eukaryota > Metazoa > Chordata > Mammalia > Artiodactyla > Bovidae > Capra > Capra ibex. The sequence continues at coordinate 18,961,105 of SJYO01018757.1, forward strand.
AGTTCAAGTGTCCTCTTTTGTAACTGGGATCTATCCTGTCAAGTGAATTATGTTACATCACCAACTTTCTTACTGGGAACACACACACACACACACACACACACACACACACACACCACATTCCTACACAAGACTGAAGTAACTAAATGTACGTCTACAGGTTGAAAAGGTTATGGTGAACGACTTCTCTGAAAAAGGGTAACATCACATAAAGGAAAGAATTTAAACTAATTTAAATAAATAATACCCCACACGACCCAGGAGTAACGACGTGCACCCGAAAGAGTTCAGTACCGCTCGTCGCCGATAAGAGACGAACTCCAAGAGCCAGAAGAGTAGCGTCACCGAAGAGAACGACACCTCGTGTCCCAGATCCTACGTACCCGAGGTCATCAACACCGTGTGTCCGGATCAACGAGACACCGTACACCCTGGTAGGGTCTAGTCCCTAGCTTTGGGCGGAACCGTCCGTCTGCGAATTGGCGACCTGGTGGTCCCTTCCTGGTTCTTGCTCGAGAACAATGGACTTTTGACCCAAGTGGAGAACCATCCACAGTTCGGTTTCCTCTGTTGGTTCGGCTTCTTTCTTCCTAAATAACGGACGTCGTTCATTCTTCTTGTGACCCTTAGACAGGGTTTCATCACAAAGGGACTTGTCGTTTTGACCCCTTCAAAATTCGATTATCATGTACGTATAAGTACTTCCCCACACTTGTCTCCTCTCAAGTCGTATCTTCACCCCGTTTCCAACTGTCTCAGGTCCGAAATCAACCAACTTCAGTATTCCCAGTCTTTTCCAGTTGTAGTAATCAGGTAAGAGGTGGAACCACCCTCGGCCGTCTTGAGTTTCGACACATAGTCTGACAAGACATACGGGGAACTGCTCCTTGACCCTGAGACAAAATAGGGACCTAATAACAAAGAGAAAAAAAATTATAAATAAATAAACCGACGTGGTCAAGAATTAGTACCGTACACCCTAGATCAAGGGACTGGTTCCTAACTTAGGTCCGGGGGACGTAATCCTTATGTCTCAGAATCGGTGACCTGATGGTCCCATGAATGTGGGACTTGATAACAAAGAACTGACGAAAAGAAAGTAAGGATGTAAGGGAGTGAAGGGAATTCTCTTAACTTATGACTCTGGACAAGTTCCTGTTCGTGACACCGGTTCCAATCTAGTGTTTTACCGAATCCGGTTTTTCCTGAAGAGAACACAGTCCTTTCAGTACGAACCAAGAGAAAGAGGTCCCTAAGGGGATGGGATAGACGAATATGAGACTTAGGTCTTATGAAAGAAACATTGGAACCTGTTCCATTAAGTTTTCTTTAAAGGGATAAAGTCAAGGGTAGAGATTTCACTTCCTATTATTATGAATTAAGTATCACTCCTAATTCACTGAATTATGTACGTCCTGAGACTTGTGACGACTTGCATATCATTCGGGATCTGATGACAACATCGGGACATCGGGACATTCGGGACAATCGACAATGACAACAATATCCTCCCTTTAGGTTCGGGTGTCTATATCTACATTTACGTAACCATCTAAACCACTCCCTCTTTTACACTGAGACGACGAACGAGGACTAGAAAAAAACAGAAGTCCCTTTATTCGTTCTAATAGTCAACTCTCACTCGACCTCCTTCTTCCAGTCTTTCTCACTAGAGTATTTCACACGTTTACTTAATCGATCCCATGACATAATCCTAACAACCAGTCATACCTCCCGACTGAACTTCAGATATCCGGTGTACATTTCACTCTGACCAGTCGTATCCACCATCGAAGAAGGTCAATTTGTGGTTACGAACCCATGTCGACACTTTATCCTTCTCTTGACCTAAATTGAACCCTTCCCCAAACGGACGTTTTATATTCTCTTTACCTTTCTCCCCGTTCTGACAACTCTCACATCGCTAATACTACTTTCTGGTACCTTCTATTTGACTTGTTTCTTTTTTGTATTCTATACTCTACTTGTCACTTTTTCACTGTTCCACTTACCTAACCTACACGGCTATCTCCGAAAGATCTCATCGACTCGACTTTTCCGTCCTCAACCATGGGTTTCTTACCTTACGAACTTTGTCTAAACCACCGATTCCACCGTTTCCTTTTAGAACAACCTTCCTTTTTCCAGTTCTACTTTCCTAATTCATCTAATAGATGTATCACTGAATTAGTGATTCTTACTACTATTTTCATTACTACTTTTCTTTTTCTGAAACTCGTTTATGATTTTATAAGTTGTTTATGTGCTCACTGGCCCTCCAGACGTTTATTGGTGTTGTTCCATTTCGTCGTCTAGTACACCAGACTACCGTACGTAAAGTCTCTTCGAACCTAAAAATTCCTCTTTCTCTTCACCAGATCTTCGTCGTTGTCTCTCGTTCCTTTTATAGGTGGAAGGAGGTCACATACACTTTCTTTTTTGTCAATTGTAAGGTACTTTTCGTTCCAAGTAAAATTGCCCACCCCCTTTCTTTTCTCCTGTAAGTCTCTTCCCCAACTTCTATATCTTATAAACATCAACAAAAGGATCTGGACTCCTTCCGTGACAACAACGACGACGACGACGACGATTCAGCGAAGTCAGCACAGGCTGAGACACGCTGTGGTATCTGTCGGGTGGTTCGAGGGGGTAGGGACCCTAAGAGGTCCGTTCTTGTGACCTCGCCCAACGGTAAAGGAAGAGGTTACGTACTTTCACTTTTCACTTTCACTTCAGCGAGTCAACACAGGCTGAGAATCGCTGGGGTACCTGACATCGGATGGTCCGAGGAGGTAGGTACCCTAAAAGGTCCGTTCTCATGACCTTACCCCACGGTAGCGGAAGAGGCCTCCTTCCGTGATATCTTGATATTTCGTCGTCCTCTGTAGATAACGAGCGAGAGATTCTTGATATCCATCCGTCCGGATACCGTCATACATTTCCGTAATTTGGTACCGTGTCCTGTTTTCTTTTTTTCCACCGACCCCGGTCCCCTGAAGGGACACCCAGATCATTTTTGACGCAAAGGTCTCGTCCCCCGTACCCAAGTTAAGGACCACTCCCTTGATTATAGGACGAACGATTTTTCCCTTTTCAACCCCCCCCCCCCGCCTCCTCTTTACCGTATAACGTCTAAGGTGGGATCAATCACCGTCTAGGTCCAATCCTTGAGTCCTGAGTCCGACACAGGACTCAGACTCGACCCACGATATTGTTTTGGTCTGCTTATATTTGACACGAGGAGGTACGAGAGGTACGAAGGGTACTGTGAGATCCACTCTTACACTGCCACTGTTTACTTTGTTGAAGTCGTTTGTTACATAGTTATTCGTGTTTTATACGACGTCTAGTACAGGTAATCTCGGTTTCCTCCCGCGATATTCACTGGACATCCCAAAAAAAAAGGGATTCTTAAAAAAGACCACTATCGTATAAGTAAATGTATAAAAAGGATCTAGGACATTCCTTAAGTATTCTGAATTTCTTTTGAACCTTTTGTGTCTTTTCATCTTTCTTTTTCTTCTGATGAAAACTCCAGGGTAGTGGTTTGTCTTAGTGATCAATAATAAAACCTTATAAAGGTAGGTCAGAAAAAACAACAACAACAATCCGTATCTGTAAAATTTAATCATTCTTTATTTATTTATTTCATCATTCATTTGTACATTAACATTATATGTTTCATACGTTTTTTTTAAGTTTTAAGTTCTCCAATTTTTTTCTATCATTTTTAATCAGAAAAAGATAGCAAGTGTCGGGGACGGAAGTCGGTGTGCCGAAGGGAGGGTACTCGGTAGGATAAGTGTCTAAAGACGAAGATTCAAATATTCTTCACATAAATAAACATATGACGTAGAGGTACTCATACCTTAGTGATTGGTACCGTTACCGTATGATCAATGTATGACGTAAACCACTTCATTAGAAATTTTGACCCTGAAATTATAATATAGTATCTTAGCACCTTAATATCCCAATCTTTCATGAACTCTCTTAGTAAGTAAGTTGAAGGACTCTTTTAATTTATTTATGTGAGAAAAATCTCAATTCTCAATCTTCTCGGTTCGAATATTAGATCCAAAGACTCAAAAGACAACCACCGGGGAGGTCACGTTGTATAATGTCGTGCAGGTGAGTTCGTAGAACGTTCGTTTGTAGCGTTACGAATGCTGTTGGAGGGGAACGAAAAAAACATAAATACCCGAGAGGTGTCAAAACTTCGTTCAGTGTCAAAAACAAAAAAATTTATTCGAAATAAAAAAGTCTTGTCGAAATCTCAATGTCTTTTTGACTCTTCCATTATGTCTCAAAAGTATAAGCGGTATGGGACAAGGGGATAACTATTGAGAATGCAATCATACCATGTAAACAATGGGTTTATTCGGTTATGACTAAGTACTAATAATTGAGGTATGAAATAAGTATAAAGGAACCAAAAATGGGTTACAGGAAAGAAGATAAGGTCCTAAAATAGGTTTTCCAGTGCACAGAGGAGTCCGAGGAGAACCAACACGGTCAAAGAGTCTGAAACAAAAACTATTAGAACTGTCAAAACCAACCCATAAAACTTTGTTTAACCATAAAAAAACGAAAAGAACACTAGTATCCAAATAGAAACAAAATTGTATTGGGATCCGAACAGCTGTATACAAGTATATTATAATAGATAAAGATTGATGAAAAACCACAACGGTATTTGAAGTGAAAAAATAATAAAATTAACCTCCGATTAATGAAATGTTATAACACCACCCAAAACGGTATGTAAGTGTACTTAGTACCCACATGTGCACAAGGGGTAGGACTTGGAGGGAGGGTGGAGGGAGGGGTAGGGTAGGGAGTCCCAGTAGGGTCACGTGGTCGGGCCTCGTGGGACAGAGTACGTAGCTTGGACCTGACCGCTAGACAAAGTGTAGACTAGTATATGTACAAAGTTACGATAAGAGAGTTTAGTAGGGTGGGAGCGGAAGGGGGGGTCTCAGGTTTTCAGACAAGAAATGTAGACACAGAGAAAACGACAGAGTGTATATCCTAGTAACAATGGCTGAAAGATATAAGGTATATATACGTAATTATCTCATATAACGACAAAAAGAAAGACTGAATGAAGCGAGACATATTATCCGAGGTCAAAGTAGATGGAGTAATCTTGACTAAGTTTACGTAAGAAAAATTATCGACCCATTATAAAGTAACACATATACATGGTGTCGAAAGAATACGTAAATAGACGACTACCCGTAGATTCAACGAAGGTACAGGACCGATAACATTTGTCACGACGCTACTTGTAACCCCATGTGCACAGAGAAAGTCAAGGTCAAAGGAGCCATACATACGGGTCGTCAAGATAAAGGTCGTATTTGAAGTGAAAACTACCGACTTTTAGGGAAGAAACAATAAATTTCAGACATACTGGAACCTGTGTAAGATTTGAAGAGACTCGGGAACCAAAGGAGGAGACATTTATCACAAGTGTCGTAACAGTACTTTTTCGGTTCACCTGACAACTCGTCTCCGTTCTGTCTTACTTTGAATCCAAATTTCTAATAAGTTCCTCACGACAACTTTGATTTAATACCCCTTTTATCCACCGGCGGTCCCTTCAGGAGATACGTCTCGTGTAGTACACTTTGCGACCCGACCTACTTAGTGTTCGACCTTAGTTCTAACGGCCCTCTTTATAGTTGTTGGAGTCCATACCTCTACTATAGTGAGATTACCGTCTTTTCACTTCTCCTTGATTTCTCGGAGACTACTTCCCACTTTACCCTCTCGCTTTCGACCGAATTTTGAGTCATAAGTTTTTTTGATTCTAATACCGTAGACCAGGGTAGTGAAGTACCGTTTAACTTCCCCTTTTTCATCTTCGTCACTATCTAAAAGAAGAGAATCCGAGGTTTTAGTGACGTCTACCACTGACGTCGGTACTTTAATTTTCTACGAACGAGGAATGTTCCTTTCGATACTGTTCGGATCTGTTGTATAATTTTTGGTCTCTGTAGAGAAACGACTGTTTTCAGGTATAGTAGTTTCGATACCAATCAACCTGTGCTGAGTCACTGAAGTGAAAGTGAAAAGTGAAAGTACGTAACTTCTTCTTTTACCGTTGGGTGAGGTCACAAGAACGGACCTCTTAGGGTCCCTTCCTCCTCGGACCACCCGACGGCAGATACCCCAGCGTGTCTCAGCCTGTGTTGACTTCACTGAATCGTCGTCGTCGTACATACCTACACTCTCAACCTAGTATTTCTTCCGACTCGTTCTTCTTAACTACGAAAACTTGACACCACGACCTCTTCTAAGAACTCTTAGGGAACCTGACGTTCCTCTAGTTTGGTCAGTTAGGATTTCCTTTAGTCAGGACTTATAAGTAACCTTCCTGACTACGACTTCGACTTCGAAGTTATGAAACCGGTAGACTACGTTTCTCGGTTGAGTGACCTTTTCTGGAACTACGACCCTTTTTAACTTCCGTTTTCGTCTTCCCCCGTCGTCTCTTACTCTACCAATCTATCATAGTGGCTGAGTTACCTACACTTAAACTCGTTTGAGGTCCTATATCAGCCTCTTCCGTTACCGTTGGGTGAGGTCATGAGAACGAACCTTTTAGGGTACCTACCTCCTCGGACCATCCGACGTCAGGTACCCCAGTGATTCTCAGCCCGTGTTGACTCACCGAAGTGAAAGTGAAAAATGAAAGTACGTAACGTCTTCCTTTACCGTTGGGGAGGTCACAAGAACGGACCTCTTAGGGTCCCTGTTCCCTCGGAGCACCCGACGGCAGATACCCGTGTCTCAACCTGTGCTGACTTCACTGAATCGTCGTCGTCGTCCTATATCACCTCCTGTCTCCTCGGACAGTACGACGTCAGGTACCGCAGCGTCTCTCAGTCTGTGTTAGATCGCTGACTTGTTGTTGTTTGTGTCCAAGATGTATTTACGTATAAATGTGTCTTCAGGTCCATCCAACTCCTAAAGACCTTTTTCCCGGAACGACTTGGTACTTCACCGTCCGTGAGTCGACGTCGGATGACCCCTCTTACCGTCTGTCCTCCTCACCTCTCTACCAGAAGGTCCGTCGTTCCACTCGTCAGGACGCGTGTCGGGAGTCCCTTCCCCACCCGGAGGAGTCCTTTCCGGTCCCGTCGGTCCGCGAAGACATGTGTGAGTCGACAATCCGCGCGAAGTCCCAGACGTAGGGTCGTCAGGAGGTCCTCGAGAGAGTCCGGAGGTCCCAGGACCCTTCTTACTGGCCCTCCGTCCGAAATGAAGTCCTGGGACTCACCGGGGTCGAAATTTTCCGTAGGAACTACCGGGTCCAGAGTTGTGAGGAGATGACAAGGAAGGACCTCGGAGGAAGGAGGGGAAGTGGGTTTAGTGCGGAAAGTAAAGGAGAGAATACTCTTTTCAAGAGAGGTTCCTCAGGTGGAAAAGGAAACTCTACGATCAAGTCTGAGTAATTACCAAATTGACAAGAAAAGAGAGTCCGTTGGTCCCAGAAGACGTTTGTTATGGTCCCGGAAACAATGGTTTGGGTTGTCTGTAAACACGTCACCTTTGGTCTAGTCCATCGTCCCCTTCCCCGGAGGGCATTCCTTTGACAAAAGGGGTCTTTGGGACTTTAAAGTGATAAGTCCGTGACGAAATTGGGAATAGGGATCTAGACCGAAATTAACCCAGCACTGTCTTTGTGTCTCCACATTCTGTCTTACTCCTTTAATAACCTAATTTATAACCCGAAGTCCCCTGAAGGGACCACCAGACCACCAAGTCTTAGGCGGAACGATAGGTTCCCTGTATCCGAACTAAGGACCACCCCCTTAATTCTACGATGTACGGACTCTTAGTCGCGTCTTCGGTGTAGATGATTCGGACACACGAGGCCTCGGGTTCTTTGTGTCGATGTCTCAGACACACGGGGTCACTTTCTAGAGTGTACTGTGTTGTTTCTAGGGTACACGGTGTTGTTTCTGGGCTACGTCGGTTTATTTATTATCTATAAAAAATTAGATAAGAAGGGACCACCATGTCACCAATTCTTAGGTGGACGGTTACGTTCCCTGTGTCCAAACTAGGGACGAGGTCCTTCTGAGATGTACCGTACCTTGTTTATTCGGGTACGTAGTGTTGATCCCTTTAGGTGCCCGGGTCTCGGACACAAGGAGTTGTTCTCTTCGGTGGCGGTGCTCGTCGGGTACGTGGTGTTGATCTCTTTCGGGTTCACGGGGTCACTTCTGGGTCGTATGTGTTTTTATTGTTTATTTATGAAAAAATTTTTACAACTTTTTGTTTATAACCCGAGGTCACATGCTCCTTTCGTCGGTAGAAGCCCCGTCTCGAGTCTGGTCTTCGTTTCGGTTCCTCCCGAAGGACCTCCTTCCTTGACTCCTTGTCCCGTTTGACTACTACCTCTCTTCTCCCTACCTGTTCCGTTTGGACTCGTTCTCCTTCCACACACAGAGTCCTTACCCGATACACTCCGAATGTCACCTTTCCCTTCTTGACCTCATATCTCGTTCAAACGGGTCGAGGTCGACTGGTACTCGGTCCTCGCCACCCTCTACTCTTCCCTATCCTTGTCCATCCGACAGGACCACGTATCCAGGGACTTCGGGCACAGCTCTGACAGGTCCAGGGTTCGGGTGGTCGGGCGTGGGAGAATGACACCATTTCGTCGTGGTCCATCTACCTTGCACTCCCGCGGAGGAGAGGAGGTGACGGTTCCAGGTGTCGAGTGTCCACCACCCCCGCGACGGGTCAAGACGGAGTATCCGGTCAGCCTTCCCACCACCAGACGACAGACCCTTTTCCATGTACTCCGATCCGCAGTCCATCGGGTTCCCCACGGAAGAATATCTTTCTAGTTCTCCCTCTTCCCATCTCGAAGGACCCAGTCCTCCATCCACTCATATCTTACCCGTCCACCCCGTGCCCCCACCCCCCGCCCCTCCCCCGGCGACAGTGTGGGTCGGAGTGGTCCAGCGTTTAGAGCCGTCGCTGAGTATTAGAGGGTGTTCTCGTCTCGGTCTCTCATCTGCAGTCGAGCGGCGTCCCGACACGGGGTCAGGACTTCCAGGTCTCAGAACAGGTTCTCGAGGCCACGGTACATGGCGACCCACGGTCGGACCTGCCGTCCCTAGTAGAGGTACCGTTGGGAGTGGCGTTGTGATCAGGTACGTTTGGGGCCTGATCGGAGTCGTCGTGGGGTATGTGATAGCCACGACGACGTGACAGCGACGAAGCAGTAGTCGTGGTGGTGGTGGTTGGACCCAGAGTGGGAGGAGGTCTCATGACTGGAGGTACTACCGTCGGCCCGGAGCCCCAACTGATCCCCGGGTCCAACCCCCGACCCGCTCCGGTCCCTCGTGGTTCCGCTCCGGGTCTAGAGGTTACCGCGTACTGGGTAGCAGGGCTTACTCGTGTAAGACCGACGAGTCTAGAGCCACCCGCTATGGACCAAATATGACCGGACACCCTCTTCGGTCCGACTTCCCCGTCCTGGAAGAAGGAAACAGAAAAACTGGGTTAGGAAGGGGAGGTTCGATTCCCTTTTAGTCTTTGTCGTCGTACCGAGGACTGAGGGTACCGAAGGCCGGGGGTCGAGTGGGTGGTAGGACGGTTGCAAGGAGTACCTCTTTGCGGTCCGGGACGCGGTCCCTGTCACGGTAGGCGTCCCTTGACGGGGTCAGTGACCACACGACCCAGTTCATCACCGTGTCCCTCGGGACCCCTCTTCGTCTCTCTTCTCCCCCTGTGTGTTTCGACCTCCTCCGACTAAGTGGGGTCCCTCGTCTCTAGTTAACAGTCTAAAGGGAGGCGCAGAGGGTCGTCTGAATGTGTGCTGTGTGGGTCTCGTTCCGTCATCCGTTACGTCCTCACTCCCACATGTGGTGAGTCTAACTGTCCTTTTTTATCATCGAGATCAAATTCACAGGACTCGTGAACCGTGCACGGTCCGGAGGACATTGGGAGTGATGTTGGGACCCTCCACCCATGAGGACAGTAAGGACAAAATACCTACTCCTCGAAAGACCTTTAGGGACCCGCTCTCTCGGCATGTTAGACTGGGGGGTCGTCAGACTGACGGTTGTAGTGAGTGGAAATTGGTGGAATATGACGGAGTGTCCTGAACCCTATTTCTGTCTTCTCCGGCTCATCCGATCCATCCCCGTGGGCGCACTCAGTGGACCGGACCCCCCAGTGGGGCATCGTCCCGCACCTACCCCTCTCGACAACCCATCCCCTCGTCGACCCTCCTTTCCTCGTCACCTCAGGGAGTAAGATGTCTGCAATAACTCGCGGAAGTCACACGGGCCTTTCAATTTGTTTTGGTTTGTTCGACCCGACACTCCATATACCAGTTTCTTCTCTGAAGAGTCATGAGTTCTAAAGTCTCCACCTCCTTGACATCCACTACTATAGGGTTCAGGAATCTCCGGATGTTCCGGCCACGCCAGACCGGGGACGGATAGACAAAGAGAAGTAGGAAAAGCGAGTACTGGGAGGGAAACTCAATGCGGAGGAGTCAGAAAAGAATATTCCGGAAAAGTCGTGAATTAAGTGAACTGATGTAAAGAAAAACACAAACGAACTAGGGGAAGACAGAGGGGATGATGAGACATTTTAGACCCTTCCCATCCCCGACCCACACAAAAAAAGGTCGTTGTATAACAAGTATTTATAATCAACTTACCTATCTACTTACTTAAACCTTCAGATACGGGTCTCTAGACAGAAATTGTAACCAAAAGGAATTCCAACCCCTATACTTAACAAAACTAAAGAGGGAAAGGAAAAGATATATAACATTCAGTTTTTATAATCGTTCATGACGAATATTATTATTTTTCTTTTTTTAATTTTTCGCATAAATTACAAGATCTCTTTTCCGTTAGATGTCGTTTCCTTGTTCGGACTTGTCCCGGATCGACGGTGGTGAGGGGCGGGGCGGAAGGGTGTGTGTATGTAAGGAGTCAGGAGTGGAACCCCACGTCGAGATCATGGTCGTCCCCGGGTGTCCCGTCCCCCGGTCCCGACGGGGACGACCGCCACTATTTCGCCTGTTACACCAGTACGACATCCGGCCCGTCGAGCATGTTGCGAGAGAGTCGAACCTTGACCCGGTGTCGGGAGTCCCCCTTCCGGAACTACCGATGGTCGAACGGAACGTCGACAGGTCGGGTGTGGTGACGCACTGGAGGAAGGGCATACTGGACCACCCCTGTGCCACGACCCAAACCTAGAGCGTCCCCGGCCCGAAGGAGAGGTCGTGTGAGAGACCCTCCCGGGTCTCCGGGGGAGGGGTGGTAGGGACCCGTGGACCCTCTTCGCATCGAGTCCGTCGAGGCCGTCGAGTCGTGAGGTCAGGGACGGACTTAGACTGAGACCGTGACCGAGACCGGGTGGAGCGTGCGCCGTCCGGAAGGCGACATCGTCCCGACCTCGTCTCTTGTCGGAATCCCAGTCCCATGGGTCCGTACCTCTGACCCTTCACTACCCTCAGTCCCCTCGGACCTCTCCCCAGTCTCGCGACCCCGTCATGGAACCCCCCTAGTGATCCCCCCAACCCCGTCTCATCATGGGTTCTACTACGACGAGTCGTCATCGTCGTCGTCTTCGTCAGGGTCGTCGTCGTCGCAATAGGTCCACCTGAGGGGACCTCCAATCTCGTTCTTTCTGACCCACTCGGGACGGGACTTGGAACGAGAGACGAAGAGAGTGAGGAGTCTCTTGACGAAGAGATGGGTGGGGGTGGGACCAGTGTTCGGGGGAATAGAGGGTCAGTGGTCCCGTTGGTTGAAGAGTTCCGGTCCTCCTCCCTTCGAATCCTGTCGCCATCCCACTCTTAACCGGGACCAAGATTGGAGAGTAGATTGGACCCGGGGTCGGGGGTGGACCGAGGTCGTAGAACCCACCGATGGACCCTACCGGACCCCCGGGAGGTTTGGTCCACAGGGTCCCGAGGGGTCTCCTCCGTCTACCGACATTAACCGTAACGTCTTCAGTCGTGGTGTCCTCGTCCACTTCTCTCATCTCGACCCCGCTCCTACCCGAGCCCCTGAACCCAGTGTCGCCCCCCTGAGTGTCGGACCGAGTAGCGACAGAGCCGTAGGACTGTGTCTCCCCAACCCTCCTCTCTTTCCCTCCCTGTCTCACACATACCCAGACCCTTGTGTCTCCCATAGGGAAGGTAGAGAGTGTCGGAAAAGAAAGGGAGGTGTGTAAGGTAACGAGGACGGGAGGAGTCGCCGGTGGAGGTGGGTCCTATTCGGAGAGAGGGTGGGTCCATACGGACCGTCTACGACGCGGTAAGTGGAACGTAGAGGTGGACACGGACCAGAACCCAGTCCAAGGTCTAAGGTTTCGTCGTCACCGACATCTCCGTCACCTATTGGGACTCCCCCGGGTCGGGACGTAGGTCGTCGAAGGGATCCAAGACACACGAAGGGGCGTGAGGTCCCCGGAGCTTCTTGTGTGTCCAGGCGGACGACCCCCCACGACGTCCGGTCCCATTCCCCTCCCCTGCCCAGTTCTACCCTCACTTACGTCCCCGTCTGTCTTCGGCCCTCTCTCTGTTTTGTACAAAACATAACGTCTCGATCGGACCATTTCGGTGTCCTCCTTTGTCCCAGTCGTCTCCGGACCTTGCACTGGGGGTGGTTCCCTTGTGGACCGACATGGGAAGTAGGAGTGAGTGGGTGAGGTGAGTAGTGAGAAGTTCACGAGGGAGGGTACTACCCACCGACCTTTCTGGGACGAAGAGGGACATCTGTGAATGGAACGTGTCGACATCCTTCGTCACGGGTCTCGGGGTCCTGGGGGTCGTAGTACGACCTCCCCCGTCGTCCTCGGTCGTGTCGACAGGGACCGGTCTCGAAGGAAGTCTGTGTCCCGTGGCACCCCGAAGACTAGGAAGTCGGGGGTTGAGGTGGGGGAGGGAGAAGGGGCAGAGACACCCCCTCTGCCGACGACACCCCCTCTCCTACCCACACCCCTTTTCGTCCCTCTCCCTCCTCGTCTCTTGGTCAGAGCATAGAAGGAGACAAGTCGGTGGAGGAGAAAAGAGACATTTCACCCTCCTCCCCCGGAATCTCAAGGGTGACTCTTGTCTCACTAGGTTTGGAGACGGGAAACGACTGGGATCCTTTTTCACGACCGACGACAGTCGAGAAGGGTCCGACCTTTGGGTTCACTCCAATTCACGAGTCTCGGTAAGTGGACAAGGGTTTTCGGGAAGATCGAGAATAAAAGACCCGAGTCTAGACGTCAAGGGACCCGTGTCTGTCCGAAGTGTCGGATCTGAAGCTCAACTGGAGTAAAAGATTTGAGTTGCCAGTCCTTTCGTCGACACATTTTACTCAAAAAATTTTTAGTGTAACTTTTATCCACATACTTCCATCTAAACTACAATAGTTTTTAAAAAATTTTTAGTGTAACTAGTGGTAATATCTTTTCCGTTGTTTGAAATAACTCGTGGATACACGATCCCGTGTTGATCCCGATACTTAAAATGTTAGTAGTGTAGATTAAGAGGGTAACTCAATAATGATAGAAGTGAAATACCCATTCTTTCGACTTAAATCCATTGAACTGGTTCCAGTGAGACAGTCCTTTATCGTCAATCCTAACCTGGATCATTCAGACTAAGATTTCGGGTTCGGGACAAAACAAAACAAAAAACGTAATACCGAGACTACGGACTTTCTTTTATGTTTTAAGTCGTCATTTTTTATAAAAGAAAATTGTGTCATAAACTTATACCTGACTCTTTTACACATGGTTATGGACAGTCGACTGGTGATATTTTTCTATCATGTCAAGTTTGATAGTGGTGGTCTCCGGTCGTTTGTATCCTCTTTGAGTCCTGTCACTCCCCAGTCTTTCCCGGAGGACCTCACTGAGTATGGGTGTCACGTAGAGGGCACAGATACTTCGACGTCCTTGACGTCTGACACTGCCCTCCCGAATCACACACATCTCCCTTGCAGTCGCACGTCTACCTTCCTCTCGCCACATCACGAGCACGGCGTTAGCTCTCTGTCCTCAGGTCGAGGTAGTCTAATGACGGGTCTTCTTTGATCTTGACCGAGAGTACTCTTAATCTCGGTCTCTTCTGACCAAGGGACAAAAGGATCGGAAGACAAGACGACCACGGATGGACCTTTGGGAAAGATCCCTGCTAGACCGAATCTACGTCCTACTAAGACCTCAGACAGAAGACTCCTCGAACGTACTCCCACAGTTTCGGGGTCATCACACTTTGTCGTCGATCTCCGTACTGGTCCCGAAACTCCGACTACCTGTCGACGGGTAAGGAGGAACCCGAGAAGATCCTCAGGTCCGTCCACTTTACGACATGAGTTGATAGAAGGAAACGGTCTAGATTCAGACCCTGACTCTTTATAGTTATTGGAGTCTATACGTTTACTGTGGTGGGAATACCGTCTTTCACTTCTCCTTGATTTTTCGGAGAACTACTTTCACTTTCTCCTCTCACTTTTTCAACCAAATTTTCGAGCTGTAAGTCTTTTGCTTCTAGTACCGTAGACCAGGTAGTGAAGTACCGTCTATCTACCCCTTTGTCACCTTTGTCACCGACTGAAATAAACCCCCCCGAGGTTTTAGTGACGTCTACCACTAACGTCGGTACTTTAATTTTCTGTGTAATAAAACAGTTTTTCCAGGTAGATCAGTTCCGATACCAAAAAGGTCATCAGTACATACCTACACTCTCAACCTGATGTTTCTTTCGACTCGGGACTTCTTAACTACGAAAACTTGACACCACAACCTCTTTTGAGAACTCTCAGGGATCCTGACGTTCCTCTAGGTTGGTCAGGTAGGATTTCCTCTAGTCAGGACCCACAAGTAACCTTCCTGACTACAACTTCGACTTTGAGGTTATGAAACCGGTGGACTACACTTCTCGACTAAGTAACCTTTTCTGGGACTACGACCCTTTCTAATTCCTGTCCTCTTCCCCTACTGCTCCTACTCTACCGACCTACCGTAGTGGCTGAGTTACCTGTACTCAAACCCATCTGAGACCCTCAACCACTACCTGTCCCTCCGGACCGCACGATGTCAAGTACCCCAGTGTTTCTCAGTCTGTGCTGACTCACTGACTTCTTCAGTGACTCACTGACTTCTTCTCTGACTCCCCCCTAAACTTCCATTTTCTCGAAGAACGTAGTACTCATACTCTCTCTCGTTCCATTCCTCGTCCGTCCGTCCGTCAGAGGAGTGGGTGTCGGAACTTATTGATGAGAGTTCTGTTTTTATAACAGAGAGTTATATCTTTGCAAGGTCAGTCCAAATACCCTTGAGATGTACGAGACCCGTCTCAAGTCTTAAACTCTACTACTCCTTTCCCGATTCCTAGACTCTCGACCCCCTAGTCCTTCCAGGACTCTTTCTTGAAGTCGTTTCCTTCCTCCCGAAGGACCTAAGGTATGTGTGTTTCGAGAAGTAATCCTAGGGGACTAATTTCAGGTATCGCCCGGTTATTAAATGAAAACTGGGGTTACTACTGTTTCGATTTCACTCAAATAAGTGAGTTGAGTTTTTTAAAATCTAGGATCAGAAATTTTTTCATAGAGTAATTTACGACTTGGATGTTTTATGTACACTAAGAACGGGAGGGCCTTGAGTCAGATCTTTTCGTCCTCTTTTATGGTCATTCGTTGGCCTTTTAACACAGATCGATCTCCCATACTTGTTCCTCGATGTGTTGGTCTTTCTAGTTTATTCGATTTTGACACAAGTCCCGTCTCTTCTGTACCCTTCTTTCCACAGGTTTCCAAAGTGTCTCTTTCCTTATACATTTAACAGAGTTCCATTAGTGTGACTTTTGTTTATTTTCCTCCCACTAATAACATCGGTTCCTTGTCGTTCTTGTTTCCGTCGTTCTTATGTCCATATTTGTGTTTTTCACACAACTCCGGTCCGGTACCCCCTCCCGTCTCTGACTCGTCCTCTTTCCCCATCCTCTGTCCTTCGACTTTTAGTGTTGATCTCTATTTGACCCTGGTCTGACCTTTCCAATCTGAGAAGAATTTTCGTTTCCTAAAATCCGTCCCCAGACCACCGTTGTACCTTCTACCTGCTGACTCCGAGTCCCTCTAGTCAATGTTCTGGATTCGTCATCGCTCCGACTCACGTTCCTGTCACCTTTATTTCTCCCTCTCATAAGGGACCACCAGGTCACCAATCTTGAGGTTCGACAGTGACGAGACCCGGACCCGAGTCAGGGAGCAGTCCTTTGATTGTAGGAGGTTCGGTATGGGGTCTCCGGTTTTTGTGTTTGGGTTTTTTTTCCTTTTTTTACCTCTATGTGAGATAATCATTATAACTGTCCTAATCATTAGTTTACTTACAACTGTCTACTTTCTCTTAATTTTCTACTAAGACTTTAAAGTTCATATGTACTAGTTCTCATCGTTATTACAGTACTCCATTCCTTGTGTTTCCTAATAAAAAGAAAGAATGTACAACTCACTCAATAGACACCCTGTAAGTCTATTTTTACAGGTGTTTCGTCCGATGGTCCAACTCTTTTTTCACTCCCTAGAATTAAATCCACAGTGGTCGTACATACATTATCGATTTCTCCCTTACGTTGAACAAGTCTCCACTCTCTCATTCATTTCCTGGGTCCTACCCCTTACGGTCATAAAGTCCCTGTCTCCTTCTTCGCCGATACGTCCTCTGATTTTTATATTTCCGACTTCCTTTTGGTCTTCACGGAGTCAAAGCGTGAAGTACCCTTCTTTCGTGATTCTGTGTGTGACGACCTTTCTCCAGTTTCTCCGATTCCTGACCTTCTCGTAACCTCGTCCGTTGGTCGCACGACGATAACCATTCGCTGAACCATTTGTTACCGGTCTGTCCACCTATTCTCTTTTTAATGTGATGAGAATTGAAACCTTTACCTTTCTTAATCCAATCGTCGAACTTCGTCGTCGTCTCCGAAAAGTTTTACCCTTTGCACCCGTCTTTCCGTCTAAAATTGTACCAATTTTTCACTTTCACAATCAACAAGTCAGTACAGGTTGAGAAACCCTGGGGTACCCGGTATCGGGTAGTCCGAGGAGACAGGTATCTTAAGAGACCTGTTCTTTTGACCTCATCCACCGGTAAAGGAAGAGGTCCCCTAGAAGGGTTGGTCCCTGACTTGGGCCAAGAGGGTGTAACGTCTGAGGAATGGAAGACTCGCTGGTAATATCCGACTGTTTTCCAGAGAGGTCCTCTCTGAATTCTATTTTCTTCTTTCATGATAACTTTGTTTCTTGTTTTTCTTCAGTTTCTTTTACTCCAACTCTCGTGATCACCGTCCCAACCGGAACGTTTCCTTTTTATGAAGAGAAGAATCCTTTTCCCCCATTTAACCATAACCACTTGTGTATCTACAATCTTCTCTCCTTCAAACTCCTTTAAACTACCCTTAAAACTCCTTTAGACTACCCTTTGACCTCCCTTCAAACTGCGAAGACAAAAGAGACACTTTATTCTTCGTTTAATAGACGACTTTTTACCCCAGCTGACCCTTTGAACGTCAAGATGTAATGATACGGTCTGATAATACATAAACTATCGTTCCGGACAGAATGAAGTAAAAAATAGGAGTTGGATCGTGTATCATTCCCGAGTTATTTACAAACGACTGACTTATCGACTGTCTTGATAAATTTCCGAGTGCATTCTGAGGTTTCGGTTTTTTGTATGTCGGGGAGGAGTATTTTTGGGGAGGTTACTTCGGTTTGTAATTTTACAATATAAAGTTTATCAATGTATTCTTTTAGTTTACCGACTCACTAAACTACTTCACCTGGATTGCCCAGTTTACTCTTCTTTATTCTTACGACCATCAATGTCATATTTGGTAGTTAGTTCCTAAGAATCTATCCATACTTCCGTTCATTTTCGTGTCCGACTGACTGCCCTTTACCCTTTCCGACAGTCGCATTGAAGTTAAAGTCAAAGTTCCCCGGTATTAGGTCTAACAGTAAAATCTGTGTCCAACCATAATTGACTTGCATTTTATACAACTTCGATCTAGAACCGAAGATGGTAAGAGGTTATTTTTCTTGTTTCCGAGGAACCTCTTTACCGGTTAGATCCCGACCCCGTCCCTTTTATGTCATACTCGGACTTTTTCACGAGTTCCTTTTTTTTTTTTCTCCTACATCTGTATAGTTTCCCTGTGTCTTCAGTTTTCGTGAAGGTTACAAGTTTCGACCCTGTTACACTTGTTGTTTTTATAACATATTAACCTAATATTGGTGGGTGAATATTATTTTTTTCATATGTACTCATGAACGATCAAATTTAATTATTTCTTCTCCGTCAAAGAAGTGTCTTCGAATTAAGGGTGGTTGGGGTAATTCCCACCCGATCTGAGTGAAGGTTTCTTATCCTTTTCACTTCTTTGGTCCGTTTGTGATGGAATTGGTCCACTCTTTCCCAAATAGTAGGTATTACAGTGTACCGATAGTGTGTGGGGAACTATCCTACACTACTCCCGTAAAGTGGATACATCACGAAAAAAGAGGGGGGTTTTGGACATTCGAGTCGGATGATTACTCTTTTTTTAGTCTGTTTAAGTCTAACCCCCTATAAGATGTTTTGTACCGGTTATGAGAGTTTCTGACAGTTTCAGTGGTTATTCTTTTCTGAATTTGACAGCGTCTACTCTAATCCCTGTGTATGGTTGATTTACGTTACACCATAGGACGTTGTCTAGGACCTTGTCCTTCTCCTGTAGTTACCTATTTCGGGTGTTTCGGATCCTAAGTCGATTACACTACATGGTTACAGTCAAAGAATTAAAGCTGTAATATAGGACTATTACAATTGTTGCCTCTTTTAACCCTTTCCCCTTATATCTTTGGGAGACGTGATAGAAACGTTGAAAGTTAAATTTTTATAAAGTTTTGTCTTCGATTAAATCTTTTTTCTCAACCTTGACAGGGACAAGGAGACCTAGACGACGTAAAGACACATCAGGACCGTGTGACTAGACCAGTAGTTGACAAATGGACCCTCAATTCACATCCTGTTGACGTGACTAATTGTACATAATTGTCACATCGGTCTTTTGAATTAAACCCCAAATTATATACTTCAATATTGGTATAAAAGGGGTTAGGGTTGGGAGAGTTGTGTGGTCTCTGTACCGAAAAATAATTTTTTTGAAAAAAAAAATTAACCAAATGTTTCCTCGATGTCTGATGTAACTTGATTAGAAACATGTTTTTCCGTTTTTTTTTTTTTTTTTTTTTTGGNTTTTTTTTTTTTTTTTTTTTTTCGGGGTTTTGTGGGTCTCTGTTTTCCGTCCCCTCTCTGTTCTTTCATTCTATGTTTTCTCGTCCTTCTTTGATTCTGTTCTCTAATCGTAGTATGTATGTGTTCTAGTTCCCCCTTTTTCTCGTTCTTTCTACTCTCTCGTAAATTTTCATAAAGGGGTGTCGGGTCCGCTATTAACCTAACTTTGGTTGTTGTTTGTGTCGTGTTCTAATAATTCTTCAAATTTTTCCGTTGTCACCATACCTCTGACCAATAACGGTCACAATTCTCTCTCTGTATTTGAACAAAATCCGTGGTCTCTGGCCTCGTGACGGGGAAGGAGGGTCTCCTCCTGTCTGAGACCTTCTCCTTCGTCCGGGATCCCGTCGACGGTAACCATACACATCCTCAGAGGAGTCTGGTTAGAGTCGTATAAAAGGGGTTGAAAGGGGTTTTAGAGGTGCGGAATCTAAGGTTCACTCTCGATACCCTACGGTGACCCTCTTTCCCCACTAGTCTTTATACTTCTGAACGGGAACACGTGTGACAAGTTCTCGTCGACGATCCTTTCACCCCCCGACCCATGTCTTAGGGTAAGGAGACACCTCTTCCGTGTCACATTAAGGACTTCCACTCCTTTTCTTTTGTGAGGGGGGTCCTCTCCATAGTTGTTCCAGGAGCGGTGGGTGCCGTCGGAGTGAAATCGGGATAAATACAACAACAACGACAAAACCTATAATTTCCCTTAACTCCCTGTCTAGTACGGAGAAGAACGAGTCGTCCCTGTTCCGTCCGACCCCAACGTTATCTCCTTCCCTCTTTTACCCTGTTCTATAAGTAAAGGGAGTATACTTGTAACGCCTCCGTTAGAAAGACCCAAACCCCTATAGTTTGACCTCTTCTGGATCCTCCACTTACTTTGGTCCCTGAGGGTAAAAAAAGGGGGAAAGGGTCTGAGGCTAGATTCCGTTCACTCGATTTGACCGTTCTCCCTCATCCTTAAATTCGAATTCCGACGAATTACAGAAGGACCCTCGACCACAAATCCCTTCTGTCTGTTTCTTTTCTTTGTCCAGTTGGAGTTTCGACCAGAGGAGTAGGAGGATCTACTCCAGACATGGGGTCCTCATCTCGGTTCTCTCCGTGGCGTCTCGTGTGTCCGAGGATTTGTTTTCATTATTGGATGGGTGTCAAATAGTCGTCAAAAGTTTTCGTTACAAAAGGCCCCAACCTCTTCACGGTATAGGAGGAGGGAAAGGGGTTTCGATGACGACGGTGGAAAGTAGGAACGTGTTATTCAATGACCGAGAGAAGATTCCCTCTACTTTGAGACTCTAAAGTGTAAGGAGGAGGGTTGAGGTTCTCCCATGAACTTATCCCCCTTCCTCTCGATACGTTTCCCGGGGAGTGAACTCCGTCGATCTGATAGGAGTAAAAGGAACCATGGACCTAGTCTTGAGGAAACTAGACTAGGGTTCCAGGTTTTCCGTAGTCCCATGAATTTTGACTTACTTTTGAAATCGTGGTCTCGAGGGGGTTTCGTTTTGTCCCCGGACTAATTATGGGGGTCTTCTTGGGGAGTCTTTCATATATTTAAATAACGTAGGATCGTTTCTAGACGTCGAAGGTCATAAGTGTGTTACACTTCTATAATTGTTATGTTTTATATAAGACTTTCAGTTTGTAGACGTCAAGTATCACGAAAGAATCTAAACAATTTTTTTTTTTTATGTTACGAATCAAAGGATATATCCTATATGTTTTCGTTTTTATATATATACATATATCATCTTTAGTTGGTTAGTCGGTATCATTAAATGTCGGAAACAGAGATTGGGAGGGGGTCAGTATTAGAAATGGGTTGTGAAGTCAGATATGTAAGACCCTAGTTCTCAAGATAAGACTTAAGAATCTTTACAGACAATTTGACGTAAGATGTACCGTGGGTATTTGTCCCACGGGCGACCCTTCAGGGACTTCCTTCTGCTACACCCAACAATGACGAGACCCATTTTTCACTCTGTTAGTTTACTATTCGTCTATGTACACTTGTCCGTTGGACTTTCCTGTTCCTTTATTATAATAGTGAAGAGACCCGTGGGGGTTGGGGTGTTCCAAACCAGTAATCTTTCAATGTATTTTCTCGTTGAACACTTTTTTTTTTAATCTTAGTTATACGGACAGTCAATGTGATTAAAGAAGGCCGTTTTTCAAGTCCTTTTCCCTGAAAGTCGTTATTCGAGGACTGAGTTCCTTACACCCATTGAAGAACACCTTTTCTGACTCACTGAATGACGACGACCCTCTGTTTTCGTCATCGCCGAAAGCAAAATCCCGGTTTGTTCTATGACTTAGAACTCGAAGGAACCACTCTTCCTTGATCCTGTTCACCTTTCTTTACCTATATTTAAACGAACACGATTCTCGACCCCCATTTGGTCGTAAGGTAGGGTCTCTTTTGGTAGTAGTTTATTGGACTTTCACACATTCGAAGTCGTAGTAATTCGATCTAATGTAGATCATTAAAGTAAGGCCCCTTCTAAGGTAAGGAACTTTACAAGATAGTTTTGTGACGTGTGAGGTCACTCAATAGAACGGGGAAAGGAGGTCTTCTACGGATACATGTACTAATGTCTATATTTTATTGTACAAGTCTCAAGACGGAAAGTCACCCTTGTTTCCCACACTATTCACCGACCCGTCTATTGAAAATGAAGTCATAATTACGTTAAACTATTCCCCTTTCAAGGAACGTTATCGAAGACACAGTTTTTGTGATAATTCAGACGTCTCTTTCCTGGTTTACCTCACTCGAAAACAAATCTTATAATTGTCAATAACATAAAGTCCAATTTGTTGTTGTATTTGAATGGGTTTGGGATTAAACCTATCTAAAATATATTTTATATATCATCTCAGTACCGTAGTAGATAAATATCAGTTCCATTTATCTTAATACTCTCCTTAATCCTGAGACGATGTCTAGACCTACAACCAAAGTGAAAGTTTGTGTTTTTATCAAAGAAGAAAATTTTCACGTCATCTTATAGGGGGTAAGTATTAACATTGATCAAATCGTTTTCGTTTCGTTACTGGAGTCCTTGTATGGGTCCAAAATTCTATCTATAAAGATCCATTACCCGGACTTTCCGTAAAACTAGACTTAAACTAAATAAAAGGTTGTTAAAGTTTATATTAAAGAGTAGACACACATCTATATATGTTCGTGCTTGTGTGTAAGTGTGTGCCAGTATGTGTTTGTGAAGTGAAAGATAGTCTAATCCCATTAAAAAATAACGTCCAGAGAATATCATAACCGATTGTCTTTTGGATAGGGGTTAGATTGTCTAATGTGTGTATGTGTGTCGGTAAAGGTGTGAAGGAGTGTCACTTTTCGAGAGACTGCTCCATGGTCTTTCAGTTCTCTCTGTTACAAAATTACCGACCCGGAACTCCTGTTGAGACCAACGTAAATTTAGAGTCACGGTTTACGTGATTCTCAAGGGACGGCGACATTAAAAACCTAGTCAGAGAAGTCCTTAGTCCGGTACCTCTTTTCGTCCTACCAAAAGGGACCAGAGGGGATATTCGGTGTCACCATTCTGTTCTAAAGAAAAACAAGACCCGATAGTGAGGGTACTAGTACTCACGAAGGAAAGGGGAGTCCTCGGTGGGATCCTTTTCGACTCCCCTTTCTAGTTTCTTGGTGACGGAACGGTGACTAGGTACGAGACCTCAAGACGTCTTACCTTTAGGTCTTGTCAGTGACCGACTGTGAGGTATTGTTGTATTACCCTTTCGTTGATGACCTCTACAAGTTTTCTCCTTCACATAAAGGAAAGTCTTGCACTTGAGTCTTCGGGTGTGTAGTTTCGAATCTCGATGGAACCTTCTGTCAACGTGTTTCCAGGTTTATGAGGTGATTGAGGACTTGACTTGATGAACTCAGTGAAGGTGAAGACTCGTGTAGTAAAAGGATAACTTTCGAGGATGGATAATAAGTTGGTAGAAAAGTGTCAAACGTGTTTGACTAGGGTCTGATATTGAATGTTTCCAGAGAACATGTTAAGGTATCTTTCTGAAGACTAAGGACTACGAATCTCGTCGATTACTTCTCTCTCCACGGAAACTGAGAGGTCGTGGTTTTCCCACGGACGCAGTCATCATAAAACTTGTGAGAGAAGTGTCGATGGAGTTCGTAAGCGGACTCGAAGTTCCGAAGAGGTAAGACGACGACCCTGATTCCTGAAATATTTTTGTACTGTCTTCACGGAGTAGGTCCCTGGTGATGGTTTTTGTTTTGTACTTCACTAGTCCACTCTCTTCCCCTCTGTCTTTCCCAACTCAGTCCCTTTCTCACGTTCTTCGACTAGGGTTTAATTTTCTGTTTTAATTCTTTCCTTTTGTAATAGATACATATATATTTGATTTTCGTCTCGTATATTTACGAATTAGACCACCCTTCGGTTCTGTTGTAGATATCTTTTAGAACTACACAGTGTTGTTCCGAGTCGGTATTCCTTTATTCCGTTATATTTTTTTACTGGTTCCATAAAACCAGTGGCTTACCAGAGGAAGGAGGAGGGTCGGTTGGGGACGTTTACGTAGAGATATATAGAAAATATATATATATATATATTATATCTTAGACAAAAACAATTTTTCATAAAGTTACTAGTATATATAAATAGTTCCGTACTACCGAAATCCTTTCCCCCCCTAGGTAGTACCCCCTCGACTCTTCCCTTTACGTCCTTCCCCTCCGACCCCATTCTTCACAATTCTTTGACAAACCCCAGTTTGTTTACGAGTAGTTTCCACCGTGGTTGTCTTAAAAGTGATACAAAGGGTGAAATTCTTACATGACTACTATGTCCACCCACGGTCCTGGGGTAGAGAAGAAAACATAGGGTGGGGGTTAAGAAGGGTGGTGGTACGTAAAAATTACGGAGTACCGAGTGAGAGGGTGTGCAGAGAACCTGGGTACGATGGAACGTAGGGTCCCAACTACCCATACCGGGTATACAGAGACCGGGGTCCACGGACTGGAGTCTTCGGTAACGGTGACTATAATTACCTGACGTCTAGACGGTGGACGTACTGTAACTACGGTGACAACCGTTCTGCCCGTTATGGGAGACCTGTTTACCGGAGGTACCGATGGTACAACCACCATTATTCCCGACTTCCCCACCGTCATGGTGACGGAAGACTTGGACGGGGTGACAGGTCCCCGTTTCACGGGTGTGAGTCCCGATGTGGGCCCGGAGGGAAGAATAAGACCACCCAGAACTATACGAAACTGTCCACCAGTGAGGAGTACTTCGCGAACCCTGTGAGTCCCGTCCGTTTAAAGAAGAGTGGATCCATTTCCTTCTCATCCTTCTACTCTGTTAGTGTAGAATCCTTCATCCCCATGGAACAAGTCAAGTAAGGGAAGTTTGATATATTCCGTCTTATTCTGATTAGAATTTCCACTAATTTTTGTTCTTTTAAGACCACTAATAGAAAACAGAAAACCCCCCTTTTTTTTCATTTCTAATCTCTCAGGAGTCTTTCCTTCTTCATATCGTCTTTTCATTCTGTCCTGGAAGTCTTGGGAATAAAGAATTCCCAAAAGTCTAATTGAGGTTGCGGTAAATACTAGGTATGTAAGTTAAAGTTTGTATTCAACGAGTCTTTAGAATCAATGAAGGCTCCATATAAAACAGAAAAGTAAGACCAGGTAATGATAGAGAGGGAAGGGTTCAAGGGCGAGTGGACACACACACGCAAACACGGAGACATTGAGTAGACTTGCACACTTCGCAAAGGGTGTCTTACTGGTCCATGTGTACTTTCCGGAGAGCGGACATACGGTCGCGTTCACACGGGCATCCACACTCCAGAACGGTATATGAAACGGTGTCGGAACGTACACTGTTTACACGACAAAGAAGAACGGTCCTAGGGGTCTCGGGGACCTTTACTTTTGTGTTAATAAGAAACAAGTAAAATCTCTGTTTTAATCTCAGTATTTCATGGGTATCATTAATGACCTGGGTGAGTTTTGATTAGGTTCAAAAATAATTTTTTTTTTTTTTTTCCTTAGACGGACAGTTGAATCCTCTGTATCCAAGTTTGGTCAAGGTCCTTCTAGGGTGTACGGTGCCTCGTTGATTCAGGTACACGGTGGTGATGACTCGGACACGAGATCTCGGGTCCCCAACGTTGATGACTTCAGACACCCGGGATGTCGGGCACGTTACGTTGTTCTCTTCGGTGACGTTACTCTTCGGCCACGTGGTGTTGTTTCTCATCGGGGGTTAGTGCTGTTTTCTTTCGGGTGTCTCGTTATTTCTGGATCACATCGATATTTATTTATCTGTCTGTAGTTTTACACGTGAATCTATACATGTCAAATGTTTTTCTTTTTTCTGAAGAGTTGTGTGTGTGTGTTTACGGAAGTAAAATAAAAAAAATTAAACAAATACCGTACGTCCTAGAATCAAGGACCTAGTCCCTGGTTTGAACACGGGGAACGTCACTTGCACGTCTCAGAATTGATGACCTGGTGTTCCCTTAAGGGTTTTCGGAAGTGAAAATTATAGTTGTCGATTTAGAAATATCAGTTAAGGTTACACACTACAGTAAAAGTTCCACTGAACACTTTAGATACTCCGTAAAAGGACATAAAAAGACCTACAATTCAGAGTTATGTGCGTAAAAGGTACCATCGGTGACACTTATACCACTACACCACTATAAAAACTGACCCTTGAATAATCACTTGTTTTCCAGAGAGGTAATTCGTAAACCACCTCTTGAAATTTTGTGTTATAAAATGTTGATGTTTCGAAAGGGAAGAGGTTTTATTTCCAGTTCTCGGTTTTCCATTTCTAATTTTCGACTTTTCTATCTCATGATACTCTCTGTAGTGACCTTCTTCTACCCTACCTTTTTTCAATTTTTCCCCTTTTTTCCTGGTATTGATTAAGTTCCATACAATTTTTTTTTTTTTAAGGGATATACCTCGTTTCGGATTCGAGGAGAGTCCTTTAGTCAAGACTTTACAAAAACGGTTTGGTTAAACATGGTACACACTAGGTAATCACCCGTGATACCTCTAAAGGTTTTCTCTAAACGGAACCCAAAATTGTCGTGTGTAATCGTCTCCTCGTCCCTTTTTTTTGTATTGTCTTTACTTTAGTGTGAATCCACCTTTAGTCTCTTAAAGAAAGTTTTTGAATTTAGGTGAACTTCGAAACACTCTCCCTTTGAGATAACATGAGTTCTCGAAAAAAAGGGGAAAATTAATTTAAAACCCCCCACGATACGTTGTCCATCCTAGAATCAAGGGGCTGGTCCCTAGTTTGGGTACGAGGGATGTGACATTCACGCCTTAGAATTGGTGACCTGGTGGACCCTTCAGGTACATGAATTCACAAAAACTAAGTCCAAAAAAGGTATTACATCTCATTGGATGTTTCTTAAATTTAACAAAAAACAAAAACATGTAAAGAATAAAAACACGAATAAAAAAAAGAATTCAAGAAAAAAATTTTTTTACATTACAGAAATGAGACCGACACGACCGGGAAGCGACGCACACCTCCAAGAGATCGACGTTACGCGTCCCCGAAGAGGGGTCGACGTCGTCGAAAAGAGTAACGTCCCGTGCCCCGAGTTCCCGTGTCCGAGTTGTCGACACCGTGGGCTCGAATCGACGAGACGCCGTACACCCCAGGCGGGTCTAGTTCCTGACTTGGACACAGAGGACGGAGCCGTCCGTCTAGGAAATGGTGACCCGGTGGTCCCTTTGAGACACGTATAATAATAATAAAAGAAAAATCATAAATAAATAAATGAGTCGACACAGTCCAGAATCGACGCCGTACATCCTAGAAAGTAACGCTGTGTACCTGAAAGATCAACATCGCACACTCGTGTCAACGAGCCGTCGTACACCCTGGAATCAATGGACTAGTCCTTAGTTCGACTCAGGGGACGTGACGTTCCGTCTAAGAATTGGTGACCTAGTGGTCCCTTCAGGGGGCACGAATAAAAATTACCCCGTTTTGAAATTGTCTGAGAAAAGTTTCCGTTAATTTTTGGATATACTGAAAGATAAGAGAAAGTTTCAGTCACTGAACTTCTTTTTTCTTTATTGGACCTTGAGAAGTCTCTATTATAACATATCGGTCATGTGATTACGCTTTTAGATAGTCTTCAGACAAAACATCCTCTATAATCTAATAAACTAACTTCTTAAAAGATGGGTCTTATTCATCAAAATAGATAAAACTCCTCCTTTTTTTTTGTTTTGAGTACTAAAAGTGTGTCAGTGACATTTTATTAGTAATGTCATCCATACAAAGGCAAAGAAACGGTCCGACAAAATGTTCGATAGAACAATTTTGGTAGAGTGGTTGTCTTAAAATAATTTCTCATTTTTGTTTGTAGAGTTTTGTCTGTAACTGGTAAACCAAGGTACACTGAAGGAACAGAGATTGTCTTTCGTCCGTAGAGACTTCCAGGTTCCAGATTCTCAACTATTTCCCTGGTCTCAACCTTAGTTCTGGTGTAAGCCGGATTGGTTTACGTGATGTGATAGAGACTAGGGACACATTGGGACGGTTCAGAATTTCAATTTTGTTTTGTTTGTTTTTTTGGGGTGAATAAAAAGGGAGGATTAGATGATTAAAAAGTAGGATGTGAGAATTTCTCTGGCCGACTTAGTTGAATGGAAGGAAGTGATAGAAATGTCATCCCCGTTCACGTACGAAGGGCGGCCCAGGAGGCTGGTCGAACCCCAACCCCTAGACCTGACAAGAGAGGAAGGAGAGGTGGACAACCCAGTAGTACATAAGGTAGTGGTGGTCGGGGTACCTCCGGTTCGACTCGAGGTACTAGTGGACTTTAATTCTCTCATGTTCCCAGTTTCACCCTTCCAGTAGTATCGGTGTCCATAGTAGTGTCGGTGTCACTGGGAACTGAAAATGTCGTGGTAAAGAAGTTTTGAAACTTCAGTGGAAGTGACTATAACGGACATGAACTTTAGAGTTTTTAGTCGTGACGTCTCTGTTTCTTTGTTATTCAGATACTTTTATACGACTCAGAGTTTAAAATTTTGTGTTAAGATGAACTGAAAATACTAACAAGATCGGATGGTCCAATTTTTCCATTTTGAGATTGTTACGTGTCGTGACCGTTTCTATGTCCCGAAGGGTCTACCGAGTCACCGTCCACCATTATTTAATCGTGTTGGAAAAAAAACCCCCCCTCCCACGTGGACTCGACACATCGAACGCCCTAGAATCAAAGGGTTGGTCCCTGACTTGGACGCGGGAACCGTCACTTTCACGTCTCAGGATTCGTGACCTGACGGTCCCTTGAGGGACATACTAGAAAACTTCCGGTTACACCGTTATAGTAATTTTTAAATTCACGTGTAGAAGTTTCTTTAAAGTGAAAGTTAGTGTTACAGGATTCCTACACAAGTACTCTTGTGTTTGTATGCACTGTCATTTCAAAAGACATCGGAATATTGTTTTTTGACCTTTTTTTAGTTTTACATGTGGTGACGACTTGAACAATTCATTTAATGTTATTTGAATACACCTGATGATATATACGTAATTTTTCTTACTCTATTTCAATGTGTGACAATATCTTTCTCCAATGTTGTTTAGAGAATGAGTAAGGGTCTCGTTTACATAATACCTTGGTTGTTTTACCTTCACTGATTTTTACTCTGAAATGCCCTGAGATTTGATCTTTGACAAGTTTTGGTCTTTCCCCTTTGAAGGACTTTACTCGTTTTTTAACAAGACTTATAAGTCGTCCTTTTGTCATGTATGTATAATGTTTAAAACTGTATGTCTCTTTTACTTACTCGACTCCAGTTTCAATTAAGAAAAAAAAACCGGTACACCTCGTCGTACACCCTAGAATCAAGGGATCGGTCCTTAGTTTGGGTTCGGGGGACGTCGCCTTTATCTCTCAGAACTGGTGGTCCTTTCAGGAGTTTCAATTAAGACGCATCGATCGATATATGTACGGTCCTTCCAAAACCAAACCCTAATCTACGAAAAGTCTTACGATGTTTTTTCTTCTTTTGTGGTATGTATGTAAGACAATCAACTACAGTAAAGGAAAATTTCTATTTAAACAGAATTTTAGTGATATTAAAGAGAGGACCATTTTAATTTTATCTATTTAAGATACTTCAAGGTCCTGTCACAAAAAGTTTGAAAAGTTTGAACGTTGTATGTTATTTTTATATATATAAACTGTTACATTAGATCATGTATATATATATTAACTTTGTCATCAAAGTACTTTCGCAGATAGGAATACAATTCGTCACATAAGATTTTAAAAGATCTGAGATAAAAAAAAAAAAGAATTACGGCCAGTACTGGGTCATATAACTAAAATACTCAATGATTACCCAGCGTAAACTATAAAAGTTTGTGACGAGATCCGGTTGTCTGTCTTTGTTACCAAATTTCCTTATCGATTGTAAGAAGAGGTCGAAAGTTTAGATGATAGTTATTCGTAAGTGGATACTTTCGTAAAACGTTTATTCAATTTTTGAGATATAGGTATGAATTCTAAGATTATTTACCCCTCACAACTTGACCGGACGAAATAGATAAAGTATTTCTTCCTTTGATTTATTTGTAGATCTTCGGATCCGAGGACTGAACACACGGAGTGACGTGAGAAGAGTCGACTAGTGGTCCTGAGAACTCAGCGTCGTCGATCACCCGTCGAGAGAGACACGAAGAGTGAGACGGTGAGGGGTCGCGGTCGAGTGGTGTCACTCTGAGATAAAGTTATAAGACTCTGAAGGTACTATGACCGTCTTACTTTTGACCCTTCATGACCTCATGTTCAATTTTTGGTCAAATCTTCATTCTGTCTGGGATCTATACTCAGGGACGTGATGCATGCTAATCGAAAAGACCATTACTAGTTTATTGAAGAGACCAATAGTTAAAGGGGTAGTCATTTCAAGCCTACTTTATAATAGCTAGAGTATTTCAGTGACACTTTTTGTTTATACCTGCAACGACTCGTATTGGGTCTTTTGTGACGCGACGGTGTGTCGTGTGTAAGTCATGAGACGTAGCTAGTGATAACCCCTTTATGGGACACCTTTTTGTGTCACTCTTTAGTGTCTTGTTCTATGCGGTGATCAAGTAAGACGAATTTTTAATACACGCCGGTTCACCTTTGAGGGGGATCACCCCTACCTCTTAAATAGGAAATTTTATTCGGGATTGTCGAGTCGTCTATTCCATCCTAAGATCAATCATGACGGTTACCAATGGATGGTTTTTAATGGAAGTCTTCTCTTTAAATATTTTGATATCTAGACTGATAGATATTGTCCAGAAATCTTTGTTCTATTTTAACACCACGTATATTCGTTTAGTAGAAGAAACTATATAAAAAGTTCGATTTGATTGAGATAATTTTAAACTCTTCGTTGAATAGTTAGGAGTTTCAAGAAGGAACGGGGTTAGTTGAGTTTTCTTCGTTTGGAAAGAGGTAAAATAACTTTGTATTCTTATTTTACCTGAAGGGACCACCGAGTCTACCATTTCGCAGACGGATGTTGCGCCCTCTGGGTCCAAGTTAGGGACCCAATCCTTCTAGGGGACCTCTT
The DNA here is from genome assembly GCA_006410555.1 of Capra ibex. Taxonomy (NCBI): domain Eukaryota; kingdom Metazoa; phylum Chordata; class Mammalia; order Artiodactyla; family Bovidae; genus Capra; species Capra ibex. Next base: position 18,992,048 of record SJYO01018757.1, read on the forward strand.
CCTTTACCGTTGGGTGAGGTCACAAGAACGGACCTCTTAGGGTACTTACCTCCTCGGACCACCCGATGTCAGGTACCCCAGTGTTTCTCAGCCTGTGCTGACTCGCTGAAGTGAAATTCTTATTTTATGAATCTATAGTCTTGATGATTTTGATTTAGAGATTGGGAGAAAGTTAAGAATGTTTTACCTGTCAGTTTTTAATTATAGGAGAACCTGGGGATGTTACTAAAGTTAAAAAAGTTCGATTCTTTTAACTCTTACCCCAATTTATCTTACTTGTTAAAAATTAAAGTAAATTGTTTTTCTTCCCTATTTTGCAGTTGTCTCATAGTTGTAGTCTGGTCTTAGACAAAGGACGGAGAAATTATTGTCAAAATCTTATTCTTGTCAAAATAGAATTTTACACCATGACCAATCCGTTACTTTATTTCTAAAAGGAAAGGTACTAATTTTATTGATCATTTGGTTTCCGTGTCGAATTACTGTCAGAACGGGTTGAGTCACCAACGGAGATCGTAACCAAAGACTTTATGGGTACCGTCAATGTGTGAAAAAATCAAAGGAGTTTCACTTCTTCACACGACTTCAATACTTGAAAGTTCTGGTGGTGGATCGTTCAGTTTGTGGGAGAAGAAGAGACTCTTTTTTTGAACCCATTGTGATTTTAATCTACTTTATTTTTCGAAGAGTTATTAAAGGTTTTCCCACCAAGAGTATGTGAAGGAATAAATAGACGAAAGACTTTACTGAAACCCTTGTAACACAAGAAATTAAGCAATTCATAATTATGTCATTCTGATTTGAAATCTTGCTATGGATATAATTCGTGTGTGACCCAAAAGAGTTACAAAGTAAAATGTGTTGTCTAAATTGAGTTTCTTCTTATAGAGTCTGGTGTTTTACTAACACAGAAAAGTCGATACAACTTTGTCTTACGACCATTGTTATGTACTCCTTGTTCCATTGGTCTTATTCCGAGGTTTAGTTCTTTATTTTTGGAGGTGTCACATCCTAAAGGGACCACCATGTCACATATCCTTAGGTAAACGGTCACGTCCCATGTACCCAAGTTAGGGACCAGACCTTTCTGGGGTGCACGATGTCTCGTTGCTTCGGTCACGCGGGGTTCATGGTTCGGACACACGACGTTCGTGTCCCCCGGCTCGTGCCGTCACTTCTTGTCGGGGGCTGTGTCGACCTCTTTCGGACTCGCGTCGTCGTTTCCGGCTCACGTCGGTTTTTAATTATTTACTTCTAAATTTTTCTTACCTTTTACCCGTGGTCTTTGAATTAAAGGAAGACAAGGTCTTACGTTCGGGAACGATTAAGTAGTCATTCATTACGAGATATTTTTAAGTGTATATATATACATAGAACGAAGATTTGAATTAATGTGTAATTTATAAAGGACAATGAATTAGTAGTATCGTATAAAATATGGATATCTGTACATATTTACTAGTAAATATCCCAAAGGATATATGTTTGAAGGAATTCTGGAATAGGGATGTCACGGTACACCTGAGCAATTGACGTTAGACATTTTCACAAATAGTTAACAAATGACAGATGACTAGGTCCATAATATGATTCGAGACTTCTAAGTTTCTTTATCAAAAGTGACACCTTCTCGAACGTCAAGTGATCTCTTCTCTCTTTGTCTATTAAAGTTTTATTACTATATTTGGAATATGATTTTCGGTAAGTTTCTAAAAGGTCTTGACTTTTCCCATTAAAGAGGTCAAATCTTAAAGTCTTTTCCGAACAAAGGATTTCCTTGTCTCTAAATCCGGCTTGAAGTTTTTTACGTGTCCTCAATCGGTTCACTCCTTACGACCGTTCCCTTCCCATCAAGGTCCGTTTCCCTTCTGATGCTCGTCGTATTCCTTACGTCACCTCACACCCTACCGCCTCCTCATCTCCCTCCTACATCCACTTCTCTACTTGAAGTTTTGTCTACTATAATAATCTACGTTCTGTCTATAAATTTATTGACTAAAAAAAATTTCCACTACCATCTGTTTCATACCTGTCTATTCGTGAAAGTATGTAGTCGGTCCCTTTGTCGTGCAAAGGACACACACATCCCGTGTGACCGTTATATCCCGTCCAGAAATTCTACACTGATTATGAATTGGGTTGTTTATTCCTGTACACGGTCTGTGACATTCGAGACCTCTCTGAGGCTATATTAGGACCGGTAACTTCTCGAAGGGTCGAAGTAATAGAGTGAACCCTTCTGTGTTTTACTTTGGTTGTTTATATTATAGACAGGATATTGAACATATTATTTCACTATTATTTTGTGAGATAATTCTCGTCATAATCTCAACCCTCCCTCTCACAACCTTCCCCTTTTTACCTTATATGACCAATGAGGTAAACTATTATTGCTCTCCATTATTTTCAGATTTCATCCCGTCACCAAGGTCATTTCTTTTTCCGTACCCATTTTTTCATAAATCCTAATTACCCTGAAGGGTTTACCAGGTCACTAATTCTTAGGTAGAAGGTTACGTCCCCTTCACCCAAACTAGGGGTCACCTCCTCGATTCGTGTGGCGTTGTTTCTGGGTCGTGTCGGTTGTTGTTGTTAAATAAACCCCTTTCCAGTTTCATGTATTTTTACGAGTAGTTACTTTTTTTGGTTGATACCTTTTACAGTCCAAAGGGTCCACCGCGATCACCATTTCTTGAACACACGGTTACGTCTTCTGGGCTAGGGACCCAGTCCTTCTAGGGGACCTCCTCCTTTTGCCGTTGGGTGAGGTCATAAGAACGGACCTCCTAGGATACCTGTCTCCTCGGACCGTCCGATGTCAGGTGTCCCGACGTTTCTCAGTCTGTGCTACTCCGTTGAATCGTTTGTGTACCTTTCTCAGTAGACTTCTCTGTCAGTAGTTTACTAAATGTTGTCGTTATGTTCTTTACCTATTTTTACATTTATTTGACAAGTTCCTTGGTCTACCTGATGATCCGTCAGTCGTTTTAATACTAATTAACTTGAGTCTTATTTACGAATATGACATAATAAGAAATTATTATCCCGATATATATAATGTTGTTAGATTTTTTTACGAATACGATGTAATAATGACTTGTTTGGTTCTTTGTATATTGTCCGTATGATTCTTTCAATACGATTTTTTACGTATGTAATTTTAAATATAGTTCATCTCGTTAAACCAGTGTGGTTTAGTCACTGACGTTACCCGTCACGATAATCAAACAAAAAAAGGGGAAAGAGATAGAGTATAAAAGATATCATATTGAGACATTGAAAATAGTAATTTTGGTGGATATGTCGTCCTTTTTTTAATCAGATACGTAGAAGAGTAAAAAACCATATTAATTGTCACAAGTTTTTCATACTTCTATTAAGGAATCACTTTCACTTTCAGCGAGTCAGGACAGACTGAGAAACACTGGGGTACCTGATATGTAAACTACCTTTAGAGGTCCGGTCTTATGAACTCACCCATCCGCAAGTGAAGACGTCCCCTAGAAGGGTTGGGTGTCTAGCTTGGGTCCAGAGGACGTAACGTCCGTCTAAGAAATGGTCGACTCGGTGGTCTCTTCGGGGTCTTATGACCTCACCCATCGGATAGGGAAGAGGTTCCCCTAGAAGGGCTGGGTCCTTAACTTGGTCCCAGAAGACGTAATGTCCGCCTCAGATGGTCGACTCGATGGTCCCTTAGGGAATTAAGGAATTCATGTCCCGTTAGATGTGTTTCTACCGTTTCCGAAAGTGGTCATCCACAGTGACATTGATTCACTATCTACAAAATTTTCGGGTGGGAGGTCCTGTCTCCAAATTCTTTGTTTCTACCGGTACCTACACGTCATATACGTGTTTAAACTTTACGTTGGTAAATTTTTTGATATTAAGTCTACCGAAAGGTGGTTGGTAGTACTAAGGTTTCGATGTCTAAAGGGATAAAAAGTAGAGGTTCTTTTGGTTCCTAAACTTTAGACTAATAATCATTTTATCACTTCAAGAACATTTAAGGTTCTGAAAGTAGATGAAGGGTAGAGACAGTTGTAGTAAGGTATCACTTTTGACAAAAAGTGCTGTTTCTTTACTTGTTCTTAACAGAATGGAAAGGAGGGTCGAGAGTGGTATGACTATAGGACCCTTTCCCCTAAGTGAAATTGTAGGGAGGGTTTGATTGATATTAATGGATAATAATAAGTCTAACAATACTAATTTTTAAGTAAATCCCTTAAAGGACCACCAGGTCGCCGATTCTGAGACTCAAGGGTTACGTCTCCCGGGTCCAAGGTAAGGACCAGTCCCTTGATCTAGGTATGCGACATAGATTCTCAAACGTATGGAGTTGGTTGTCAGACTTATGGTGTTGATTTCTAGGACGTACGGAGTTGCTTATACCTTCTGGTTTTTAAGGTTCACGACGTTGCTTCTGAACGGCATCGGTTCATTTGTTTAAATTTTTATTTTACTTTAAGTAAGTTTATATATAATTATATATGGTCTCCTTTCGACACCTCCTCCTTGTGTTTCCAATTCTCTTGGTTCAACCCTTAAGGGACCTCTAGTCCCCAATCCTGAGACATGAGAGTGACGAGTCCCGGGTACAAGTGAGGAACCAGTTTCTTGACGTTCGTCACGCCGTGCCACCTTTTTTCAATTGTGTGTGAAATCCACTTGACTGCCAGGTCACCAATTCTGGGGTGTGAAGGTTACGTCCGCCGTGTCCAAACTAGGGACCAGTCCCTTGATTCTAGGGTGTACGGTCCGTCGTCTCAGTTTTTTTTTCTGGTTTTGTCTATTTTTGTCTATTTGTAATTAAGATTGACAAGTATAAGTTGTTGACTGTAAAATTTAATGACTCTCGGAGACTACTAATTTTAATTATTCCCGGTAATGTACGTGACATGTACCATGTTGACCTGTTTGGATCCATACTGAGGACCAAAGTAGTGAAAGACAGTTCCTTGAAGAGACTCGGAAGTGACCGTTTTTCCTATGACTCTATTGATGACTGTAATGGATCGTGACAAGGACCGTGAATCCTCCACGAGTTGTTTAGTGATATATCATTCTTTTACTTTCTTTCCAATTTACACTTAAAATTACAACAAAAGGAGGGTAGATATGTACATGGGAATGATAGGTGTCATACAAGAAAACTTAAATACATTCCCTCAATATTGTAGTTCAAGTTAGTAACAAATTTTATCGTTGTTATTTTATGATATTTCGGTTCTTATTTTACGTATTATGATTAGATTGTAAAACAAAGATGAGTGACCTAAATGGTGACTTTTTCCTATTAGTATAACTTCAGAAGTTTAATATATATTAAGTAATTAATGCTAATTTTGAGTGAACCCCAACTAATCATTACGTTTTTATTGACAAGACTTACGTCACATCAAAACTTTTCTTTTCACACCTATTTTAAAGTACAAAAGTCTTTTAAAGGATCTGTTTTATATCGGTCCTTTACGACGCACTGTTATTTTCGTACTTTCTTACGACTTCGTTTCGTCTCTATATGTGTCGTCTCTCTTCATAGAGTATGAGTTTATAGGATCTCCGAGAGTCATTGTCCTGGTTTAATTAAAGAGATCACCCAGGGCTTCTTTTTAATTATTATCATCAATAGATGGTTCTAGGGGACCTCCTCCTTTACCGTTGGGTGAGGCCATAAGAACGGACCCTTTAGTACCTGTGTCTTCGGACCGCCCGACGTCAAGTGTCCCAGTGTTTTCTCACCCTGTGTTGCATCGTTGATTTGGTGGTGGTGGTACAAGATTATTTTAAGGAAAAAAATTCGAAAAATAAAATATGACCTCATATCAACTAATTGTCACAAAACTGTCAAAGTCCACATGTGGTTTCACTATGTCAAATATAGATGTACATAGATAAGAAAAAGTTTAAGAAGAGGGTAAATCCGACAATGTATTATAACTCGTCTCAAGGGATACGATATCTCATCCAGGAACAACCAATAAATAGATAAAAAAAAAAAAACCGGTACGGTGTACTGTACACCCTTGAATCAAGGGACTGGTCCCTGACTTGAGTGTCGGAGGTGTCACCTTTGCGTCAGAATTGGTGACCTGGTGGTTCCTACAGGAACCAATAGATAAAAATTTATGTCGTTACCCCCTAAAGGCACCACCGCACCACCTATTCTTGGGCGGACGGTTACTTCCCCTGTACCCAAACTAGGGACCATGCCCTTCTAAGGTGTGCGACGTCTCGTTGATCCGGTACACGGTGTTGATGACTCGAGTGCGAGATCCCGGGTGTCCGGTGTCGACGACTTCGGGTGTGCGCCGTTGATGACTGAGGGTACACGGGTCTCGGACGCGAGACGTTGCCCTCTGTGGTGTTACTCTTCGAACACGTGGTGTTGATCTCTCATCGTGGGTAAGAATCGTTGCCCTCTTTTCGGGTGTACGTCCGTTACTTCTGGGGTCGTGTTCGTTTGTATTGTTTGTTTAATATTTTATTTATTTATGTCGTCACACAAGTATAGTTAGGGCTTGATGGGTGTTAGGGAAGGGGGGGAAGAGGGGACACTTATTCTAAGAATTTTTATGTTCGTCTTATCATTATTATTTCATGATAATTGTCACCACCAGTAAATCAGTGAAATCAGCACAGACTGAGAGACGCTGGGGTACCTGACATCGGGTGGTCCGAGGAGACAGGTGCCTTAAGAGGTCCGTTCTTTTGACCTCACCCGACGGTAAAGGAAGAGGTTTTTTCCCCTACTTATATAGTTTTTAAGATGGTAGGGTTGTTTAATAATAGAAAAAGGTAGAAGGGGAGTTGATGATGAATAGACGTGTTTATTCGAAATGTACATTAGTATTATGTCATCGAAATTCGTATTTTTAGACTTGGCTATAATTCTTCATTGAGAAATCTCCTGAGGACCGCCAGGTCACTAATTCTACGACGTGAAGGTTCCGTCCCCCCACGCCCGACCTAGGGACCAGCCCCTTGATTATAACATGTGCGATGTACCGTGTCGGTGTGTGTGTTTTTCATTGAGGTCTAGGTATGATAGGACTCTACGGACTTCACTTGTACATTTATCCGTGAATGTACAATCCATGGAAAATTACTATCCCGATTCAAATACGTACTCATTACGGGTGTCATATTAATACATTATACTACATCATGTCTACTATAAAATTGTGAGGGGGTGGTATTTGACGTTCCATTGAAAATTATATTGATTTAAAGGGAAGCAGAATTAAACAGGTCTAATGATCTATTTATGATTTTCGTCTTTTGAGAGTAAATGTGGATCACAATATCCTTGTGTAGTGTCGAAATTTGACAGTTACTGTCATACTCTTTTCCTTTTTTCTGTCTTTTCGATGAGGTACTTTTATATGTCTACGAGTAAATACGTAGATACATGAGGAAAAGGATTTACCAAAGGAAGTTGAAAACGAATGATACCGTTACTTATTAAATCTACATACGTAAAATAAGTTATATAAAACTCGAAAGATAAGAGACAAGAAAATTATAACTAATATATTACTTGGTTAGTCGTTTGTATGAGGATTCCTTATAAGAATAAGATTCTTTTACTGAATTTTATTCTTTCGATACGAGATAATACAAGATATAATTTTTATGTCTTTAATGAACTCATGAATTATACTGTTTTCTCTTTATTCGACACCGTTTGTTGAACTATTTTATAATGTGTCATTAAATTTTAGTGAGGAGACCTTCACTTTATATATTGTTCCTAGGGATGATAACACTAACAATAAATTTTTCTTACTTTACTCCATATTTATAATCGTTCCTCATCCATTTTAATAAACATCAACTGTACTGTTATATGGACCTTTTAGTGATTTTTAATGACTTTCCGACGTTGCATCGGTAATATTTTATTTGTGTGTATTTGGTCATAATAACCGACTTATTACGAAGTAGTTTACCTATCTGATGAAAACGAATGGGTGACCTGTAAATCCAACAAAGGTGGAAAGTCGATAGTACTTGTCACGACGATAAAGACACACCTACACACAAAAGTATGTAAAGACACAATTACATACAAAAGTAAAGAGAATCTTTATTTGGATCCTTATCTTAGTGAGTGAATTATTTTAAAATTAGATTTTTCATATTTGTCACTACAAGTAGTGTCGTAATGAACATTGTTACTTTAAAATCCCACCTTTTTTTCATGTAGTCATCTCAATTCGTATAGGATCATGATTGTAGCCTCTTCCGTTACCGTGGGGTGAGGTCATGAGAACGGACCTTTTAGGGTACCTGTCTCCTCGGACCATCCGACGTCAGGTACCCCAGCGCTTCTCAGGTTGTGCTACCTTGCTGAAGTGAAAGTGAAAAGTGAAAGTACGTAACCTCTTCCTTTACCGTTGGGTGAGGTCACAAGAACGGACCTCTTGGGGTCCCTGTCCCCTCGGACCACCCGACGGCAGATACCCCAGCGTGTCTCAGCCTGTACTGACTACGCTGAATCGTCGTCGTCGTCGTCGTCGTCGTCGACGTCATGATTGTATGGTACTTTAAAGGTATGGTAGTAAATTTTACTACTACAAATAATAAATACTTTTTACATATACTATATGACAAGTCATTTTTATTATAATACTTCGTGATATTTCTCATATTATGATAAAATCATAATTATTTTATATATCTGAAGAAACATTTAACATGTGTTTCCATGTTTTTGTACCGACCTTCCTACTAGTGGTTTTAAAGTTGTTGCTAATAGAAACTTATCAATTTCAAGTTAATTAAAAATGACATAAAAGTCTTAATAAAAATAACAAATTACAAAAATGGTTATGGTGAATTGGTTCAATAAATTTTTATATAAATCCCTCAAAGGACCACCGGATCACCAATTCTAAGGTTCGAAAGTGCCGGAACCGGACCTAAGTCAAAGACCAACCCCTTGATTCTAGTGTGTTTGACTCGTCGTACCGGTTTTTTTTTAACTAATTAAATAATTTTTATAAAAAAGGATAGTAGTTTCCATTACGAGTTTTAGGAAGTTCGATCCGAAGTTGTCATTCGCTCGACTCTTGAAGGTCTACATGTTTGACCTAAATCTTCTCGGTCTCCTTAGTCTCTAGTTTGACGGTTGTAAACGACCTAGTATCGCCCCTTCCTTTACCGTTGGGTGAGGTCACAAGAACGGACCTCTTAGGGTCCCTGTCCCCTCGGACCACCCGACGACAGATACCCCAACGTGTCTCAGCCTGTGCTGACTTCGCTGAATCGTCGTCGTTGTCGACCTAGTATCTCTTTCGTTTCCTTAAGGTCTTTTTGTGGATGAAGACGAAGTAACTGATGTACTTACTTCAGTACACCTAGTGTTTTTTGAAACCCTTTGAGAAATTTTTTTCTACCCTTATGGTCTGGTGGAATGATCAATCTTGACCTGTACCTTGTTACCTGACCAAGTTTTAGACCTTTCTCATGTAGTTGTGACATATAACAGTGGGTCGAATAAAATAAATTGAAGATACATCTCATATAGTACGTTTTACGGTCCGACCTACTTAGTGTTCCACCTTAGTTCTAACGGTCCTCTTTATAGTTGTTGGAATCTGTACATCTACTATGGTAAGATTACCGTCCTCTTTATAGTTGTTGGAATCTGTACATCTACTATGGTAAGATTACCGTCTTTTCCTTGATTTCTCGGAGAACTATTCCCACTTTCTTCTCACTTTTCCGACCGAATGTGAAGTTGTAAGTTTTGTGATTCTATACCGTAGACCAGGGTAGTAAAGTACCGTTTGTCTTCCCCTTTTGTTCCTTTGTCACTGTCTAAAAAAAAGGGAACCCGAGGTTTTAGTGATACCTACCACTGACGTCGGTATTTTAATTTTCTACGAACGAAGAATGTTCCTTTCGATACTGTTTGGATCTGTCAAATAATGTTTCGTCTCTGTAGTGAAACGACTGTTTCGATACATATCAGTTTTCGGTACCAAAAAGGTCGTCAGTGCATACCTACACTCTCAACCTGGTATTTCTTCCGACTCCTGGTCCTGGTTTCTTAACTACGAAAACTTGACACCACGACCTCTTCTGAGAAGTCTCAGGGAACCTGACGTTCCTCTAGGTTGGTCAGGTAGGATTTCCTTTGGTTGAGACTTATAAGTGACCTTCCTGACTATGATTTCGAGGTTATGAAACCGGTTGACTGCACTTCTCGGTTGAGTGACCTTTTCTGACTACGTCTCTTTCTGACTCCCGTCCTCTTCCCCACTGTCTCTTACTCTACCAGCCTGTGGTCGTAGTGGGTGAGTTACCTGCACTCAAACTCGTGTGAGGTCCTCATTCACTTCCTGTCCCTTCGAGCCGTACGACGTACGTCAGGTACCTCAACGTTTCTCAGCCTGTACTGATTTACTTACTTGTTCAAAAGATTAAAATCGAGATCTCTCGAGATAATTCATTTACGAAACTTAAAAAGGTAAAAGGTATGACTTGACGTTAAATGGATCGTCAGGAAACACTCGTTGGTCACAAAAGGGAAATCTATTCAATAAGACATAGGTATCCAAACACGATGGTTTGTACGAGACGTATTTCTTTTTGTCTCCACCAAGGACGGGACAAGGACATCCGTAAATTCTAGATTTTGTGACTGTATGGATTTTGACATGTTTTTTGTCGATGGTTTACAGAGTCCAGAGACATACATGATGTCTATAGATGTAATTCTTAGATGTAATGGTGTTTCTTGACTCTTCTTATATTAGTAGTAGGAACGAGACATCTACTTGTCTTCAGTTCTTCAAGGTTTTAGTGATTGAATTCAACCAAGTCGGGATTGGTCAAAGAGTTAAAAGATGAGACGAAAACGTTGTCTTCTAACTTTGTTCACTCAAATGTGTGTGTTAGTTTTGTTAGTAATTAACTATTTTGGTGTGTCAAATCGTCGTTAAAAAATATTAGAATTCTCCCGTCTGTTTAAAACACTCAAAATTATAAACATTATATAGTAAAACACTTGACCCTACCCCATTTTTTTTTTTTTAAGTGACATAATAGGAAGTTTGGACGGATCTACAGGATTTAGTAAAGTGTCAGTAAAAACTTGTCCACGCGAAAAAACCCCACTCCCCCACTCTATCCACTCTGTCCTTAATCGACTCTCATTTTTTCTTTCATTTTGTCACTAAATCATTTTGGTTCAAGATCTTTCCATTTTCCTTTTTTATTTTGACAGAATTGCACATCTTTTGGTTTGTTGAGTTCTTGTGTCCCTGTCTTTTTATTGAGTAACTTTGTTTTTAATTCTTTGGATTAATAGTAATCTACCTCTCAGTTGTTTCACAAGTAGTTCTTACAAGAAGATCGTTAGTCAGACGTGGTTCCAATATTGACTCGGTTGTTCTCTATTTCTTTGTCTTTTAAATACCCATTAGGTTGACGACAAAAATGGTCTTACCAAATACTTTCTTGTTTCGTATGACCGACCTCAAATAAGGGAAACCGTCAATAATATCAAATTACTGATGTGGTTACCCGTTCTTTATATTACCCGTTCTTTCTTGCGTTTCTAGAATCTGTGTTGAAATTTCTCGTCGGAAGTCGATTCATTAGTTTTAGGATGAAAATTGACTTACCCTCCTGTATTGAAGATAACTCTATACCCGTGATTACACACAACTCCTAGTTGTAATACAATAGACGACGACGATTCAGCGGAGTCAGCACAGACTGAGACACGTTGGGGTATCTGCCGTCGGGTGGTCCGAGGCGGTAGGGACCCTAAGAGGTCCGTTCTTGTGACCTCACCCAACGGTAAAGGAAGAGGTTACGTACTTTTACTTTTCACTTTCACTCCAGCGAGTCAGCACAGGCTGAGAAGTGCTTGGGTACCTGACATCGGATGGTCCGAAAAGGCAGGTACCCTAAAAGGTCCGTTCTCATGACCGCACTCTACGGTAGCGGAAGAGGTAATACAATAGATGGAGTAAATTAGGATCATTAAGGTACCCCCATAGTATGATTGGGAGATCATATTTCCTCTCCTACTTCTTGAAGGGGATTCAGTACATCGGTCAATTCGTCGTTTCGATACTAAATAGACCTAGGATCATGCAGTAAGGGGACAGGTATGATTCATAGAGGGAGTCCTGTGTGAAAAAGAAAGTGTTTCCTAAAAGTTAATGAGGATCAAAGTCTTGACCTGAATAAAGTAGGTCGATTTGACAAAGTGGAATATGTTGTGTCCTACACTCTACACAAGTAGAAGTTTTTGTTATAAAGTTTGTTTTGGGGTGACATAAAACCGAGATTCTAGGGTGAATATCAGTCAGTAGATAAAGAGTAGGTTTTATCATGATTGATTTGTCTTATTGAAAGGTTGTTGACAAGGGTTAGAGAGTTATTAAAACACCTAAAAATATAACATGAAAGTTTCTCAGTAAAGTAAAAGGGAGGATTGTCGTAGTATTGTTGTTGTTGTTTTCTCAAGAGAACTCGTTCGTGGACTCAAACAAGTATCATGGTACAGAGTGTCCTCCAACCCTTATCTTTATCCCCATCACCCCTCCCCTATATTCTTTTGTCCTCTGTCCTGTGTTATACTGAGTAAGTATTTGTGTGGATAAGTACACGTCGCCATCCAAAGTAGTGGTTGAAGGTAAAGTCCAAAGTCTTACGTTGACGTTCCCGGCCTACCACGACAAACTTGGTCTTGATCTTTTTCGGAGATTTGGACTGAAGACTTTGTCTTCGAATACGAAAGGTTTGTATTGGAAATTAACCCAACCGGTTTCAAACAAGTCCAAGAAGGTAGTGTAGAATACCTTTTTGGGCTTGTTTGAAAAACCAGTTGGGGTTTAAAACCAAAGGAGATGCATGTCATGACATCTCGTATGACTCGTGTTACGGTTCATACAGGTTTGTTAGAAATGTCACCGGGACCCTACAGAAGGAAAATACTCCCCCAAAAGTCTACTACGTTTTAATCATTAGGAAGTCACTGTGACAATAGTTCTCTTAATAAGACCTGTTTCAATAGATATTATGACTCCAAAATACCCCGAATTTTTTTTCAGACGATATTCAAACTACGAATCGAAAAACCTTTACCTGTTTAGAGAACCGACCATGGTGAAAATAAATTATAATAAAAATTCTTGTAAATAAACCGACACGACTCAGAATCAATACCGTACCCTAGAAATCAACGTCGTACACCCTAGATCAAGGGTTGGTGTTTAACTTGAACCCGAGGGACAGGACCCTCACATCTCATGATTGGAGACCTGGTGGTCCCTTAGGGTCATGGTGAAAATAAATAAATTATTTATAAATGAATAAATAGTATCGTGTCCGAGCTCCCGTTCACCCGAAGTCGTCAACACCGTGTACCCGAGTCGTCGACACCGAGGACCCGAGATCTCGTGTCCGAGTCATCAACACCGCGTACTCGAGTCGTACACCCTAGGGGAGACCTAGTTCCTGCCTTCGGTACAGGTGATGTGACCGTCCACCTAAGAAATGGTGACTCGGTGGTCCCTTCGGGGTCCTGGTGAAATTTGTCGTAGTTTAAGGAAACGTTTCATTACTAATTTTGGTTTGTCAGGTACCTCATTATTAAAAGTCATGATTCTTTCATCATGACCTTTACTTCCACGGATAAAGTATATTAGAGATAACGTATACGGATAAAGAATTTTCAAATTTATTTACGGATCAAGAATTTAAAATTACCATTCTGTGTAGATCTATTACATTATCTTATTATAAAATATTATGGAGGTAGGACCAATAAGATTATTTTAAAATTCTGAATTCAATTAATCAGTAGTACTACAAAAGTCCTCATTTAGTTTCTGGATAATCATTATTTCAGACCTACGTAGACTTAAAGTGTAAAGTCAATTTTTATTATGTTACACTAGCATACAATCACGAAAATAATTCTATCGAGACTAGCCCATAAACTGATTTTCTAATTAATGGTGACGTGGTTCTATGGACCGGTACGATGTTAAAGGATTTGGAGATATACTCGATCTCCTCCTATAGGTTATACCCTATTTTCCTGTTAAACAGTAAAAGACCCCGAGTCTCCCCAGTTACTTAGTTAAGGTTTTTCCCTTTACGAACGGTCGTTGTTCGGTAGAAACAAAAGACGTCAGTAAACATATATTCCTTAGTTTTATTCTTCCATTCGTTAATGGTCAATGGATTCGTACTAAATAGAAATTTTCATGCGAACCCTGAAGGGTTCTCCAGGTCTTCAATTCTGAGAGACGAAGGTGACTTCTCCCGGGTCCAAGTTAGGGACCAGTCCCTTGGTCTAGGGTACACGACGTTGATCCTCGAGTGTATGATATTGATTTCTATAGTGCGCGAGGTTACTTCTGGACCTTATCGGTTTATTTATTGATAATTATCTATTTATTCACTGAAAAAATTTTTTCCTTCCTTTAGGACAGTGTACGACGTTATACCAACTCGAGTCTTCTGTAATACGATTTACTTTATTCGAACAACGTTTTTCTGTTTATGACATACTAAGGTGAACATACCATATGGATTTCATTAGTTTAAGTGACTTTATGTTTCATCTTATTACTGACGTTTCCAGACCCTTTCCTCCCCTTTATGTCTAGAATTCTCCATATCTGACACAAAGTTAAAACATTCTACTTTTTCAAAACCTCTAGACAACGTATTGTTGTACTTACATGGATTGTGATGACTGGACAAGTGAATTTTTCCCAATTCTACCATTTAAAATACAATGTACCAAAAAAGGGATTTTTATTAATGAATCCCTGAAGGGACCACCAGGTCACCAATTCTTAGACGGAAGGTTGAGTTCCTGTTGTCTACACTAGGGACCAACCCCTTGATTCTAGGGTGTACGGTGCCTCGTTACTAGGGCTCGTGACGTTACTGTCCCGGGTAGACGGTGTAGATGACTCGGGTGCGTGGCGTTAATCTCTCAGACACGCGGAGTTGCTTTCTAGGGTGTACTGAGTTGATTCTAGACTACATCTGTTTATTTATTCTTTTTTTTTTAGTCAATTTTTTTTCCGTTTGATATAACGGAACGTATAAGAAAGTAAAATTTGTTAAAAGGGAATTTTGATGTATTTACGGTCCCTAAATTGTCACTGGTTTCTTTTTATAGTAATTCATGTAGTGTTTTAAATATGTTTAGAGAAGGGAGAACGGTACCTAGACGAAAATGTTTGAACTCGGTTTTAATATCCATTTTTGTCAAATTCATAAATTTCCCGTACCGTTGTAAAAATTAATTTTTAATTATTGGACTGTTATGTACTGTGTCATGTTCTTCTGATTAAATTTAGGTTTTATGACACCCCGGATAATAGAGTAAATGAAACGACATTGAGAGTACTAATCAACACCTTTGACATATATACCAATAAACAAGTCAGTATAGGTTGAGAAACACTAGGGTTGCTGACGTCGGGTGGTCGGAGGAGACAGTCCGTTCTTATGACCTCACCCAGTGGTGAGGTCACCCTAGGGGACGAAGAGGTCCCCTAGAAGGGTTGGGTCCCTAATTTGGGTCCAGAGGGTGTAACGTCCACCTAAGACTTGACCAGGGGGAATTTTACGTAATTCACATCCATTGATATCGTGTTATCATTGACCTCGAGGTTCTTCCGTTCTCTGTTATAGTAGACAAGTTACTTAAGGTTCTCGGATTGTGTAAACTATATGTTATTTACGAGTTATTTAAAGTAATTTGAACAGATACTTGCTTCGTAGTTTCAATCTTGGGTGAAGGTGAATTGTGAAAACGTAGATTAAGAATTCGGAACATCCCTCGTCAATGTAATGATTCATATGACCACAATCAATTTACAGATACATTCAATTGACTTGGTACTTATAATGACGTAAAGAATTGTCGTAAATTCTTATTTATTCCTCCGGTAAGTTTTGCATTATTACGGTTGTCTATTAGGAAATTTTCTTATGGTTTTCTTTTTTTAAAGAACTGTTATATTTTTTAAAAGGTTTATCAAAAGTCTCAATGTCCGAAAAATGGAAGAAATTCTGTTTACCCTACTTATTTCTAAGTTTTTTTTTCTTCTGTTCACCAGACATATGTAAATTTCATGTAAAAAGAAGTGTTTACGTTCTTTGACGGTTTCTTAGGATTCGTCTAATGAAAGTCTACATAGTGGTCATTGACATTCTTTATAATACGTAACAGACAGATCCCGGACCTGTTTTAGTCCGGGATATGTCAAAGAGGTTCCAAAAAAATCCTGAAGCGACCACCAGGTCATCAATTCTTAGGCGGACGGTTGGGTCCCCTGTACCCAAGTTAGAGAACCCCTTGATCTAGGGTGTACGACTTCCCGTTGATTCTGGTACGTGGTGTTGATAACTCGGGGGTTTGGGATCTCGTGTCCGAGACGTTGTTCTCTTCGGTGGTGTTATTGAACGTGTGTCGTTGGACTCATCGGGGTGAACGGCGTTGATCTCTTTGGGGTACGTGTCGTTGGTCGTGTCGATTTTTATGTATTAAATTTTTTTTTTTTTTCCAACAATTTGGTATAGGGGATCATGTAGTTCTCTATATGTATATGATAAATTAGTCTTTATACCCTCATCTTTCTTCCGTGACTTTCCTTTAAAAGTCTTATTTTACCTTTTATCATCCCTGTTATTCCTCTTTCAAACGATATTTTTGCAGAGTTTAGGTAGTTCCTTTTTTAATCCATGTTAGTCCCTTTGTATAGTGTAGAAGGATCATTCCCCTTTTTTTTCCTCCCAACCCATTACACGACACGACACGAATCAGCGAGTCAGTACAAGTTGAGGCACTGGGTTACCTGACATCCGACGGCCCTAGGAGACAGGTACCTCTAAGAAGTCCGTTTTTATGACCTTACCCAACGGTACGGGAGGAGGTCCCCTAGAAGGGTTGAGTCACTAGCTTGCGTCCCAAGGGGGTGACGTCCGTATAAGAAATGACTCGGTGGTCTTATTGTGAGAGTGCGGTTATATTGTCGTCTGGAAGTACGAAAGTTTTTTGACTAATACTTTTAGAGACTGAAGAGAAAATGGTAGAACGAGGAAGGAAGGAATTACATGAGTATAGTAACTAATAAATGTATTGTAAATTAATGTCTAATTTATTTAAGTTTAATTATCTAGACCAATATTGTTAAGACTAGGTATTGTTCCAAATATTTTTCCGACAACTAAATTGGTACGAAAAACGAAGAAAAAAAATTAAAAAACAGAATTCAATGTTAAATTGAGAAGTTTTATTGACTTAACCCAGTTTTTTGTTTAGCTACAAAGATGTTCTCTCATCATCACATCACCTTTACTATAACTAGACTTCAGTTTTCTAGACAGTGACATTTAAAACAGTTACTGGAGACTGTTCAATGACTTAGAAAGATGTGGAATCCAAAGTTTTCTTCTCATAACCTCCCCTACTCCCAAAGGTTGAGGTCGTTAGAAGTCAAATTGACGATAATTGTACCTCTCAGACCAAATTAATGTTGTACAAACGTTTCTCGATATTGAAGATTCGTTAGGTTTGTCACAGTTCAATTACTTCTTGTGTACCTTATTAGACTTTTCGAGGTAGAGTTATCGTAAAATGGAATAGACCTAATGAACGTCGTCTGTAAACTAAATGATACTTTTGGTAATTTAAAAAAAAAGAGTCTTTACATCTAAACAAACGAAACGAAAAAAAAACCAAACCGACTTGGAGCTTCGTACTGGTCACTAACTTGTGTTCGGGTCTCGTCACTTCCGGGACTCATGATTGGTGACCTGGAGGTCCCTTAAGGACCTGTACATCTAAAAATTGACTAAGAGAGCAGAGTATTTCCCGTGTAGAAACAGAACTGGACCCATAAAATATAAAATTGGGGAAGAAGCTTTAACAATTTAATAATAAATAAAACATGTACAATTTAATAATTAAAACATATGTCCATATCCCACTTTTTCTAAGTCTTATTTAGTCTATCCATATGGGTTTGAACAGTTTGTTCATTATAACGGTCTCGAATTTTTTGTGACCTTGCCTTCATGTTTAAGTTTAATATCAGGTCTAAACGTTGGTTAAGACTTCCTTTTTTGGAAGAAGTCTTTGAAAAAGTCCCAGAAGATTTTCCTGGTTAAGAATTTTGGATGGTACCGTAATTGTTACATCAGTGTCATACCTGTACATGGAAAATTTATTACGACGTCTAGATCGTATTATTACAATTTACAATCCCTATTATGATAAGACTGTAGTCAAGTCAAGTCAGTGAGTCAGCACAGGCTGAGAAACGCTGGGGT
Organism: Capra ibex; assembly: GCA_006410555.1. Taxonomy (NCBI): domain Eukaryota; kingdom Metazoa; phylum Chordata; class Mammalia; order Artiodactyla; family Bovidae; genus Capra; species Capra ibex. Next base: position 19,010,372 of record SJYO01018757.1, read on the forward strand.
ACTTAACGTCGTGCGGTCCGAAGGGACAGGTAGTGGTTGAGGGTCTCAAGTGAATTTGAGTGTAGGTAGTTCAGTCACTACGGTAGGTCGGTAGAGTAGGACACAGTAGGGGAAGAGGAGGACGGGGGTTAGGGAGGGTCGTAGTCTCAGAAAAGGTCATGACCTCAAAGTCGAAATCGTAGTAAGGAAGGTTTCTTTAGGGTCCCGACTAGAGGAAGTCTTACCTGACCAACCCAGAGGAACGTCAGGTACCCTGAGAGTTCTCAGAAGAGGTTGTGGTGTCAAGTTTTCGTAGTTAAGAAGCCGCGAGTCTAAAGAAGTGTCAAGTTGAGAGTGTAGGTATGTCCCTCTGTCCCTAGTTCTGGTAGGGGTACCTTTTCTTTACGTTTCTTCGTTTTACCGACAGACCCCTCCGGAATGTTTATCGACGCTTTTCTTCTCTTCGTTTTTCGTTTCTTCTTTTCCTTTCTATATTCGTAGACTTACGTCTCAAGGTTTCTTATCGTTCCTCTCTATTCTTTCGGAAGAAGTCGCTAGTTACGTTTCTGTATCTCCTTTTGTTGTCTTACTTTTTTCTGATCTCTAGAGAAGTTCTTATAGTCTCTATGGTTCCCTTGTAAAGTACGTTTCTACCCGAGCTATTTCCTGTCTTTACCATACCTGGATTGTCTTCGTCTTCTATAATTCTCCACCGTCCTTATGTGCCTTCTTGACATGTTTTTTCTAGAAGTGCTGGGTCTATTAGTGCTACCACACTAGTGAGTGGATCTCGGTCTGTAGGACCTTACACTTCAGTTCACCCGGAATCTTTCGTAGTGATGCTTGTTTCGATCACCTCCACTACCTTAAGGTCACCTCGATAAAGTTTAGGACTTTCTACTACGACACTTTCACGACGTGAGTTATACGGTCGTTTAGACATTTTGAGTCGTCACCGGTGTCCTGACCTTTTCCAGTCCAAAGTAAGGTTAGGGTTTCTTTCCGTTACGGTTTCTTACGAGTTTGATGGCGTGTTAACGTGAGTAGAGTGTGCGATCGTTTCATTACGAGTTTTAAGAGGTTCGGTCCGAAGTCGTTATGCACCTTGGTACTTGAAGGTCTACAAGTTCGACCAAAATCCTTTCCGTCTCCTTGGTCTCTAGTTTAGCGGTTGTAGACGACCTAGTAGTTTTTTCGTTCTCTCAAGGTCTTTTTGTGGATAAAGACGAAATAACTGATACGGTTTCGGAGACTGACACACCTGGTGTTATTTGACACCTTTTAAGACTTTCTCTACCCTTATGGCCTGGTGGACTGAACGGAGAACTCTTTGGACATACGTCCAGTCCTTCGTTGTCAATCTTGACCTGTACCTTGTTGTCTGACCAAGGTTTATCCTTTTCCTCATGCAGTTCCGACATATAACAGTGGGACGAATAAAACTGTATGGAAGGTGTTCTTTATACTTTTTATGTGAACAAAAAGTTAATTTGCCGTTTGACTTTTTAAAGTTGATTAATAATAGATAATTACAAATGGGTTAGTCATTGAATGTCTTGTAATACATTATGTCGAAAAGATGTCCACAAGGAGAATGTAAATTTTATAAAAGTTCCTCCCTGTTGTTTTGTTAATCTTGGTTCTTTACTCGTCTTGATGTAAAAATCACGGTGGTAAATATACGATGAAATGTTACATCTTATTTCTCTTTCCCTCTAGACTCTTGTCTTGTCTATGATTTAAAAAGGTTTTGTGATCCGTGGGAACACGAGAACAATAAATTAATTCTTGATTTTCCTGGTGTAATGTGTTACGTTACTATAAATTGTTACTGCAGTAACTGTCTTTCGGTGACCTTATTTATTTATCCTTGTTTACTTTTTGAGAGTTCTGACAGAAGAGTCAGAAAGGTTTAGTTAGTTCCGTGGATCTAAAATTTCTAGAAAAGATGAATGTGACTTGAGTAAATTTAATGTGAATATTTTAGTGTGATTTCTTTCGTTTACTACGACTTTGTAAACTACAATACAGTTATCTTCATATAATGAAATTTTATCTTTTAAGAGAATATACTGGGAAACGTGATCTTACTATTAAGACCTGTGTAAATTTGGTTGATTTGGATGAATTGTGAATACAAGTTTACTTGATCAGATTTTATGTTGAGACAATTGTTTTATCCAGAGTCGTTAGACTGGGGTTCAAATCGTTGTGACAACCGTTTGGTTGAGACCATAGCGTAAGTTGACTTGAAGATTCTCCTCTGTAAAAGGACTGGGGTTATTTTGATTCGTCTACACTTTAAAAATAAAAATCACAGACTTTAAACGAAGTACTCAGTTAATATCGATAGTTCCTTTATACAAAATAAGAGAACGGTTTCGGGTCAGGGCGTGAGAAACAATCCGTCTTGAGGGTGCTTCAGTAGGTTTGATTCAGAAAGTTTTGACCGGGGAGGAGTTGGAACCCCTTCTCAAAAAACTTGAATCGGTCCCGACTCTTTTTTCAGACTTCGAACTTCGGAATTTTTTTTTTTTTTTTTTTTTTGGGTCTTGGCTCTAGTCTCGCATATTGATGGTTTACTCTCCTTTTCTCACAACTATTTTCTTATTTCCCCTGTCCCACAATCAAAAAATTTTTTCCTTTTCGACGAGTGAATTTTTTATTGTTGTTTTTGATTCTCGGTTATCTAGTAAGGTGTAATGGCCCACCAGGGATGAAGTGATAGTGGGTGGTCACCGTCTTGACACTTTTTGTCCTTATGTCTCTACCCACGGACTAAACCCCAGATTCAAACACGGAAACGGACATATAAGTTCGTTTGTTTATTTATATTATTTTCAGTTGTTCTCTTGAATCTTTTCAAAATTTTCTACTGAAAATTTTTATTATTTACACCTTTAAGGGACCGGCAGGTCACCGACCCTGAGAAGTTAAAGTGACGATCTCCCCCCTCCACCCCCACATTCCCAAGTTGGGGATAAATCCCTTGATCCTAGGATGTTCTTCGGTACACCATCCCGGTTTTTTTTTTCTGATTTAGATAATTCACTGTGTCTTCGACGTCAGAAGGTGTTGGTAAATTTTTATTACCGAGGGAAACGTCTTACGATAGATGAATGGATAGAATGTTGTACTCAAGTATAATTAGCGAGAAAGGTGATGTAGTATGACGGTTCTCCGACTTAAAAAGATTATTTTATTGATATATGGTCTTTTTCCCCATTTTACTCTCTGAAACATCGTCGGTCCGTTGTCGATTTCTCGTGATTCGAAGGTCCTTTACTGACGTAATAGAAAGTAATTCCGACTTCAGTCTAGTTAACTTCCCCTTTTTTACAACGTGTTGATACTGATTGGTCTTTCCTCCTTTGTGTATAGAAGTTTTGGTGATAATTGTTTCGTTAGAGTTGAGAGTGTTTTACCGGAAAGTCTCGAAGTAAGAGAAGAATCACTTACAGTTCGACGATGAAAGAATATCTTTCCGTACGCAAAAGATCTCGAGTCTCTGGTAGTCATTGTCGATCCTTCCATCGGGATAGGATACTGTTTCATTTACCGTCTGAAGGGGTCTGGTACTAAATCGTTACTTTCACAGAGTATTGACAAGGAACCTCGAGTTCAATAGTTGGCAAATGTGTAACGTTCCTAGGTTTAATTATGATAGACGTTGTTAGAGTTATTGAATTCTGGTTTCTCTTTTGTTTGTGTGTTTGCATCCAGTGGGTCTTTCACAGATTAAAAGCTTCAACAATCCAAGTCAAAAATATTTGAAAAGGATAAAGATGAGTGTATTAAAAATTAGATATTTGTGAACGGTCGAGAGATCGGAATTTAAAGTTTGATTGTTTTCTATATAAAAGGTTTTCTAAAAATTGTTAAATTTCGTACAGGGTTCAACTTTGTACTGTACAGAACAGGGTTCAATTTTAATTATCCATTACCTACGCGGTCTGATCTTGATTGTCACTCATCAGAGTATTGTATGCACGAAGGGTCATAGAGTTTCAGGAATAGCCCTTTTATTCCGTCCTCATACTCTACTAAGGATTCCAGAGAAAGTCGAGATTGGAAGATAAAATTTTTAAGGTTAAGTGATTGTTTTAAAGACAGACAATTCCGAGTTTTACATCATTAAAATTAGTATGTTCTAACATTCTTTCGTCACTTGAACTCGTCTGGAGGGTGGTGTCTAAAAGGATTCGACGTCCTCCGTCCTTTATACCAACGGATAAACAATGGGAGAGAATGTATTCTTGGTTAGATTTGTCTTACTCTTGAGATATTATTTTCATTTGTTAATTGTTTAGGTGTCTATGTGGTTGTCTTCATCTTCAAGTCACCATAATTTGATGAAGAGTAGTATTAAAGATATATAGTACGGTCTTATATTTCTATGTACATAGGATTACACGAAGTAATTTCTAATCAAGATAGTGGTACTTTAAATTGTACTATTTGAGATTTATTTAAGAGTGGCAAAATTTCTCCAAAATTTAAAGTTTAATTGGTTATGATCATTTTATGTCAAGTTTTATTTACTGACTTATCATCACAGTTGACTAAGTTGTATGTAAGGTTATATATGTAGAGGAAGGAACTGTTAAGAGAAAGGGAGAGTTTCAAGAATGAAGATTAAGGAGAGTTAAGGTAGAGGGGTGAGGTGAGACACGGGGTGAAGACAAGAGAAGATGGAAAGTTGGTATGTGATCAAAGTTTCGTCAGATCTTTCACCGAGAGGCTAGATCTTTCATAATCTTAGTGATGGATCCTCCGAATTCTTTGTTTTGTTTTCTTTTAGTGGATCCTTTGAATAATTTTTATGTGTAATTATGAAAGTTCGATTCATCCTCGACTTTTTTAATTTGGAGTTTCCCATCGAGAAGACCAATTGATTTTCTAATTGGTCCCTTGAATCAAACAACTTCAGGAAACCTTAGGTAGTCAAAAGGGGACGAATGTCAAACACTCTTTATAGACTACTAAATTATTGATGGGATGTCTATTCAAATATTAGGTAAGGATAGTCGTCTCTTCTTGGGAGTTTGGTTTATTTCGGGAGTTCCATTCTTATAAAATATAAAAATTTTCCAACGTCTTTGTTTTTTCATGTGTATTGACTCTTGAATACACCGGGTGTTCCGGATTTTATAAATGATAGACCGGGAAATTTCTTTTTCAAACGGGTGAGAACATGACATCATGGTCCGTGACTTTCATGTCTCTGGGGTTCCTGTGACGGGTCTTTACGAGGAAAGACCTGTCTAATTGACTTCTCCTTTTTCAAGAATAATTCAGTCGAGGTTTACTGAATCTTAGTAACGATAGAGATTTACTGAACGGGAGTCTTCGTGACGGGAGTTTTCTAAGATGAGGGAGAAGAAATCTGAGTTACCAAAGTCGACTCTACGATTCATCGAGATCTCTATTTACGTGTTCTAAAGTTCAGAATGGACTCCGTAAACGATAGCGGTTCCCGTCCGAACCTTCGACCACCTGGACCTAAGGACTTCGTGGGTTACGTGACTCCAATTACCAGACCTCCGGTCCGTACCTCCTCTCGACTCGTCGTAAGTGTCACTGACACGGCCGTCCCTACCTCCGTCGACTCCGTTATCCACATTCCCACCATAACGACGACGACCAGACGGGGTTTCTTTGTGGGACGTAACCCCGGTTCCACTAACAGACCCGAACACCCAAGACTTGAACCTCCAAGACGTCGACTTCTCAGACGGTCGACTGGACAGGTAACCCGGGGTGACAACCACAGGCCTACTACTACCCCGGTCTCAAACCTTGTCGGACTTCGACTTCCAAGACCTCCCAAAGGACCCTCTATCGAACTCAACATTTCCAGACGGGACTGTTACCCCGCCGAACCTCCCGGACTTCTCGGACAGGGGGAACTTGGTCGACTCCGACCTACTCTTAGACAACAACGACGACACAGACGACCAAAACGAGAGGGAGAAAAACAACTGAACGAACGTCACTTGGAGGTCTACAGACCAAGACGACCTACAAGTCTCATAGTCTAGGGACATCGGGCGACTGGGAGACCCCACAGACCGAGACTCTCAACCAGGGACGACTAGGCGACCACCACTTCAAGTATTAAGGGTACAACGACCACCATCATCAACAACTCATCGATAACCGTAACCACTTTTTCCTCGACCTTGACCGAACACTTCTATGGTTTGACCGTCTTGACTACCGTCAGGGACTCCACTGTCCGACACTCGGTGAGAGGACCCTGGGTCTCGACGACTAGCACTGACGGACTCTCGATCCTCAGTTCCATCGACGTCTTTGCGACAACTGTCCGTCGTTCCACTATAAGGGTAAGTCCCGGTGACCATGTAACCAGTGTATGACTCAGACAGGACTCTCATGTAATAATCGGTCCGGAACTTCCCCCTGTCGGACGACCTCATCCAAACCGTATCGTCGTTACTACAACGGAGGTGAAGGAGCTAAACACTACTAGACAACCAAACGTGGACCATACTAGACATAGACTGGACTTGGTAGGACGACGTGAACCCGGGGTCACCGTCGTTTGACGTCGACAACGGGTAGTTGCCAGACCTTGACACCCTAATGAACTATGACTTATAATCCGTAGTGAGGTCCATCAGGACAATCCTGAACGACCAAGACTTCCAACCTTCACCGTCGGTGTTGTATGACGGGTGGCCTCTGGCACGCTAAGAAACTTCTGAGTGACGGTAACAACGGCAACCATGACGACGGTGAGACAAGGAAGCTCCATCCCCATCGGGGTCTCCTCCTTCTCTACTAGACGGTCGGTAACCGTGGGACCCTTTCAACACACCGACACTCCAGTTCGAGTGGACACGGGGGACTGACCGAACCCGGGACCCTCAACAACGACAAAAGTAACCCACTGAGTTAAGACGACGTTCAACGACGGTCGTCTCGGTTTCCCCTACCGACCCTAAGGACCGGTCTTTATTCCCTCTCCTTTCCTCAATGAAATCACTATGGGTAAACGGTCTGGTCCCCCGTCACATTGTCACGTTTTCCCCTTTTTTTTCTTTTTGGGTTGGTTTGTTTTTCAACCTAGATAGATATGACAACTTTGAGAGTAAATCCCCCTAGAGGTTCAGTGAACAGAGACACGAATGAAGGGATAGATATTTTACCAAATCGGGAAGGGGTTTTAAAAAAGACATTTTTCTGTCAGTAGATGTCAGTAGATTCCTATAAATGTCGGAGAGTCGTGGAAGGGGTAAGACAGTCCTAGTAGTGAATGGACGGGAGGAGGAGGCGACGACGACGATGACGGACGCGACGACGAAGCTCGGACTCTTTTCCGTGGTGATGGTAAAGGTAACGGGGGCAATAACGGTGGTTGAGGAAAAAGTTAGAAGTGGTGACGACAGTAAAGTAGGTACCTCACTAGAACCAGATCTTTATTAAAAATTTATTGAATTTTAACCTATTTCGTTTGAATTTTTCACTCTTTCCTATTTTCGACATTACTTTGTTTACTGATTGTCCTTCCACTTTCCGTGGTCATAATTTTTTTCCTAAGCCCCTCTTCCTTGTCAACGTCTGGTCATCTTACACTAGATCTGAGTCACTACGGTTTTGACCTGGAGTTAAGAGGGAACGTGTTTTAATTTGAGTCTTTTGTAACTTTTCCACGAAAACCATGTCCTTTATGCTCCCAGCCGCCCGTACAACTTTTTCATTGGATCCCCCCTTTTTTCCTATCTATTCCGTATTTTGTACACCCACCTACCTTTCAAACGATTTTTGATCCCAGTTTCCTTTACCTCTTTCTCTTTTTGAGTTCACATTTTTCATTGTTCTCCTTTCCTCCTCTTTCCCCTTTTCTTGTCTATTTTTCAAACCCACCCCTTTGTAAATATTTATGATTATTCCCCGATTTCTCCAGGTCCCCAATCTTTAGTTCGCTAAGCCCCGCCGATCTCCCGCCCGGGATCTCCCTTTCCCGCCAAAGCCCCACACCCCGCACCTTTCCCGCCCTGCCATCCCCCCTCCCCATTAAATGCCCCCCTCCCCATTAGATGCCGTCCCCCCCTTCCCTCCTCCCGGAACCCCGGCCGGCGCTGGTCTCCCGCCTGGTCCCTCCGCCAACCGGGCCCGCCCCGGACGAGACGAGCCCGGCGGGGGCGCCGAGGTCGGGGGCCGTCCTCCTCGGAGTCCGCCCGTCGGCTCATCACCCCCCATTCCGGGCAGGGGGCACCGGCCCCGCCCGTCCCCCGCCCGCTCCGGTGCGACGGGGGAGGGGGCCCCGCCCACCGGGTAGGGGGAGGAGGAGGAGCCTCCGGGGCGGTGACGGGGAAGAGGGAGGGAAGGGAGGCGGGGCCCGCCCTGGTTCCGGCGGCGGCGGCGGAGGGCGGGCGGGGGGGAGTGCCGCCCCTGGCGGGCCAGTCGGGAGCGCGCGCGGGGGAGTGAGGGGAGGGTGGGGATTCGAACCTCACCTGAGTAGGAATGGCGAGTACCATCGTCGACTCCCTGCTCGAGTTCCCCCAGGACAGGCCCCCCCAACCCCCCCCGGTCCTTTTTGCGCCTGCGACTGCTCCGTTCGCTTGGGCCTGGCCTGTCCCTCCCCCCCCATTCCTCCTCCCTCGTCGCGCGGTGTTCGGGCCGGATCCGGGGCGGAGAAATGACGACGGGGCGGGTTACTCCCTCCCTCTTTCCTCCCTGAACGTCTTCTTTCTGCCCGTCTAACGGGTTACGGTTCCGAGCGAACGAGAGATTCCGCACATCCTGTTTCAACGCACGCACCACAGGCGGGGTTTTCTAGCCGGAGAGTCAAAATCTCCGGTTACTTTCTCCGTCCTTCACTTCCATCCGTCCTTGATTTCTACTACCCGAACCCCTTCTTCGGTCAGTTGACGGTCCGCCCGAGGCACTCATCCTCCCTAACCTTCTCGAAAGTAACCTTACTGTCTTGTTGTTGGTTGGTCTTCGAACCTGCACGGACCCGTTTCAGGATCACCCTCCTCCATTCTTCATCTGTCCTTACCCTATCCTACTTCGTCTAGTTTTGGTTAGTCTTTAGTCCGCCCGTCGGTCCTTTCAATACTAACCTAATTGTGACTTTTCTCTGCGCTATCCTGCGTTTAACTGCACATATTTTCGGTTAGGTTGCGGCGGACTCGAGACTCCCGTTCTTGGACCTCACCCGTCTCCTCTTAACCGGAGACGGAGTCAGCAAGCCAGGTTACTCCACCGCGCCCCCTTTCAGTCGGTGGCGGAGGTGAACCGGCTACCCGCAATGGTCTCGGCCCTCCTTGTCCCGACACGGTTCTCCTCAGGCAGCGGTAAAACCGGGAGGAGACCCCTGCAGAAATGTCACTAATCCATCGTTGCGAAGTCGACTTAGCACGTCGAGTTGTTCACAGTCCGGGTCGGAGAGCCGCGTTTCAAAACGAAACTGTGGTTCCGAGGAAATTCAGAATTAAATTGGCGAGAATTTTCATGAAGAGCTCAGAGTGGGGAAATCCCCACCCGCCTCTCCGTCCGCCCACGGAGACTTACACCACATTCGGGACACCCATGTCCGCGTCCTTGAGACCACTCTCAAGAGTGTGTCGGTCAATTACTCCACTGGCTAAACGCTCCAGAAACACTCTGAGGTCGTTTGCGGTAAAATAATTTAAGAGGGCTAAACAGACCACGACCGATGAATTCCGCCCAATTGAAAAGTTGTCGAACGTAAACCTCGATTTGATACAACCTCTTGGAGGGTATTAGTTCCAGGATATTCGGTGAAAGGCGACGGCGACGGGGGAATTAACATTTATGCGACATTCGTTTCGTTTCATCGTTTTATTTCAAGAACGAAAAACGTTCACGTATTTTCCTAAAAAGGACTTAAAGACCGGAGGGTAAGACGGAAAGGAAATAGGATCAAAAACACCGTCGTCGGACCCACTGAACAGTTATTGCACTGTTCCAGTATAGAAAAGAGTGAACATACAATATACAACAGTGAAATAATAGATGTCAATTCGTGAATTATACAAAATTTCAGACCTAAGGGGCTTTGACTCCGAAGTACAAAGAGACCCGTTCCGGTCTTCCATTTTCGGATGTCTCAATCCACGGACCTAGTCGATCCATAGAACGTAAGGATTACAGTAAGAGTACTCCTTCAATAATCATAATCTCCGATCATTGATAAAACATGCAACTCTATCATCATAAAAAATTCAATTCTTTAACTCCGATCCTTGATTGAAGGGGTTCTAGTGTTTCGATTACTCAACACGGTTTAAAGTTGAGTCTTATTAGGGTGGCTTTCAGGATATGCAAGAATTTACTTATTACGGACATATTGATAAATATTTTAACTCGAATTAAAAAATTTACCCGAATTATTTGAAAAAAAAAAAAAAATTCTTTTCGAAAAACAATGGAAGATCGAGAATTTTTTTTTAGGACGTGCATGAAGGACCTATCGAATGTACCATAGTAGAAGAAAATATTGAAATAATGTTTTATGGTGTAATGTAAAGATAATGATCGTAAAGATTCAGTTTCAAAGAGTTTTATCTTATAGTCCCTTAGAAATAGACATAGGAGACCTGACGAAAAAGAATTTTTCCATCTAAGGATCTGGGGTAGAATCCGGATTATTTACTATCAGAGACCTCTCCCTGTTCTCTTACGTTGAGAAAGTCCACTAATCAGGGATTTAGTGTCAAATTCTTCGTGATTTCCTTCTTTGAACTCTCTTCTTTGAAGGTCTTCCTTTCTTTGAAGGACCTCCCTTCTTCGACGTAACGAGTAGAAACATTTGGTTCGAGACCTCTAAGGTTGTCGACAAATCAAATAAATCGTTTTCTGGTGTGGGTTTGAACGACTCCTCCCTCCTCCTTGATTTTGACACCGCATCAGGAGACTTGTAAAGATTAAATTAGGAAAGTTGGTTACATTCTTTAACAGTACGAGAAGAGGTTATGAAATTTAATACTGACAAAACCAATCAAAGTTTCGAAAAAAAAAAAAGAAAAGGGTTATCAAGATTCGATCACATTCGGTCTTTACCCTTGATCCCAAACCAAAATAAGGTCCATTACTCTTTTTTCTGGATCGAAATCTGGGTCTTTAAGTTCTCGGTACGAGGAAATGTGTTATGAGAGAGAAACGAAGAGGTCCTGCTCTGTCTTAAGTCTTCGACCGGACACTCCCTGCAGGAGTTGTATTCGAACAAATTATTGTCAAAGACTCTCGTTTACCTGTACAACAGGTTAAGTAGACACTTTTGGACTTATCTAAAAGAAAACTGATTTGTTTTTTTTTCTTATTTGAACAAAGTTCAAACAAAAGTATTGGCAACCACTTTAGTAAATTTATTGAGGATTACTGATACAAATTTTTCTCGGTACACCTAACTCCCAACAGAAGTAAGTTTTGGTGAGTATTCTTACGTCCGTGGTTCACGACTGCGAGGTCACACCATTAGCCGGACGGAACGTGGATAAGTCCGAGTAGAAGGGACAGATGATGTGAAACTCGGAAGTGAAACAAGAAACAACTTCAAAAGGCGATTTTGTACGAAAGAACCCAGAGGTTTTAAATTTTCATGTCAAGTGACTCGACCAGGAGGAAGACCCGAGTATTGAGAATAGAAACTATATTTGCTTAAAATTACGTCAGAAACGATTGAGGGGGTCAATGGCATTTGAGATAGGTGGTACGAGAAAAATGTATGGAGGTAATTTCCATAGATTTATAGTGTAGAGGTCAGTCTGTTTCATTAGAACTCCCGTCCCCCACTACGGAAAAGTGATACATAGGAGTTCCGGATCCTATATCAAGTGTCATTTGTGAACTATTTACTTTCCCCTTCGGGTCAGGGGGTTTAGGACTTATCGAGAAGTCTACCATGTTACGGTTCCTAACTAAGAGTCGGAACCCAACCAACGGAAAAAGTTCAATTTGGACTAAAACTTCTATGAGAAACTCAAATCGCTAAAGGGTGAATCGTTAGACCATTGTCCTTATAAAATGTTTAATTTTATATGTTTACTAAGTTTTGAGAAGATTGCAGTAACATTTGAAATTGTCGACAATTCTTGTTTTGTGTGATTTTAAGACAAATGGACAGCATGGATGAGATTCTATTTCTTCGAATCCTTTCTTTTTATTAGGGACTGTTCTTTTATTTAAGAGTCTTTTAGAAATAAAAAGTGTAGTATTTGTAAAGTCCAGTAAATGTTCCATTGACCACTGACCTCTTCGATTTACCTAGTAGTGTGTAGGGAGTCAGAAAAGTTCTGGGACTTTTGCGTCCATTGATTCTTGAGATTCTTCAGTCCAAAGAAACTCTTCGAGTCTTTGACAACTACTCTTTAAGTCCTGTCCGATGTCTATAAGAAATGATAATAATAAATTTTACTGAGTAAGACGTAGAAACGACCCAAACAAAGGAATAGACTCTTCGTAAGTCCAAGTAGGGACGGATCTTGATTCTTCCGTTGATCATGGTCACGTTGATCAGGACCAGGCACCGAGACCACCAGAACTTCCACGACCTTTTATTTCTTTCCGACCTCCATCCCCAAAGAAAAATCTCGACTCACCGTAGCCGTTCTTGTGATCAATAACAACCTCGACTTGAGACCGGGTTGAAAGACCTTATAATAAAAGATTTCTGACGTTCTTGCGTCCGGACTGTCATTTGAGTCAAGTACCAGGGACGTCGAACTTCTGGAAAACCGTTTATTTTCGTCTCCACCAAATTCCCTACCACTCTTTCTCCTTCTCTCTTTGACAGGTCTCTGTGCTAGGTAGACGTAAGAACTCTCGATCTCCTCCGTTCGACCTCCTTGGGTTCTCCAAGTCTCTCCTCAGACCTGGGGTGACACTTTTTCGGCGAAGTGACTTGTCAATTTAGACTGGGGATCCCTGAGGTCGAATTTTATTTGTATTAGTTTTGTATAGGGAGTGGGGTGTATAGATTGGAAAAGACCGAGGAGACGAGTGGTCAGGACCTTTGGACACGAATGACGGTTCAATGGGAGTGGTCAATGGGGGTGGGGGTGAGCCGAAACCTGAAAACGTGGGGTTCCCACTCACCCCAGGACGGACTGTCGTAATTTTTTTTTTTTTTCAAGGGAAAAATTGGTTTTTACTTCGTCAAAGGAAAAGAGGAAGGAGAGGACCCTGTTCTTCGAGACGTAAGAGAGGTCTTAGATCTCGACTCCTTTCTCGATTCGGTGGAGGGTCGAAGGGTGAGGGTCATTCGTCTGACCGGGGCTGACCGAGTTGTCCAGATATTTTTCCTGAACGGGAGGTGCCCGTAGGTTTCGGGTCCGACCTCCTTCCTTCCCCTCCCCTGGCCTCCCCCGGCCGGACCCCGAGCGGGCCAAAGGGGGAGGGTGCCCCGATGAGACTCCCGCCCGCCTCCCGGCCCGACCCCCACCTCCCTCGACCTATGTATTTGTTTGGGCGGACCGGGTGCTCCACGGGTCTCCTCGCCACACCCCAAACTGCCGGAGACCCTGGGTCAGATCTCGATCTTCTGCCCGCACCCGGCCCGGACCCGGAGAGGTGGGGATCGAAGGCCGATCCCCACCTGGTCGACCGAGAGGGGTTGGCGTTTGGGGAGGAAGGACGAAACGGGAGGGAGGGAGCTCGGGGTCTTCAGGCGACTTCGAGGATCTCCGAATTGTGGACTGAAAAGGAGAGAAGAAGGCCTTCGAAAGTGACAGGGGATGCGTTCACCCACCAAGGACAACTCCTTTCCGAGACCATGACGGACAAGTACGGAAAAACCCACGGGTCTCTCTACCACCTCTCCCGGCCTCGAAACGTCCGAAAACGAAGGTTCTCTGTAAAAGGGTGGCGATGGGACTCCGAACTAGGGGTCGGATCTTCATTAGAAATGGTGTCGGTCTGAAGGGAGACGTAAGGGGAGGACGTGGTAACATCCGCTAGTCTCCAAGGACCTGTTTCCAGGAACCCGCAGAAGGTGCTTCTCGAATTGGAAGTCAGTGAGTGTCGATCATTGACTATGAACATCTATCACATCACAGAGAACGCACACTTTCAGTGAGTCAACACAGGTTGAGAAACGCTGGGGAACCTAACATCGGACGGTCCGAAGAGACAGGTACCTTAAGAGGACCGGTCTTATGACCTCTCCCATCAGAAGGGAAGAGGGTCCCTAGAAGGGGTGGGTCCCTAGCTTGGGACCAGAGGGCGTAACGTCCACCTAAGAAATGGTGGACTCGGTGGTCCCTTCAGACAAAGAATGACTAACCCTTTATTTAAATCCTGAATTCTTCACACAGGTTGGTTCCAGAGTTCCGTCTCGCTCCACCCTGAGGGACTACGTTTAAAAAGAGATCGTAAAGAAAGGGTTTCACACCACCGTCACTTGTAAAAACATACAAAGGAAAATTATTTAAAAATCTTTCTTTAACTTGATGGATACTTCGGACAGTAAAGTGTCCACAATAACAAATTCTACTTCTTTTTTATTTACCATATGATACCTTGTTCCCACCTCTTCCGTTACCGTTGGGTCAGGTCATGAGAACGGACCTTTTAGGGTACCCACCTCCTCGGACCATCCGACGTCAGGTACCCCAGCGTTTCTCAGGGTGGGCTGACTCACTGAAGTGAAAGTACGTAACCTCTCCCTTTACCGTTGGGTGAGGTCACAAGAACGAACCTCTTGGGGTCCCCGGCCCTCGGACCACCCGATGACAGATACCCCAGCGTGTCTCAACCTGTGCTGACTTCGTTGAATCGTCGTCGTCGTCGTACCTTGTTCCCCTTGGACTAGTACCATTTCTATTCTTCCACCGTACACTACCTACCTGGATCTCTAATAGTGTAATTCACTTTATTCGGTCTGTCTTTTTGTTTGTAGTATAGTGAAGATACACCCTAGATTTTTATACCATGTTTACTTGTACAAATGTTTTGTCTTTATCTGAGTGTCTGTATCCTTTTTTTTTGAATGCCAATGGTCTCTTCTATCACCACCCCCGCCCCCACCCCTTCCTATTTAATCTTCAAAACCTAATTGTATATAAGTGATGATATATATTTTATCTACTTGTTGTTCCTGGACGATATATCGTGTTTCTTGATATGAGTAGAACATTATTGGGCACTACCTTTTCTTAGACTTTTTCTTATATACATATATTTTGTCAGTAAAACGACATGTGAACTTTGATTGTTTTATGACATTTAATTGATCTGAAGTTATGTTTAAAATTTTTTTCTTCTTCTTTCATCTTACACTTACTGCTGACTTCTTGATGTACCATTGTTAGGACCAGAGTGGCAGAATGACGTCGACAAAAATTCTTCCTATTCCCTCTTACTCCTATGAACCCACTCCCCGATCAGGTCTACTAGGCGTTCCCAAGAAGGTCGGGACTGTAAAATTTGAAATTTTAGTCAGTTTCGTATAAATTTCGTCTTTGACGTCCAATCCTCTATTCTTTTGGACTCGATTGTCTCCATCCTTAAAAGACTGGGTGTGGTGGTGGTGGTGGCGGTGGTTTCTAAGGTCTCATCTTCTCCTGCGAAGGACGAGAGGTGTCACCTCTCACGTCCTGTACCACTTGTCCAGAACTTTACCAAAAAGAGGGGAGTCAGGACCCCTTGAGACGGACCAATCATGTAAAGACGTTCCATGTGTGTCGTCCCGACTTTCCTTCTCGACGGTCACACCATAGGGACAGGGTCTCCTGCCCCGGTCAGGTCCGACGGTCGTAGTTCGACTACGAGGACTCACCGAGGAGGGACTGAAGTTGGGTGCGACACAACGGTTCCCGTCGTTGGTGCCTCTGACCCCAGGTCACCCTCGAGTCGGAGGTCTAGGTATCTACCAATTGACGGACATAGGGGAGTCCGAATCGAAGGGGGGTCGATCGAAGTTTTTGTGTCTTGGGGTCTGGTGGTCGGTGTTCGAAATACGCCGGGACTACATTCCGTTATTCTTGTGACGAGGTGGATTGTTTATAAGAAGGGACTTAGATTCCTTAAGAAATCTAGATTAAAGGTCAAACGTCTTTTACACCCCCGACCTCCTTGTTCCATTCACTTTTGTGTTTCTTTGATTAATCTTTTTAAGGTTTCCGTTAAACCCCACTGACAAAGAAGTTGTTCAGTTACCGTACCTTTTCCTCCTTCTCGACGAGAATGAATTTCCTCTGAATTCTCCGTTTTGTCAGTGTTCGTTGCACTAGAAACTTGTTCTGTTGTCATTTTTCTAGAAACCCCCTATCAACCCTTTTAAACTTATACCTGATAATCCAGTATAATCCCTTACTAATTACCCTTTCTGACTTCCTTCCTCCTCTTCCCCTGCTGTCTCCTACTCTAACAATCTACCGTAGTGGTTGACCTACCTATACTCAAACTCGTTCGAGACTCTTAACCACTACCTGTCCCTTCGGACCGCACTACGTCAAGTACCCCAGCGTTTCTCAACCTGTGCTGACTCGTTGACTTGACTTCCTTACTAACAATTAAACCCCCCTTTGCATTCTCGTAACCCTAATATATTCTTGTTCAAAAATAATCGTTACGTATAATTTTATAAAGTCCTAAATTGAGTTTTACAGACATTTAATATAATTTTATGAATTTTTTTTTTTTTCTTATTGACTCCCTTAAGTGACCACCAAATCACCAATACTGAAACTCAAAGGTGATGTCCCCGGTCCTAAACTAGGGACCAGTTCCTTGATCCTAGGGAGTTCGACGTACCACTCCGGTGTGTGTTTTTTATTATTCATTTATTTATGATTGACTGGATTTACACCGTTTATATTAATGAAAAACTGGGGGGGAAGGGTTTATCATTATTAATAATTCAGCTCTACTATCAATATAGTTTAAGTAAAAGAAGTGGTAAGACTAAGTTTTCGAAAAAATCATTATGTTTATCAAAAATTTGATTAATTTATTATTATTTTAAGGGTTAAAGTTTACAAATAATAAACCAACACAGTCTATAATCAACACCGTGTGTCCCAGAAAATCAAAGTCATACACGATAGACCAAGGGACTGGTCACTAACTTGGACCCGGGGGACGATACCAAAAAGTTCATCAGTGTATACCTACACTCTCAACCTGGTATTTCTTCCGACTCGCGACTTCTTAACTACGAAAACTTGACACCAACAACCTCTTCTGAGAACCCTCAGGGAACCTGACGTTCCTCTGGTATGGTCAGTTAGGATTTCCTTTATTTGGGGTTTATGAGTAACCTTCCCAACTACGACTTCGAGGTTATGAAACCGGTGGACTACGTTTCTCGGCTAAGAAACCTTTTCTGGGACTACGACCCTTTCTATCTTCCGTCCTCCTTGTCCTCTGCTGTCTCCTGTTCTATCAGTCTACCGTAGTCGTTGAGTTACCTGTACTCAAACTCCTTCGAGACCCTCTACCACTTCCTGTCCCTCCGGACTGCACGACGTCAGGTACCCCAATGTTTCTCAACCTGTACTGATTCAATGACTTGTTGTTGTTGGGGACGTAACCCTCGTACATGTGACTGGTGGTCCCTTTAGGAGTGAAGAGGAAAATACCGACTTCAGAGTCCGGGTACTAGAGGAAAGGAATGACGTCCTCGAGTGTGAGGAAAGGTCGGATACCGTATCATGGTTTCTGTACGGTGGAGACCGGTACAGAGAGAGCGTAAACAACTAAATCTTCTTCCCTCATCTTTAGACTCCGAGGAGGGCACCACGGAAAAATCTTAGGAAAAGACCCACCACCATCATCTTAAACCCCTTCTGTGAGAAGGGGTGTGTCGTCGGTGGGTACACACTCGTCAGTCGTAGTGTCGTAGATAGTGTGTGACACCGATTGGGTCTTTTCATTTCTTGAGTCCCCCTTTTTACTTCATTAAAGGGCTCGCCGTCCGAAGACTGGTTCCGACTTGTCCCTCCGTGATTCGACCTCTTGAAGGACGGAGGGTCGAACACACTAATAGGGGGTGGTTCCTTAAAGGATCACCAGGTGACCAATTCTGAATAGACAAAAGTGACGGTCCCAGGGTCCAAACTAGGAACCAGCCCCTTGACTCTAGAGTTCGTCGGTTTTTATTTTTTATTAACATAGGGGATGGTAAGGAACGAGGGGTTTGCTTTCGGTCAGAGAGACGACACGTGAAAATAAGTCTCAACTTGTAAAGATATGTTCTATCCCGATATCTGTGACCCCTTTTATTTTGTTTCCTCTGTGCCAGGAGGGAATTCCTTTAGTACCGAATTGTCTCCTCCGACTGAGTATGAGTCGATTAATATTGTAGGACAGAGTTTCAGCACGAACGCACGTACTTACGAATCAGGGAGTCAGTACAGACTGAGAAACGCTGGGGTACTTGATATCGGGAGGTCCGAGGTGACAGGTACCTCAAGAGGTCCGTTCTTATGACCTCACTCAACGGTAAAGGAGGAGGTCCCCTAATATAGGACAGAATGTACGTTACTTTCTCTATGCATGTGTTTCCTAGGAAAAACCCCCCGGATGGACACGTCGAACACCCTAGAATCAAGGGGATGGTCACTAACTTGGACCCGGGAAGTGTCACTCTCACGTCTCAGGATTGGTAACCTGGTGGTCCCTTAAGTCTTTTCCTAAGGTAAAATTCCCTAGAACACGAGTCAAAAGAGGGGTTGTTTGAACATAAGAGAGAAGTCTGGAGGTGGTAGGAGTCAGTAACTCAGAGTAGAAGATAGCAGTCAGTGACTCAGGGCAGTTAGAATGAGGTGTTCATAGAGTTAAAGTAGGGAAGGAGGAAGAGGTATAAGAATCGGTGATAGAATCAGTCCACTGGGGTTGTAACAAATGAACAATGATGTCTGTTATCTAAGGAATAGAGGTTCAACTGGGAGAAGTTCTATCCGGGGTCCCTCAGAATATAACTATTCTTTATCGAGTAGTAGGCAAGTTAAGTCAAGTCAGTGAATCAGAACAGGGTGAGAAACACTGGAGTACCCTACATCGTGCGGTCCGAAGGGACAGGTAGTGGTTGAGGGTCTCAATTGAGTTTGAGTACAGGAAGTTTAGTCCCTATGTTAGGTTGGAAGGGTCGGAGACAATAGGGGAAGAGGAGGACGGAAGGCAGAAAGGGTCGTAGTCCCAGAAAAGATTACTTAACCGAGAAGTGTAGTCCACCGGTTTCATAACCTCGAAGTCGAAGTCGTAGTCAGGAAGGTTACTTATAAGTCCTGACTAAAGGAAGTCCTAACTGACCAAACTAGAGGAACCTCAGGTTCCCTGAGAGTTCCCAGAAGAGGTTGTGTTGTCAAGTTTTCGTAGTTAATCAGTCACGAGTCGGAAGACATACCGAGTTGAGACTGTATGTAAGTACTGATGACCTTTTTGGTATCGAAACTGATCTGTCTGGAAACAGTCATTACAGAGACGAAAGATTATACGAGAGTTGACCGGTCTCACGGGGCTGGTCATTCCTTGTTCTCTGAAATAACTGGAGAGAGAAAAAGGAGATGAATTGGGAAGAATAGGAAGGGACAAAAAGACCAGGGGACCAGGACCTGTGTCCTTAGACTAGCTTCCCGGGAGTCGGACTCGACTCCTAACCTCTGACTAGTAGAAGAGAACCGTCTCTTGAGTTTAAGACCAAGACCAGACCAGACTAAAGACCGTCCCGGTTCAAGGTCAGGAGGGAAGAGACCTCCGGGTCCCTTTTCAGGGTATGCGGACCCATAGACATCCACCGTCCTCTGCAGACATTCCGGTGGGGAAAGTTGGGGGAGAGGTGGAGGAGGGGGAAGAAGAAAGTTGGACCGAAGGAAAGGAGGGAACTTTAGAAACTACAATCATGAACCTAGACTTCAAGACACAGAGATATCCTCCAAAAGACTCTCTGACATAAGAATATAAATTCCCGAAGGGACTACCACGTCTCCAATTTCGTAGACGGACGTTACACCCTCTGGACCCAAGCTAGGGACCCAGTCCTTCTAGGGGACCTCTTCCTTTACCGTTGGGTGAGGTCATAAGAACGGACCTCTTAGGGCACCTGCCTCCTCGAACCACCCGATGTCAGGTGCCCACCGTTTCTCAGCCTGTGCTGACTCGCTGAAGTGAAAGTGATCATCCAACCAGTATCGAAAAGAAGGTTCCCCGTTCGACGTCAGTGGTAGACGTCACTAAAACCTCGGGGGGTTTTATTTCAGACAGTGACAAAGGCAAAAAAGGGGTAGATAAACGGTCCTTCACCACCCTGACCTACGGTACTAGAATAAAAAGACTTACAACTCGAAATTCGGTCGAAAAAGTGAGAGGAGAAAGTGGGAGTAGTTCTCCGGGAAATCAAGGAGAAACGAAAGATGGTACTCCCACCGCAGTAGACCTACAGACTTCAATAACTATAAAGAGGACCGTTAGAAGGTCGAACACGAAGTAATAGTCATGTTCAGTCAGTTTAGAAAAGTCCTGATTGGAAAGTGGATCTCTTGTTTCGAGAGGGTGAGTTGATAGTAAGTATTTTATCCAGTTTACCAAACGAGGTACGGTAGGATAAATGTGTGTATGTCTACACACGGACGTCACCGGAAGGAACATCATCATCAAGTGCTTGAGTGAAAGACCCTTAAGGGACCACCAGGTCACGAATCCTGAGACCTGAGAGTAACAGTTTCCGGGTCACCTCTCTTCACTTAACCCAGAACCTCGGTGTCTAGTTTCGAGTATAGGTCAGAATCTTCCATACATTGAACTCCGTTCATTGAAAAACCTCGGAATTAACGAGTAGATATTTTACTCTTATAATAATGAATAGACCTTCTCAACATCTCTTTAATTCACCTTTACATCAGTTAGAAAAAACGAAAACAACACCCCCACCAAAGAAAGAAAGAAAGTCAGACGAACCAAAAACAAAAATGATGAGTTCATTATGTACTGCAGTTCAGAAACATATTCTAAACTCTGTCAGTCAAACGAGGATAGTACTTGGATGGGGGGGTGTGTGTATTATCTATCATTTATAGACCGGAAAATTAAAAAATGAAATATGACGTCATATCAACTAATTCCATTGAGTCTACCATTTCTTAGACGACGTTCCGTCCTCTGGGCTAAAGGTAAGGACCCAACCTTCTAGGGGACCTCTTCCCGATCCGATGGGTAAGGTCAGAAGAACCTGAAGGGACCACCGAGTCAGCCATTTCTTAGACGGACGTTTCGTCCAAAACTAGAGCCAAACTAGGGACCCAACCCTTTTAGGGGACCTCCTTCTTTACCGTTGGGTGAGGTCATAAGAACGGATCTCTTTGGAGTGCCTGTCTTCTCGGACCGTTCGATGTCAGGAACCTCAGAGTTTCTCAACCTGTGTTGACTAGTTAATTCGTGTCGTGTACCGTAAATTCTGTCACCGCTCGACATATCGTATTACCAAGTCTCATGTCTAAGACCTCTGTCCACGATTAGGACCGAGACATCGATAATACTGGAACCCGTTCAGTGAATTGGAGGAAAAGAAGGAATAGATGTTTTACTCCTTTGTTCTCATAAATCACCCACCTTACCAACTTCATACCATCCTTAGGGTCGTGTGTCAATTCATGTACAGTCATAATAGTCATACTTTCATTCACTTTCACAACCATCGAGTCAGAACGGGGTGAGAAACGTTGGGGTATCTGACATCGGACGGTCCGGGGAGACAGGTATCTCACGAGGTCCTTTCTTTACGTCTCAGTTCTGTATAAATTTTAAAACTATGTAACGATTTAATAGAAGGTTTTTATAAAGATCAACGTGAGTATAGTTGTGACACTTTCACTTTCAAAGGGACTTAAGAGTTTGTTAAAAATTTTAACGACAAGCCTGAAGGGACCTCCAAGTCTGAGACGGTCACGTCTCCGGTCCCCAAGGTAGGGACCAACCCCTTAATTCTAGGGATTACGGAAATCCGATTTTGTAATGTTTTTTTCTTTTTGAAACAGTTAGATTGTTAAGGTAATAACTTTAAACAAAAAAGGACTAATTAACTCTAAATGTTCTTGTCCGTAGAAGACAATGACACGTAAATACAAAACAGAAGACACTCAACAGGAAATGCATGAAACAGGTAAAAAGATAACTTAGGAAACTGAATTCGAGAATGCATATAGGGTATAAGAAACAATTGTTATACAGTTTATAAAAGAGGGACAGCCAACAGTACAAAAACAAACGAACGAAAACTCTATCTTCTGTTAGTTGAAGTCACTCCATATTAAAAATATGTTATTTTACGGAAGTAAAATTTATACTTAGAACTACTCAAATCTGTTTACATATATAGGTACATTGGTAGTGCTGTTAGTTTTATGTCTTGTAATGGGATTTATCAAGGGATACGGGGAAGGGAAACTTGTTAGGTACGGTTGAGGGAAGAACGGAGTCAGGGACCCGTCGGTGACTGAACGAAAGACTGAAGATTTTAACTAAGATCTTTTTTAATATAAATAGAACAGATCCCAAAGGGGTCTTATATTAGCATACGATACATGAAAGAAAAAACGGGATCGAAGAAAGAAGTTGTATTACCAAAGTCTTAAGAAGATGTAACAGTCCACATAGTCATCGAATAAACGATAATAATGAATCATCATAATACCACCTCTTCCGTTACCGTTGGGTGAGGTCATTAGAACGGACCGTTTAGGGTACCTGTCTCCTCGGACCATCCGACGTCAGGTACCCCAGCGATTCTCAGCCCGTGATGACTCGCTGAATCGTCGTCGTCGTCGGCATAATACCATTTCTATACAAACTGAAATATTCTTTGACGGTTTAACAAAAGATTTTAACGACAGAAAATAAAACAAAATTAGATTAAATAAATAAATATAAATAAAAACCGATGTTACCCAGGCACACCGAAGTGACCCCGAAAAAGACCAAGGACACTCACCGCCGATGAGAGATCAACGCCACGTACCCAAAAGTAACGACACCGAAGACAACAACATCTCGTGTCCAGATCTCGCACCCTAAGTCACCAACACCACGTGTCCGAATCATACGGGGAACCGTACACCTTAGAAGGATCTGGCCCCTAACTTGAGTACAGGGGACGTAACCGTCCGCCTAAGAATTAGTGACCTGGTGACCCCTTCAAGATCAAATGTAAAAATTTATATGTATTTACGATCTATGATTGGGAAATTTTTTTCATAATCTGTATAAAGGAAGATAGTCAACGGAAAATGAAAACAATAACAATAGATACGTTATCCTGGATAAAAAATCGTCTAGTTTAGGTAGAAAGAAAAACATGAAACACACACACATAAGTTAGTGAGTCAGTACAGGTTGAGAAAAGATAGAATACTTGATATCGGGTGGTCCGAGGAGACAGGTACCCTAAAAGGTCCGTTTTATCACCGTACCCAACGGTAAAGGACATGGTCCCCTACAAGGGTTAGGTTCTTAACTTGGGTGTAGAGAATACACAGGACGTAACCGTCCACTTAAGATTTCCAGGTAGATCGGTTTCGATACCAAAAATGTCATCAGTACATACCTACACTCTCAACCTGATATTTCTTTCGACTCGCGGCTTCTTAACTACGAAAACTTGACACCACAACCTCTTCTGAGAACTCTCAGGAAACCTGTCTTTCCTCTAGTTTGGTCAGGTAGGATTTCCTTTAGTCAGGATTTATAAGTAACCTTCCTGACTACGACTTCGACTTTGAGCTTATGAAACCGGTGGACTACACTTCTTGACTGAGTAAACTTTTCTGGGACTACGACCCTTTCTAACTTCCGCCCTCCTCTTCCCCTACTGTCTCCTATCCTATCAACCTACCGTAGCGGTTGAGTTACCCGTACTCAAACTCATTTGAGGCCCTCAACCACTACCTGACCCTGCGGACCGTACGACATCAGATACCCCAGTGTTTCTCGCCCTGTGTTGACTCGCTGACTTGACTTGGACCCTTTAGGAACCCAGTATAAATGGTTCATAGTGGTCGTGGACCTATACGACCTTGTTTTTTCTGGGAGTCAATCACAAATGACCTACTGCGTTGTTGTCACTCTTCAATGTGACGGTAAGACGTCCTCAGTCATTTATGTCAAGTTAAGATTAGGAAATCGATTCCGTTTGATCAGTGTCTCTTACCTAAATTAGTAGTCATTTTCTGATGTTCTCCTTCTAGGGGTCTTCATCCCTTCCCGTTGGGTGAGGTCATAAGAACGGACCTTTTAAGGTACCTGTCTTCTCGGACCACCCGATGTCAGGTACCCCACCTTTTCTCAGGTTGTCCTGACCCGTGTGTTCTGGAACGGTCAACAACGGGACGACGTGTAGTAGTCACACTTGTCTGAGGTTCTATAATAGACGTTTCCTCTCCGACTATTCTAAACCCTTGTGGGTTTAGATTAGAACCGAGGTGACATATAGTCGCCTCTCACAAGAAATTTTTCAAGTAGACTAATATGATGTGAGGGAACGAATTTTGAAAAGATCCGGAAGGCCGTGGGAACCCAATTTCAGAGGGTTGAAATTGAACCGGAGATTCAGAGACTCAGTTGATCCGAGGTTCAAACCGGAGGTAAAGGGGGAAGGGCGGGTATGTACAAAAGTCAAGAAGCGTGTATGGTACTAGAAGGGGGTCGGTAACAGGATGAAGGCGATGAGGAAGACGGACCTCAAGAGGAGAGAGGGAGGTGGGGGTTGATTGAAGATCACAAGAAAGACGTGAGTCAAATTGAGAATTGAGGACCCCTTTGGAAGGAAGAGGTTGAGGACTTTGTCCTCAAAGATATTGGGACATTAATAAGTAAGTTGAAAACAGAAGGAGGGTTTAACATTCGAGGTGTTCTCTCTCTAACACGAGGAGAATGAACGAAGAAACAGAGGTGACAGAAGATCTCACGGACTGAGTATTATCTGTGAACTACTTCTAACTTACCTATTTACGTAATTTCCACTCGACCCTCATCCTCCTCAACATCCTAAGTAATTCTTCAAACCTAAAATAGAACCCGCCATTACCTTCAGTAATTTTCTAAACTTCGTCTTCTCATTTTGTATTTTCCGAGTTAGTCAGGGTGATCACACTCTACTTTATAAGTCTATTGACTTGATATCTTTAACGTGTCACTATCTCGACTTGCGACTTCTTAACCACGAAAACTTGACACCACAACCTCTTCTGAGAACTCTCAGGGAACCTGACGTTCCTCTAGGTTGGTCAGGTAAGACTTCCTCTAGTCGGGATCCACAAGAAACCTTCCTTACTATGATTTCGACTTTGAGGTCATGAAACCGGTGGAGTACACTTCTCAACTGAGTAACCTTTTCTGAGACTACGACTCTCCCTAACCTCCGTCCTCGTTTGCCCTACTGGCTCCTACTCTAACGACCTACCGTAGTGACTGAACTACCTGTACTCAGACTCACTTGAGGCCCTCAACCACTACCTGTCCCTCCGGATCGTACGACGCTAAGTACCCCAGTGTTTCTCAGTCTGTGCTGACTCACTGACTTGACTTGACTTGACTCTCATTTGTGTATCTTTCACAATCAGTGAGTCACAATTTCACACTCAGGCTAAGAAACACTAGGGTACCTGATATCGGACGGTCTGAGGAGACAGGTACCTGAATAAGTTCGTTCTTATGAACTCACCTATCGGTAAGGAAAGAGGTCCCATAGAAGGACTGGGTTCCTAGGTTGAGTCCAAGGGGTATCACGTCTGTCTAAGAAATGACTTGGTGAAAAGTGAAAGAAAAAGAAAAGAAAGTCTATTAACCTGTTATCTTTAAGGTGTCTCTATTTGTGTATTCCCCTGGGATTAGATCGGACCTTTGGGACTCGACTCAACCTCAAGTACTAAGAATTGAATGGATACCTAGAAAATTTTTGACGAGTATGTACTGGGGTGAGGTAAGGTCAATTTAGTTCATGGAGATCCCAACCAACTCCGAGTCTATAGATATGTAAAAAAAGTTTCAATAATATTTTATAACTAATATAAGGGACACGACACACAATGTTAGGACACTGAATAAATAAAATATTGACTATCAAACATGGAGATCCATAGGAAGTGGAGACCGTTGGTGATTAAAAAGGAGACATGGACACTCGGAGAAAGACAAAATAAATGAACAAAACAAAAAATCTAAGGTGCATATTCACTTTTATATGTCATAACCAGAAAGAGACACAGATATGTAAAAATTCCGAACATTGTAGTAAAGTTACACTTCGGTCTCAACCTTTGGTCAATATTCCTATAAAGTCTGTCTCGTTTCCGTTGTATCGATTCATAACGATCTGTGAATTTAAGATCTGTATCTCTCTGAACCTGAAATAGAAGATCTAATACCTCTTAAAACTTCATAAAATTTACCCTTTTACTCTCAGGTCTTGCATATTAATAATTGAAAAAGTTAGATCCACGTTTCTCAGTTATTCAATTAGTATAAAAAACCAAGTATCACTTTATCCTCCTTCTGTCATCCCGTGTTAGAAATTTTCTTACTGTATAATACCGATACTCCAATCTCTATACAACATCCTTCCCCCTGGGGAAGGTCCCGGGGTTCTTAACAGGTTCCTCTGTACGAACGACTGTTTCGTTCTCTGAAATAACCTTTCCCGGGGGACCCACCTCTCGTCATCCCATTCCCTCGGGTCCTCTTGACGAGACGGAGCACCGATCGTCAGAACCCAAAATACCGTAACCCTAATCAAAGACCTAACAGAAACCGGTTAGTAGGACTACGTCCCAGGAAGGTCCACCACGTGAGTAACGAGTCGGTTCTACCTACGGACGCTCTTCCTAACATCCTCCACTAGCCTGTGCACCACAGAAGAAAACTGGAAAGGGCTTAAGAAGGCTAACCACCACCGAACAATCAAGGTACAAGGAATGTTCCTGATGGACAGTATTTTATTGAGTGTGTTTACCAATGATGGCACGGACCGGTCCAAACTGTCAAAGTCAGTCACATGAAGGGGATTGTCGATCTACCCGGGGACCGACCGGTAGACTACAAACAGTTCACTTCATTTTAACTTCGAAACAAGAGTGGGTCTGTGAAGTTCCTGTTTCGGTCACCGTCTTCGACTCGAGACGACCTTACTTATCTATGCTACTCGTGAGGACTCTAGTTCCTTTTGAAGGGACAGATGTGTATGAGTCCTTCCGAGGAACTCCCCAGTCTTTCCCTCCGTCACGTTGGGGTATTATTCACACCTGTATGGGTGTCCGGAGACGTCATCCTAGGTAAAATTGTTTTTCAACGTTTACATATACCCCCTCTTTAGGATCTTGTCTAATCCACACGTTTTTCTTTGTTCTAATAACTGGTTTCCATTTGTTTTTGGACCTTCCTGATAAAATATATTTCCTAAAAATTTTTATAAAAATACATAAATAAACTGAGTAGTCCAGAGTCAAAGTCGTCCGGTCTAGGAAATCTTCACCGTACACCTTGGAACAAGGGACTGGTCCCTGACTTGTACCCCAGGGAAGTAACCCTCACGTCTCAGGATCGGTGACCTGGTGAGTCCATTCAGGGATATTTTCTCTAAATTTAGTGGAGAACCCGAAAGGACTACCAGGTCACCGATTCTGACGTGAGGGTTGCGTCCCCCGGGTATAAGTTAGGGACCAGTCCCTTGACCCAGACCGTATGGTGTTGATTCAAAAGTGTGGGACGTTGACTCTACCTTCTAGAGTACACGGCATTGATTCTGAGTCACGTCGGTTTATTTAATTTTTAAAAAATTTTATTTAGTGGAGAAATGACGTGGGGTGGAGTAGTCTCTCCTACGGGTATGTAAAGAGAGACCTACACATAAAGACGGAACGAAAAATGAATTTATTTTGTTAGAAGAGTCACACGACAGTGTGAACATTACACAGAGATTACTACTTCGAAAATGTTAAAAACGGAGGAACTTTGTAAAAACGAAAGTTTGTCCTCTTTCTCGGTCCCGGTGAAACGAAGATCGGAGATCGGGAACCACCAAATCATCGACCCTAAGGACTCAAAGTAACTCCGATGCGAATCAAGGACCCGTCCCTTGATTCTAGAGAGAAGTCCTGACGAGTGACATCGAAGAAGTTCTAGTTAATCTTGGTTTCTCCAAGTTCTATTGTCTTCTAAATTGTAGATCGTCTGGAATCTGGAGTAATATATGAGTAACATTATGTAAGGACCTCTTCCTTTACCGTTGGGTGAGGTCATAAGAACGGATCTCTTAGGGTACCTGCCTCTCCGAACCACCCGATGTCAGGTACCCAGCCTTTGTCAGCCTATACTGACTCGCTGAAGTGAAAGTGACATTATGTAAACAACAACAACAGAAACAAGTCAGCACAACCTGAGAAACGTCAGGGTCCTTGACGTCGTACGTTCCGAAGGAACAGGAAGTGATAGAGGACCGCAAACGAGTCTGAGTACAGGTAACTCAGTCACTATGGTAGGTTGGTAGAGTGAAAGACAACGGGGAAAGAGGAGGACGGGAGTTAAAAACGGTCGTAGTCCCAAAAAAGGTATACGTTACGGAAAATCGTATACGATTTATTGTGTGGGTAGTCACCGTACTGTCGAGACTCCGGTTGGTATTTTCCGGTTTTCACCCACCACCGGGTTAAGGATCTTTAGAGGCGGGGAAGGGACTTGATTGACCTTATTAGGAGGGTGAGTCGGACTCAAGACCGACCCAAACTCAAGGCCGGGGGACCCAAGTTCAGGGTAAACTCCACGTACCAAAAAGTCATCATGTGATAGGACTGTCAATCATTTCTCTTTGGAGTAAGTTTTACCTCAGACCTTCACTCTTCTCCCTCGAGAGTGTGGGATGGTGAATGATAATAGTCGTCCTCCTTCTCAAAGAGGAACGGGTCGTGTCGTGAGTTGGGGGTCCCAGGGAGTTATCTGAGAAACATTGTCCGCGAGATATATTTCATCCCGAGGAGAGGAAGAGACATGAATGGACACCCAGTGGTATCTAACGTCCGGTGGCATCTAACGAACAGGACTTAACGTTAAGAAACGACAAAGTCTTGTTTGGATAAAACTACCATTTTATTGATAAAATAACAAAATCCAATTGTGCCAGTAGTAAACTCAAGTATGTTCTGGGGAGAGGTAAAATAAAATAAAAGGGTAGAAGTAAGGATCCGGGAGAGGGAGGAGGAATATTCGTAGTGCGATTACATAAAGAAACAGGGACTTATATATATGTACAAACAAAACACCTACACAAATTAAACGTACATCTTAAATTAACACAACATTAACAAAATAGTGTGTTGTGAAATTCTAAATAGGTACAATGTTATCTATACAGATCAAGTAGTGAAGACAACGTGTTCGAAGAGAATCCGTATCTCTTTTGTCGAAGGGTTATGGTTTTCCGAAAGTACTTATAGGAGTGTGTACAAGGGAAAACAAGGACCGTTATAAAAGAGTACCACTATCAAATTTTATTTTTACACCAACTTTGAAGGTACCTCCAGGTCACCGATTCTAAGACGTGTAGGTGCCGGGTTCCGTGTTAAGTTCGGTACAATCTCTTGATTCTAGGAACGAACCTACCCCCCGCCCCTTCTTTGCCTTGTTATGAATGGATTGACTATTCCATAAACATTTATAGTTTACTCAATGACGTCCCCTACACGGTGATATCGGACCTTTCTTGACACTTTTTTGTTAACATAACGATCTGACAGAAAATTCCAAAAACCACAACAAAAAAAAAAAAGAGGAGTGTCGTTCGTACAAATAAAATCGATCTGAAACTCTTTCACTTTCGCTTCAGTGAATCATCACAGTCTGAGAAACACTGGGGTACCTGACATTGGACGGTCCGAGGAGGTAGGTATCCTAAGAGGTCCGTTCTTATGACCTCACCCAACGGTGAAGGAAGAGGTCCCCTAGAAGGGTTGTGTCCCTAGTCCCTAGCTCGGTCCCAGAGGGTGTGACGTCCCTCTGAGAAATGACGGACTCTGAACTCTCCTCACCACATTTTTACACCCACAATCCCTGAAGGGGTTGCCGGGTCACCACTTCTGAGGTATGAAGGGGACGTCCCTCACGTCCAAGGGAGGGACCACCCCTTTGATTGTAAGGTGTACGGAGTACCATGCCCTTCGTTTTTTTTTTAGACTCATCATTCCTCACCCGTCAGGTGGTGTCTACCTGAGCCATAACTAACCCATAGGACTTACTCTTCCGGTCTCTATTCCTCCCAGTCTGATCGTTCCAAATCTCGTCCTTCATACCCCGGGGCGGGAAAATAGAAGAGTCGGAGACGTCCGAAGTACTCTATTCTCCAGTCCGGAAATAAATAAATAAAAAGTAAATAGAAACAATAAAGAATGTCACAAACTTTACAAACCCCTGTTGTCTCCTACTCTATCAACCTATCGTAGTGGTAGAGTTACCTGCACTCAGACTCGTTTGAGACCTTCAACCACTACCTGTCCCTTCGGACCGCACGACGGTAAGTACCCCAGTTTTTCTCAGTCTGTGTTGACTCACTGACTTGACTTGACTCGACTTGTTACAAACTTTCTCCGAGTCTCATCCATGAGTGATTTACGTACAACTAAGGACCTCTCTTAGGTCTAATGTAGTCGGACTTGAGGTCTGTCATTGGGAAAAGGTACAGGGTCAACGACCATTTGATCTCACACGTAAGTAGGGGGGTCAAACAGGTAGAAGAGGAAGAGACCCTTAGAGGGAGATAGGGGTGGGTGACTATGGAGAAGAGGGGGGAATGAGAGATTTAGAAGGTGAGTAGGAAGTTGAAAGTTGGGTCTCCAGTGGAAGAGACCCACCACTGGAGACCCATCTTTCAGAGGAGTTCTCATTCGACCCATGACAAAGGGATCACAAATCGTGACTATTATTCTCAATACACTCATCACTCACGAATCAGAACAGGCTAAGAAACACTCGGGCACCTGACATCGGGTAGTCCGAGGAGGCCAGGTACCCTAAAGGGTCCGTTCTTACGACCACACCCAACGGTAAAGGAAGAGTTCCCCTAGACGGGCTGGGTCCCTAACTTGGGTACAGAGAACACAGAGGACAGAACCGTCGGTCTAATAAATGGCGATCGGGGCGGACCTTTCGGGGTAGTCGATACACCGTCTGTCACTTAAAATAAAGAAAATAAATTTTTTTAAATCCGTCACTTAAAAATATATTGTAGAAAACCCAGAAGATACTCTCAGTAAATGAGGGTAAAACGTCTGTCCGTCTGACTCCGAATGTCTTAAACGTGTCAATCGTTCACCACCTTGAACTTAAGTGTGGATTCAGACAGACCCTAAATTCTGTCGGTGAAAATGATGGGGTCTGACGGCGGTAAAGTGTCTTCGTACCTACAAATGGTCCAAAGGAAGATGACCTAACGTGTAAAGGACATTTTATGATAACGCCTGTGAAGATCGTGTACAGACCGTGTATCATCTACGAGTCCCTTACAGACACTTTCCGACCACCCGACCACCCACCCCGTTTTTTTATCTAGGGACGAACGACTTAAGACCGGATCCTTAGACCTGTGAAAATTTGGAAACTGTTCTGAGAACGGAAGAGACTCAGTTCTGACCTCCTCTTCCACGTCTTGGTCTTGGTCTTGGGAGACTCCTAAGAAGAGTGGGGTCGGGAATGGAACCGTGACCGCTGAGACGACTACAGTGGACGTTTTTCGCGGTTACGAGACCGCCACACTTGTTTGGGACCTCTCACCCTCGATCTAGCCCAGTGACCCGTCGAGTGAGGACGGTGGACCACCATAACTCGTTTGAACTTGGGAGAAGAAAATCTGGAATCCTAGATCTTCAGACTTTTTCAGATTTACGATAAACGGGTGACGGGAATAGTGGTTTCCAGAAAGAAAGTAACCTTAGGGAAAGGTAAACGTCTTGTGTGACGCGACTCAACCTGCCTCAATTCTGAAATTTCTAGGATTCTAGGTTTTTCTAATGCCATGCCACATGGAGAGATCGTTTTACCGAAGTTCTATGTTTTTTTATGATTCATCCTCATTCCCACACTGTGTTTTTAAGACCGAAGAGAAAACTACTGGTGAAATTACGAAAATAAAAATTTTACTGTCTAACAGAGTTTTAAAGGTAAATAAAATCACAGGGACGAAACGACGGGACACATGATTCGTGATGACCCATGACGATCCATGATTCCATCGTGGGGTGTCTGGGACGAAGTCTTTTCTCTTAGAAGGATTTTCCATTGTGTGGTACCGGAGGCGGAACCTTTTCTCTGATTAAATTCGGACACTCGATGAGCTCCTACTCCCAAAAACATAAAATCTGTATAAACAGAAAGGACCCTGGGGTGTCAGGGACCCTCCACTATCCAGACACGCGAGTCAACGAGTCAGTACAGACTGAGAAACACTGGGGTACTTGACATCGGGTGGTTCTAGGAGACAGGTACCGTAAAAGGACCGTTCTTATAACCTCGTTCAAGGGTAAAGGATGAGACTCCTCAGAAGACCTGGGTCCCTAGGTTGGGCTTAGATAACACAGAGGATGTAACCGTCCGTCTAAGAGCTGGTGACACGGTGGACCCTTCGGGGACCTATATTATTTTCTATGATTGATTACTAAAAAAAAATTTAGAAATTAACTTTACGTTGGAACCGACCGGACAACAGTCCTGTGAACCCTCTGGTAGAGATGCACCAGTGACAGATAGACCCACAAATTATGGATGGACGGATAGAGAGACGTAGAAATTAAAAAGAGAAACGTTCAGTCTTGGGAGGAAAGGGTGAGGTTCTTTGGACTAGAGTCAAGTTTCTTTCCTAAAGTTTTGGGATCTTGAAATCTCGATCTTCCTGGGTTCTATAATTATTGGGGGTGGTAAACAACTTGTGTTAAAAAAAGTTCACGTAAAATAATTCTTATCAGTAAAAAGTCCCTGAAGGGACGACCAGGTCACCAATTCTTAGACGGAACGTTACGTCCCCTGTGACCAAACTAGGGACCGGACCCTTCTAAGGTACACGGTTACGCGTTGATTCGGACCCATGGAGTTGATGACTCGGACTCACAAGGCCTCCGTCACACGGCGTTATCTCCCAGATTCCCGACGTCGATTGTGGGTCACGTCGGTCTATTTCACAAAAAATTTTTTTTCTTATCCGTACCCCACCCCTGTTTTTTTTTTTCTTTCTTATTAGTAAACCCCCCTGAAAAGGACCATCAGGTCACCAAGTCTGAGACTTAGGATTCTAGGGTGTAAGACGTGTCATGTCAGTTTTTTTTAAAAAAATTGCTAGTAAAACGAAAAATTTTTTTTAACTCCCCTCTTAAAAATAAAAAAGAATTTTTTTACAAAAATTGTTATCGTTAAAAATTAAAACAGTTTACACAAGAAATCAAGTCAAGTCCAGTCAACGAGTCAGTACAGACTGAGAAACGCTGGGGTACTTAACGTCGTGCGGTCCGGAGGCACAGGTAGTGGTTGAGGACCTCAAGTGGGTTTGAGTACACGTAGATCAGTCACTACGGTGGTAGGTCGGTAGAGTAGGAGACAGCAGGGGAAGAGGAGGACGGAGGTTAGGGAGGGTCGTAGTCCCAGAAAAGGTTACTCAGTTGAGAAGCGTACTCCACCGGTTTCATAACCTCAAAGTCGGAGTCGTAATCAGGAAGGCTACTTGTGGGTCCTGACCAGTGGAAATCCTACCTGACCAACCTAGAGGAACGTCAGGTTCCCTGAGCGTTTTCAGAAGAGGTTGTGGTGTCAAATTTTCGTAGTCAAGAAGCCGCAAGTCGAAAGAAATATCAGGTTGAGAGTGTAGGTATGTACTGGTGACCTTTTTGATATCGGAACTGATCTACCTGAAAACAACCGTTTCATTACACAGACGAAAAGTTATACGATGGATCCAACCAGTATTGGAAGGAAGGTTCCTCATTCGCAGAAAATTAAAGTACCGACGTCAGTGGTAGACGTCACTAAAACCTCGAGTCTTTTTATTTCAGACTGTGACAAAGGTGACAAAGGGATAGATAAAGGGTACTTCACTACCCTGGTCTACGGTACTAGAAGCAAAAGATTTACAACTCGAAATTCGGTCGAAAAAGTGAGAGGAGAAAGTGAAAGTAGTTCTCCGAAAAATCAAGGAGAAGTGAAAGACGGTATTCCCACCACAGTAGACGTATGGACTCCAATAACTATAAAGAGGGCCGTTAGAACTAGTGTCGAACACCTCTTCCCTTACCGTTTGGTGAAGTCATAAGAACGGAACTCTTGGGGTACTTGTCATACTTTTCCGTTTTACTATCCTATGACTTTCTACTTGAGGGGTCCATCCATCCACGGGTCATACGATGTCTAGTCATCTCTTTATTGAGGTCTTTCTTATTTCCCTTCCTCGGTTTCGTTTTTGTTATGGGTCAACACCACCTACACTGACCACTATCTTCGTTCCAAGCTACGACATTTCTCGTTATCTCGTATCCTTGGACCTTGCGATCCAAGTACTTAGTTCCGATTAACCTTCACCAGTTTGTCCTCTACCGTTCTCACTTGCAGCTGTAAGATCCTTAGTCGCTTGATTTTACCTGACCTTACCCACTTAAATTAAGTCTACTGGTAATATAGATGAGACACCCGTCCTTAGGGAATCTTCTTTACCTCATCGGTAGTACCAGTTGTCTTCTCAGGCTTTACGTCATGAACCTACGTTAGAGTTTTTGCTGTCTTACTAGAGACAAGTAAAGGTTCCGTTTGGTAAGTTATAGTGTTATTAGGTTCAGATACGGGATTGGTCATTGTGTCTTCTTCGACTTCAACTTGCCAAGATACTTCTGGATGTTCTGGAAAATCTTGATTGTGGGTTTTTTCTACAGGAAAAGTAATATCCCCTGACCTTACGTTTTCATCCTTCAGTTGACTATGGACCCCATTGTCCGTTTAAATCGGTACCTTATGTCTTACTTCGTCCCGTTTCCGATTATCTCAAAACGGTTCTCTTGTGTGACCAGTATCGTTTGTGGGAGAAGGTTGTTGTGTTCTCTTCTGAGATGTGTACCTGCAGTAGTATACCAGTTGTGGCTTTAGTCTGACTAATATAAGAAACGTCGGTTTCTGTCTCTTCGAGATATGACAGTCGTTTTTCTTCGGGCCCTCGACTGACACCGAGTCTAGTACTTGAGGAATAACGGTTTAAGTCTGAGTCTAACTTCTTCCATCCCTTTTGGTGATCTGGTAAATCCATACTGGATTTAGTTTAGGGAATACTAATATGTCACCTTCACTCTTTATCTAAATTCCCTGATCTAGGCTATCTATCTCACGGACTACTTGATACTTTACTTCAAGCACTGTAACATGTCCTCTGTCCCTAGTTCTGGTAGGAGTACCTTTTCTTTACGCTTTTTCGTTTTACCGACAGACCCCTCCGGAATGTTTATCGACACTTTTCATCTCTTCGCTTTTCGTTTCCTCTTTTCCTTTCTATATTCGTAGACTTACGTCTCAAGGTTTCTTATCGTTCCTCTCTATTCTTTCGGAAGGAGTCGCTATTTACGTTTCTTTATCTCCTTTTGTTGTCTTACTTTTTTCTGTCAAGTTTTCGTAGTTAAGAAGCCGCGAGTCAAAAGAAGTGTCAGGTTGAAAGTGTAGGTATGTACTGAGGACCTTTTTGGTATCGGAACTGATCCGCCTGGAAAGAACCGTTTCATTACAGAGACGAAAACTTATACGATAGATCCAACCAGTATTGAAAAGAAGGTTCCTCATTCGCAGAAAATTAAAGTACCGACGTCAGTGGTAGACGTCACTAAAACCTCGGGGGTTTTTATTTCAGACTGTGACAAAGGTGACAAAGAGGTAGATAAACGGTACTTCACTACCCTGGTCTACGGTACTAGAAGTAAAAGACTTACAACTCGAAATTCGGTTGAAAAAGTGAGAGGTGAAAGTGACAGTAGTTCTCCAAAAATCAAGGAGAAGTGAAAGACGGTATTCCCACCACAGTAGACGTATAGACTCCAATAACTATAAAAGGACCGTTAGAACTAAGGTCGAACACGAAGAAGGTCGGGTCACAAAGAGTACTACATGAGACGCATCTTCAATTTATTCGTCCCACTGTTATATGTCGGAACTGCATGAGGAAAAGGATAAACCTTGGTCAGACAACAAGGTACAGGTCAAGATTGACAATGAAGGACTGGACGTATGTCCAAAGAATTCTCCGTCCAGTCCACCAGACCATAAGGGTAGAGAAAGTTTTAAAAGGTGTCAAATAACACTAGGTGTGTCAGTTTCCGAAACCGTATCAGTTATTTCGTTTTTATCTACAAAGAGACCTTGAGAGAACGAAAAAGCTACTAGGTCGTCTACAACTTCTAAACTAGAGACCAAGGAGACGGAAAGGATTTTGGTCGAACTTGTAGTCCCACAAGTGCCAAGTGCATAACGACTTCGGACCGAACCTCTTAAAACTCGTAATGAAACGATCGCACACTCTACTCACGTTAACACGCCATCAAACTCGTAAGAAACCGTAACGGAAAGAAACCCTAACCTTACTTTGGACTGGAAAAGGTCAGGACACCGGTGACGACTCAAAATGTTTAAACGACCGTATAACTCACGTCGTGAAAGTGTCGTAGTAGAAAGTCCTAAACTTTATCGAGGTGACCTTAAGGTAGTGGAGGTGATCGAAACAAGTATCACTACGAAAGATTCCGGGTGAACTGAAGTGTAAGGTCCTACAGACCGAGATCCACTCACTAGTGTGGTAGCACTAATAGGTCCAGCACTTCTAGGAAAAACATGTCAAGAAGACACATAAGAACGGTAGAGAAGAATTGTAGAAGACGAAGACAATCCAGGTATGGTAAAGACAGGAAATAGCTCGGGTAGAAACGTACTTTACAAGGGAACCATAGAGATTAAAAGAACTTCTCTAGAGATCAGAAAAAAGTAAGACAACAAAAGGAGATAAAGAAACGTAACTAGTGACTCCTTCCGAAAGAATAGAGAGGAACGATAAGAAACCTTGAGACGTAAGTCTACGAATGTAGAAAGGAAAAGAGGAAACGAAAAGCGAAGAGATGAAAAGTGTCGATAAACATTCCGGAGGGGTCTGTCGGTAAAACGAAAAAGCGTAAAGAAAAGGTACCCCTACCAGAACTAGGGACAGAGGACATGTTACAGTGCTTGAAGTAAAGTATCAAGTAGTCCGTGAGATAGATAGCCTAGATCAGGGAATTTAGATAAAGAGTGAAGGTGACATATTAGTATTCCCTAAACTAAATCCAGTATGGACTTACCAGATCACCAAAAGGGATGAAAGAAGTTAAATCAGACTTAAACCGTTATTCCTTAAGTACTAGACTCGGATTTGACTACTATACTGAAAAGAATGAATTGCATAATTGTACGAGAAATAATTACTGAAAGTTTAATAAATAAATAAATAAATTTAACCACCTATTAATGAAATGTTATAACACTACCGAAAAACGGTATGTAGTTGTATTTAACCGGTATCCATATGTACACAGGGAGGGGTAGGACTTGGGGGGAGAGATAATTACGGAACATAATAATTTCCGTATAAGATCGTCAGGGATCTACTTAGTCTTTCCTTTGAATCACGAGTGACTTCAGTCACAAAGAGTCAATCTACATCGGTTTAAACAAATAAAAGTTTACTCCTTTTACTCCTTTCACCCAGTAGATACGAAAGTTTGTACCAGGGTACAAAAAAGTGGAAAAAAGTAAAAAACAAGTAAACGGGACGGATCCAACAATTCTAGGATTTCACGTTCGTGATTTCCAAGATACATCGTAAAAGAGATATTATAAAGTGGGTTCCCAGGTGAGTTATTTAGGATGACTGATGATTTAACTAATCATCCGAAAATAACGACCTCGATCTCGTTCTCCTACTTTACCAAGCTATCGCAGCGACTGACTTACCTGTACTTAAGCTCGTTTGAGACTCTCTGTCACTTTCTGTCTTCTCGGACCACACGACGCCAGGTACCCCAGTGTTTCTTAACCTGTGTTGAATCGGTGACTTGTTCTCGTTCTTCAACGTCCAATTATCCATCTACCTTCTATCATCGATATTGTTTATCTCCGGAAATCTATCAGATCTCCATTTGGTAATTTGTTCACTTATTTTTACCGAACTTCGTATGGGAGGAGTCCACTCGGACCCCTAAACGGAAGATTGATCCGGTGTTCTGACTCCCTTCTTGAATTACTCAAAACCCATCCGACTACTCGAAACTAAGAAGAATGTTAATAGTGTAAGGGAGTAGAAGAAGGTGATATGAGATCTTAAAAACCTTAAAACATCGAAGTCTATAAAAGGAATTTGGTTACACTACAAGGTCTTTGTCGTCTGTTACATAGAGGTAGGAGTTGAAAAGGTTACGAGACAGGGTATAACATAGACACGGGTTTAGATATGGGAAGAATCGTTTACAGTTTGTGTATCCTACATTGTTAATCCGAGAACTTGACCTTTCCGTCAACCGTCTTCTCCCTTTCCGATTTTTTACCCGACTCAACTTATATTGTTTTTTCTTTTTCTGAATGTCTATATCTCTTGTTTGATCACCTATGGTCACCCCTCCGCCTTCGTCCGTCACCGCTATATCCCCATCCCCTAATTCTTCATGTTTAATCATACATCAAACACGCACACACGATTCAACGAAGTCTGTACAGCTGAGACGATAGGATACCTGACGTCGGGCGGTTCGAGGAAACAGGTACCCTAAGAGGTCCGTTCTTATGACTTCACCCAACGGTGCGGGAGGAGGTCCCCTAGAAGGGATGGGTCCCTAGTTTGGGTACAGAGAATACAGATTAGACGTAACCGTCCGTCCAAGAAATGGTGATCGTGGTGGACCCTTCAGCTAATCCATCAAATGAATGAATACTTCACTCGATGTTCCTGTATAACCCTTATATCGGTTATACAATATTACTAACAATTCACATCGTATTGGAAATTTTTGACACTTAGTGATATGACATACGTGTCAGTCAATCGTGTAAACCGATGATTGACTTTCTGACCGCCAAACACGGGTACGTGTCTGCGTAGAGTTGGACCCCGAAGGGACCACCGAGTCTACCATTTTTTAGACGGACGTTACGTTCTCTGGACCCAAACTAGGGACCCACCCCTTCCAGGGGACCTCTTCCCTTACCGAGGGGAAGAGGTCGGTGTCCACGGGTCCAGGGGTCCGAGGACTTCGAGGACCTCGACGTGGAAGAACGGGAGAGAAATAGAGAACCGACGGTACTGACTCAGGTGACCTATAATATACGAAGAAGACGTTCCTAAACCTTCATGGATCTTCTACCTCTTCCTTTACCGTTGGACGATTCTCAGCCTGTGCTGACTCGCTGAA
Source organism: Capra ibex (assembly GCA_006410555.1). Lineage (NCBI taxonomy): Eukaryota > Metazoa > Chordata > Mammalia > Artiodactyla > Bovidae > Capra > Capra ibex. The sequence goes on from SJYO01018757.1 coordinate 19,049,758, forward strand.
GTGAAAGTGAAAAGTGAAAGTACGTAACCTCTTCCTTTACCGTTGGGTGAGGTCACAAGAACGCCCTCGGACCACCCGACGGCAGAGACCCCAGTGTGTCTCAGTCTGTGCTGACTTCGCTGAATCGTCTTCTACGAACCTCCCATCGTGACTCCCCTTCGTAACGTCAGAAGGAGATGGGGTCAAGAGCTCTGGGACCCTTCTCCCCAGTCCGGACTCTTGGTAGGTCTTTACCTTACTCCACCATCCACGACAGATCGTCCCAACCTACAAAGCCAGACAAGGGATTGGAGACAATTCATTCCGGACGGACGACAGGATAGGTCATAAGAACCTAAGGATTCCAGAAAATCTACCGTCCCTTCCGGGTCCCGGTTCCTCTGAAGTCTCCTCATTCCCTCATCTTCCTCTCTCCCTCACACACACTAGTAGGTACACACACAACTTACATGAATAAACTGAAATACATGCAGAGGAAGATTCTGGACCGGGAACACCAACAGTCACAACGGTACTTACGGGTACCCACACACTACCACCGTACGCCACACACGGAAACACAGCCCCGTTCCCGAGGGACACCACACGTACACACAACCCTCCCCCACTACCACTCTCGGACCGAGGGAGAGAAGGAGGGGGTAGGAACGAGGGTAGACCGGAACTAGTCACCCAGGGACCCCTCCCTCGGCGCCAAAGCCTATGTCCTTTTACAAGGTCCTTCGCCGGTGACACGACCCGGGACGAGACCGAGGGGGTCGCCTTTAACAAGGTCCTCCCTCCCCCTCTCACAACTCTATCCTAATTCCCTCCTCCCCCACCGAGAACCGAAGGGACAGGTAACCTATTTCGTCCTATTTGACTACCCTTCGAGTCCAGTCGGTCCTTGGACCTACGACGGTAGATTTACACATTCTTTTGACTCTCAGGAGTTCTCCCAAGGAAATAGAGAAATATCACTTCAAATTGCTAACTCTAGACCAACCACGGACCTTCTGTCTCTGGGGAAAAGCCCGGGACGATCGGACATGGGTTTCGACCCCTGGTCTTGTGGACCGAGAACAGACTTTCACCACATCTAACTATCCCACCCCCACTCCCACCCCCACCCCCACCCCCACCCCCCCTCGCATTCGAAGTCGGGGAAGAGGAGTGACTTCCCCGAAACTTCGAACCTAGGTCCTGACCCTCCCGACGGATTAACCCTATTACCTCCAATTACCCCGCGGACCTCCCCCACCGGTGCGAGGATCTAGTTTCTCCGGTCGAGAAGGGTTGGTGGTGTCGACCTCCAGTGTCGACCTCCCCCTCCCCGTCCCCGAAGCCCGGTCGGTCGTCCCCCACGAGACCGGGGACTTACACCCAGGAAAACTCAGACTGGGTAAGAAGAGAACCTTGATGAAAACGGATCTCTCACGAACACCCTTCGCCCCTTCCCCCCACCATCACCACCCATCTTCAGGACTCTAAGTCTGAGAAGAAACACACCCACCTATCCCTTCTCTTTCCCGTGCTCTCCGACTGTCGGACCCCAGTTGCCCTACAATCGCGGAAGTCCTAGAGCCAGGACGTCCCAGGTCTCCTCCTGCGGACCCAACCCTTCCGTCCTGAGGCCAGGGTCCAAGTCCGGTGCCTCTCTCCAGACCCGCCCCGTCGACCCCCGCGACCGACCCCGCCTCCCCTTTCCCCGTGTGTCTCGAGGGGCGGCGGCGGAGGAGGGGGAAGGGGCCCAACCGCGAGGGAGAGCCCGAGATTAGCCGCGCCGCCGGCGTCGCCCGTCTCAGTCGCGGCGGTCAGAGGCCCTGCGCTGAGGGTCGTTAACACCAGCCCTGGCGTCTATACGTCGACGGAGGACGGGCCCGCGGGCCGGGCCGGCCGGGGCGGGCGCGGGGCGGGGAGCGGGGGGCCGGCCGGGCGGGGAGGCAGAGGGTCGGCGCGCGCACCTGTGACTCCGTGCCGGGCCTCCGGGGTCCGGAGCACTAGACGGCCAGGTCTCCGTGGGTAGGCGCGTTGTCGACCTCTACCCCGACTCTAGTGGTCTGAACGGAGCCGATATGGCGAGCGGACAGAAGTTTGGATGGGCGGTTCTTTCAGTTCGTCACGAACGAACCCCTAGGTCGCCCCCCGCGGGCTGACTCTGACGAACCCGTTCTTACGGACTCGGAGTTCCTGAGAGTAATTGGGCCCGTCACCTCTTTGCTTCCTACTTCCCACCGGACACGTCTCAGATTTGAATGTCTCTCAAGGAAGCATCCTCTCCTCTTGCCGCCACCCACGTCCAACTTCCCCCAACAACCCCTCTACCCCCTGTCCCTACCCCCTTTTCCTTTTATTTCTCTCCGATCCCGACTCACACATGATCCCTGGGAGGACCCTCTGACCTTCGTCCAGGAGTCTACGTCGTACCGGGAAGTGAGACACCTGGCCCGTGTCGCCGACCGATAGTTCCCGGTGGGAGTCTTGACTCATCCATGGACAGTGTACGAGTGTACAGGACACACGGGCACGGGTGTGGTTGTGTGAATCCTTCTCTTCAGTGGGAGCTAACGAACCAGAGGGCGTAACAAACCAGAGGAAGAGTATAGACTAGTAAGTGGTACAAGAGAGATATGGTCGAGGAATTTATAGTGGAAAGGTAACTGAAAAGGAGTACGGGAGACGACCACACCCGGTGTGGAAGAGTGGAGAACGGACCTGACGACACCAGTTGACCAGAACGGAGACTAAAACGGGAGGAGGTTTGAGACTGTTATGATAATCCGTGGTAAATACCTTGTCGATGATTCACGGTTCGGGACACCATTCTCAAGGTGTGCATAATAAGGATTAGGAATATTGTTGGGACCCTCCAACGACATAATTCAAAGGAGTAAGATTTCTTCTTCTTAGGTTCCGTAGTTTCCAATTTGTCACACGGGTTGGAATGTGGTATCATTCGTCAACTAGACGGGTCTTGACGGACCGAGATTCAGGGATAAGGTAAGAGAGGAGACGTCAGTCCCAGTAGAAAGCTTTTATGGTTATAAGGGTATACAACGGGACTCGTAGACCAAGTCTAGGGAACATGTCAACTACTCTGGAAAAGGTAGTCGGGGATGAGAAGTATGAGATCAACGCGAGTTGAAAGTCGAGGAGTTTTACAGTAATTAGGGAGTCTGAAGACCCGGAGACGTATGTGAGAAGGGGAACGTATATTGTGAAAATGAGAGAAGTGAACTAACTGAGGAAAAGTGGGAAGTCAAAGAAGAAAAAAAAAAAAAGGAAGTCAAAGAAATGGACACGTAGGGACGAGGGTCCTTTGGAAGGAACTAAGAGGGTTATGACCGAATCTAAGTAAAAAAACCAAGAGGTTATTGTAGGCCATGAATGAGAGAATTCTATGAAGGGTGAGAAATCCAACCAACATCCAAACACACCGTTTTCTGACCTAGACAGGCTAAACACTAACGTTCGGCTTCAAATCAGGACGATACGGACCGTGTTTCATCCACGAACGACTCGTAAACAACTTACTTGCTTACAAGGACCTAGATCAGACGTAAATTTTTTTTTTTTTGACAAGAGGGTTCTTCTTAAATTCGTCCAGTCTCTTTAGTCCCCCTCACCCCACCTCATACAGATTCTAAAACTTCTTGGCAAAGGAACTCAACAAGTCGGAGTAGTGATTCCTGTCTTTTACACTAGTCCTGAGATATTGGAGTTCAAGAGAAACAAATTTCCGTCATTATATACCCTGAAGCGACCACCAGGTCACCGATTCTGAACCACGAGGGTTAAGTCCCCCGGACCCAAGCTAGGGACCAGTCCCTTGATCTAGGGTGTACGGAGTTGATACTAAAACGTGCGGTGTCCATTTCTATAGAACGTACGGTGTTTCCTCTAGTTTCTAAGGTACACGTGGTTGATTCCGGACCGTGTCGGTTTATTTAAAAAAAAATTTTCTGTCATTATATAAAACACATAGTCTAAGGTCCCATAGTAAGAATGTGTCTTCGTGAACGACCACTATTGGTCCCAGAAAAATTTAAAAATTTTTATAAATAAGTTGACGTAGTCTAGAAGCAACGGTGGACGTCAGAAAGTAACATCGTACGTCCTAGAATTGAAGGATTGGTTCCTAGCTTGAGTACACGGGACGTAACCTTTCGTCTAAGAATTGGTGACCTGGTGGTTCGTTCAGGGACCGGTCGCAGAATTAAAGTGCGACTCGGAAAGTTTTACGGATGGGTCACGTCCAAGGAGATAAGGGATAGTCCGGAGAGTCACAATGGGAAGGGAGAAACAGAGGACAGTAGGAACGAGGAAGGATCGGAATGGTCGCGTAAAGAAGACTAAGATCTAGACGCAGGGGACCTTGACGATATAATAGAGGATAGGGCCCCGAGTTTACAGTTGATTTCTCTGACTCCGAGTCTCGTCTCTCCTTGGTCCCGGTCGTTCTCCTCAGGACGGAACATTGGGTCCGTGACCTTCTCCCCTACCCCTCTCGGTCACCTCTCCCTCCCTCGACTCTATTGTGTCTACACATTTATACGATTACACTTGGAATCCCACCCCTCGAGGAAAAAGTTCGTTGGAAGATATCTCTCCAACCCCTAAGGGTCCACCAAGTCACCGTTTCTTAGGTGGACGGCTACCTCCTCGGGGTCTTCTAAGCCCAAGCTAGGGACCCAACCCTTCTAGGGGACCTCCTCCCGTACCGTTGGGTGATCATAAGAACGGACCTTTTAGGGTACCTGTCTCCTCGGACCGTCCGAAGAAGGGACATAGGAGTCGAAACGGAGGGTGTTACCCTAAGAGAACAGGTTCGAAGGACTCGGAGTCGAGTCTTACAGTTCCGTGACCCGTCACAGGTGTAGGGTTTCAGTACTCACCTGTAAGGGGGTCCAGTAGTCGGGACAATGAAAACCTCCTGGGAGAATCTAATCGTCGACAGGAAGTTCCGGAGACTAGACGTAGGGATGGTAGAGACAAGAAGGAGAAAGGGAACCAGAAAGATAAAAGGACTGAGACCCACGGAAGAAAGGACAGGGGAGACACAAGAGACAGCGATCACATAGGTGACCTCTGTTCCCGACCCGGACCCACGTGCCCCCACCCATCACCGGTCTGATCCCCGGGCCCTGCACTCGCGTTGAAAGGTTCGCAGAGAAGGTCCGGGGACACCAACCCCTCGAGGTCTCTCCCTCTCTACTCAGTCGCCCGGCGTCTCGTCCCCCCCGAGACCCACCCCCACCCCTACGGCCCCAAGGGGTCCCGGTCCCTCAAATGGCTCGGGTACACCCAGAGACTGAAGACCACCTATACCTCCTATTTCCTAGTCGTTCAGGGGTTTCAATGGCCACTCAAAGGATGTGACCATCCTTCACGTCCGTTATTACACATCCTGACCGTCACGGACGGTGTAGTGGGAATGCAGGTCTAAGAATATGCTTCTTCTCAAGGATTTAGGGGATCTAAAGATCTCGAGATTCCAACACTACTGTCTGGACACATACATATATATACACTATAAACGGTGTATACATTTTTACACATAACTCTCAGACACACTCAGAGACATCCACTGACACCCAGATATCCGTACATATCCACGATCACACACGTAAAAACACTGACCTCCAATCCCAGTCACAGAACCACACTCGTAGTAGACATGTTACATACATATATATAGTCACACACAGTCACACCTACGGACGTCTGACATACATACAAGTATTAAGTAGCGTACACGTTCTCGCATAGACTTTCCCTATGTCTGAGTAATTCAGACACAGTCTCTTGCACGACTAGACATAGAGTCCTGAGACAAGGGCCAAACGACCACTGAGAGATCCCATCGGTTTGAGTACTGTTGTTGTTTCCTTGTCAATCGTCAGGAGAACCTAACCCCGACAGTCTCCTTCGGGTCCCACCCGTCTTCCGTCCCCCCACCCTCCTTCGTGAAGGGACTCCTCTTCCCTCTATATCCAGAGGGTGAGAGGGTTCCCAGGTGAGAGGGGTGGGGGTGGCTGGAAAGGTTTTTTCTCGATTTCTCTTGACTCCGTCCAAGGTCTAAGTTGGGGGAGATTGGATCTTTAGGGTGGGACGATGAAGATCCCTTCCCTCCGTCCCTCCCTTCCCTCGCAGGGACACCAAGTCGAGCCAGGACCCCAACTTTCTAGTCTTTCCGTGGTAGGGTGGGGAAGGAAGTCCCCGCAGGTAGAGACCTCGAGTCACAGACCCACCGGTACCCGCCTCCGACTCCCGGGGGTCCCACCACCCCCCACCACCTATCTTTGGTCTACGGATCCCCCAAATATGACCTTCCTGGTCTCGGCGTCGGAGATGGGCGGGGACGGTGTACCGCGGAGACGGACCCGACGGGGTGGGGGACCCTCCGGCCCGACTCCCTCCGGACTCTCTCACCTCCGTCCAGGAACCATCCCGAGGGTCAACGACTGGGGTCGGGGACCCCTTCGACCCTTCCCGCACACACAGACCCGGGTCCTTATCGTCCCAGACCTGATGTCCTGATAGAATTTGTCCCACACCTTCTTCAGTCTCGGGTCCCAGGACTCCCTCCCTCGACCCTCGAAGTCCGTCGGGGAGACGGGACCAAAGTCGTGTCTGCAAACCCTCCCCCGAGACTCAGGTCCGTGACAGGGTGACCCCAACTGTGTAGTCCCCGGGACCGAGTGTAGAAGGTCCCTAGGACGAGGAACGGGAAGGGATCGTGAGGACGAGGGGGATGGGGTCATCCTAATCCCTAGGTCTAGGGGTTTACTTCACCTCTGCCGACCGGTATGGACAGAGGGGAATGGGAGAAGTTGGGGTATGAAGGAGAGGAGGACGGAGGTAAAGGAAAAGGCAACGAAGGAAAGAAGGGGTTAGATCAACCTCGGAGTTGGAGAGTGAGTGGATGGTAGAGAAGAGACCTCAGATCTGAAACGAGGAGACGGAGTCACCGGACGGACCAGATTTTCGCCCTACCGAAAGACGACCACTACGTCATTGAACGGGTTTCGAAGGGGAAACGGAGTGGTTGAAGCCTCGACCCAAACCCCTCCCCCCGGGTCTTTAGGTAGACCGTGGAGTCCGAGTCTTTGTGGGGGGTGGTCCCCCTCTGAAGCTCCAGTACCCTGTGGGGTGGTGCCCGTGAAGGAGAACCCGTCTGCCCACCCCACCGGGCACATTAGTAGCCTGTGTTAATACCTGATAAATATGAAGTAGGGGCGGGGGGTGGACGGACCGGCGAAATTGGGAGACGGAGACGACCTGGACCGGTCCGGAGGACGTCAAGAGGGACAGAACAAGAAGACTTCGGTAACAGAGGAGTAGAAACAAAGAGACCCGGATAAAGAAAGGGAAAAAAAAAACGACAAACACACCCAAAAAAAAATTCGGTGTATGACCAGAACACAAAAGGAGAGAAGAGAGGTATAATAAAGCGATCACAGAGAAGACTAAAATAACCTAACAAAGTAAACGAGACATACGGAGAGTCAGAAAGACACAAAGAAGAAAACGCAGAAAAGGAAACAGACGGTCAGTGGAACGAAGGGATTGGGAGAGGAGTTTTCAACTCAGATGTCCCAAGACAATCTCTTCAGTTTAGGACCCCGACCTTTGGGATTGAGGGGGTGGCAGGAAGGGACTTGTAACTGGGACAGACGACCAATTTAACGTCCATTGAGAGGGTCCTGAAGGTCGACGAGGACGGGGGAGGAGTTCAAACGGAACTCTTCGACTCGACCCTCTCATACTCCTCGGACCTCCACCCGTGGATCCTTCTCGTTCACTCCCCTGACTGACCCCTTATTCTTCTCGTCCCCTCCTGGTCCGAGGTAAGGAGACGACCCGTCCCGACCGGGCCCCTCTCCCCACACAACCCCTTATTGAACGTTTTGTTGGAGCAGACCGACCCGGGGAGTCACCCTCTGTACGACCAAGAAGGTGAACCGACGGGTCAGAAGAGAGAGGGTATTTGAATGGAGTCCCAGGTCCAAAGTTAAGTATCTGAAAAAACGTAAGGGGAGAAGGTTGACCCACTGAAAGAAAAGAAGGGGTAAAACTACTCTTCAGTTTGAAACCTTCAGGACGGATTCGAGATTGAAGTTAAGAAGGACGACGTCCCCCTTAGCTACGTGCTGTCACTCTTTCCCTTGGTCTGGGTGAGGGTCCTCTCGTACTCGCGAGTACTCTTGCTAGGTAGTCTCCAACCTCTGACCTACACACACACCGGTTCTTCCCGGATCCCGACCATTAACCGTTCTTTACTACCACAGACCCCAGACAGAAACCCCCTTTTCTTCAACTAGGTTTTTCCGGTCCGAACCCGTGCCTACGTAACTGGGTCACTGAAGGATGGGGGATGGGAGTGAGGACGGACGGAATTTAAAAGAGTCTATACGTTCTAGATCGAAGACGGGGTGTTTCCCTCCATCCGGATCCACAGTGAAGAGTTCTGACTTTGACTCCATGACCCTCCTTCTGACCCCTCGGGGTTCGGACACGGTCCGGGAGGGGTGGGACAGGGAGGGAGATCCGGAACGAGACCTTGGATGGATGCACTGGGAGTTTACGAACCCGTCGTCTTTCGGAGTTGGGGTCTCGTGTGCGAGGGAGGACTGAAAGTGTTGTGTCGAGAGGACGAGAGCTCCAGTCACTGACCCCTTCGTCCGTAGAGACACCAGTCGAGCCTACACACACACCCCGCACGTGCGGAGGTCGGTACAGTGACGCTAGTAGACACACACTCAAACAGAGACAAGTAAGTACTGTCACCGGCACGGGGCCACCCCTCGGGACGCGCGCACCTGCACGTGTACACAGCAGGACACAAACAGGTACTCACACATACAGTCACACAAGGTCAGAGAGACACACTCACAGCAGGGGTTAGGGGGTAGGGGGGGGACCTAGAGATTAATCACCAAACCCCAAACAAGGAAAAGGGAGGACAAGGAAGGGAGTCGCCGTCGTCGCCGCCGCCGTCCTCGTCGTCGTTGTCGTCGTCGTCCTCGTCGTCGGCGGCGGCGGTGGGCGCCTGGGCGTCGGTCCTGAGGCCTCAGTCTCATCCTAAGATCCTAGTCTCGGACTCACCCTTGTCCTCACGCCGACCGGATCCTCTCCTCGCCTCGGGAGGAGCCTGGGCGTCCGCTGGGGAACGGTCGTGAGGGTCACGGTCTGGAGGTCTCTCCTCTCTGAGCTCTGTGGGTCGGGGAATAGGGGGTCCATGTCCTGTGAGCCCTCGAGACAGACCCTCCCCAAGGGTGTCGACAGATACCATACCGACCCCCGTCCCACACCCCGTGGACCCGGGTGGGACGTAGACGGGTCTGGGAGTCGCGGGGGCCGTACGGGACTGTGGAACGGGACAGGGATGGGGAGGACGAAGGGACCCTCGGGGCAAAGAGGAGAGGGCGGGTCTAGGGAAGAAACCCCCTCGAGTCGTTTACCTCGTCCTTTGAACCCGGGAGACGGAGGGAGAGAGCGGGACGAGTAACCTAGGCCTCGGAAGAGGCGACCCTTTCGACATTAATCTCCCACCTAGGGATGTCTGTCTCTCGTCGGGGGGGTGGGGGTGGGGGATCAGGGAAGATTGAAATCTAGAGAAGAGAGGGTAAGAGGGTAAGAGGGAGGGAGAGGGAGAGGGAGAGAGGCCGAGTCGAGAGAGGTAGACGGACCGAGGGACCCTGGGCAAGGGGTCGGAGTCCTACCGCAGGAGGGACGAACTCCATTGACGGGGGAGGAAGGGGGTCCTGTGGTCGGACCTAGAATTACCAGGATTAGGGACAGGTGAGGGTGGAAGATTGAGTGTGTCTGTCAACGACACCACGAACAGTGAAGGTCCCCAGTCTCCTGCCCACCCCCCGTCCTCCGTCTTCTTTCCCCTCCTCTCTCTCGTCCCGTTCCCCAGTTCCTCGTCAGTCTCCTCCTGTCTCCCCTAATCCAATCTTCTTCCGTACCTGGGGACTCCAGGGGGTTCGTGTGGTTTAGACTCCTCACTTGATCCCTAGCTCCCTAGCTCTTTCCTTCCCCTCCCCTCACTTCTCTCCCCTCACCCTCTCTCTATTTGACCATCCCCTGCCCCCTCTCTTTATCCGGTCTCCTGACCGACTCACCCGTGACCCGTTGTCACTCATGTACCAAGAGACCCCCAGGACCGAGAGTCCTGAGTGGGATTCGTCACAGAACAGACCAAACATCCACCCCTCCCCCGACCCGAAGACCCGACCATCGTCTCCTCCACCCGTTACTCTCTTCCCTCTCCCGTCAGGTACATACACCCCCACGACTGGTCTCCTTGACCCGGGTCCAGACTCTCCGTTGGTTCCTCCTCCCGGTCCCAGACTCCGGCGGACGGGCCGAGTGTTTATAAATCGAAAGTCGGTTTCTGTTTGAGTCGAGATAAAACCCTCACCCTCCGAGGTCCCGCCTGACCCGGTGAAGGGGAGGTCCGACCCTGGGGTCGTAGGGAACGGAGACCGTGACTCCTACCTCCCTTGATCCCATGGTACCCCCAGTCCCGAACCCCCGAACTCTTTGACGACTGAGACGGTCCCGAAGACTCCCTGAGTACCGTGTAGTGTCAACCTTTCCGCCTGAGTGTCAGTGAGTCTCCGACAGACTTACAAGACTCAAGAGGAACGAAGACCTAGAGACTGAGACACAGAGACAATGGTGAAGACGAAAGACCCAGGGAGGTATCCTTAAACCCTGGTCTCTCGGGAAGGGTTTCTAGTTGAGGGCAGTCACCGGAACTGGAAGAGATAAGAACCCGGGGAGACTTCCGGGGTACAGACGAGGGTCATGTGGTCGAGTCCAGGTCCGACTGAGTAAGTCGGAACGTCCTCTCCACACACCCTCTACCTGGTCCTTAGAGAATTGTAGACACAAGTGACCGGACGGACACTCACAGTCTTACATTTCGTCGTGTGGACGTGCACACCGACCGAGACACCCTCGTGTCGACACACATGTCCGACCCAGTGGGTTCATAGACAATCAGGTTCACCCCTTACCACACACATTCCGACCACCTATCCCTCGGACACGGACTCAAACTCCCTTACCGTACACTCCGTCACCCCACCTGTGGTACTGGATCAACCCCCAGGAGTCCCGATACAGATGGGAGACGACGTTCCTCCGTCTAACGAGTGGGGTGGTAGAGGGGTTCTCTGAGTACTAACTCGGTAGTGACTTTACGACACGAACCTCGAACTCCTTCGACCTCCTGATTCCACGTACCTTTAGGACCCAGGTGGGTTTCGTCCCCGGCACAGTTACCCGCACCCGAAGTACGGTCTCAACGGTCGCACCGTGACCACGGACGCCCTCACCGACCCGGTCTCCAGACGACCTTTCTGTACCCTAGCCCCATCGTAAACCGTTCTCCTCGCACAGGACCTTTGACCTGAAAGAACAGGGAGTGAGGGACATTCGACCTCTACGGGGATTATGGTTCCGAAGGTCGGAGACAGAGAAAGTAGATAAAACTCCCCGTGGACCCGGGAGTTCGAAGAAGAATATGGGGGTAGTCCTTCAGGAGAACCTGTCACCCTTCTTGAACCCACAAGTCTCTCCCTTCGAACTGTCCTCCGAGTGGACCCGACTCACTCTCTACGTCTCCTAGTCCCTCCTCCCTCTTTACCCCTACCCCCGATTACTCCTACCTCTGAACCCTCGACCTTCTTGGTTTGTTAAACCCTCCTCCGACTTTCACCTCTTGACCTTTGACCCTGGAGTCCACCGGTCAGTCGTGAGTCTACAGGTTCACTCGGAAGGGCACGCTCCAGTCCCCTTTCTCCCGCCCCAGGGGAGGGGTACACTCTCACTCTCGACCCTGTCGAGGAACAGAACAAGAAAGAGGTCTCTAAGGGGGAAGTCATGAATTTTTGGACATAACCACACCAACAGTAACAAAAGTTACCTACACCCACCTTCGTCCTCCTTTTTGTTGAGTTTCCACCCGAGGTCGGGGGCCGAGGGGGTGTACCCCTGTGTCTGCGTGTATAAATCTTAGGCATTGGTCCTGGGAGAGGGATCAAGAGCCCTCTCGGGTTCGTCGTGCTGTTCCTGTGACTCCGACGCTACTTGGAATCGGTTCACGGGTCGAGAACCGGAGGTCTTGGAAGACTCGACAGACCACGGGTCGAGGGGGAAGAGACAGGGGGCCCGGGACCCCGAGAGACAAGGGGTCCCGCCCCCAGACGACAACCGGACCCCGACGAACGGAAGAGAGTGGGGAGGAAGGGCGGGGTACCGACCCACCCCAGGAACCCGAACCGACTCCGGGGACACCGGTGTCACACTCCCGGCCCGCCCCCCCTGGCGCAGCCGCAAAAATTTTTATTTGGCTGGCGTCCCTTTGGTTGCCTCGGCCCGGTCCGTCCGTCTCCCCCTCCCCCACCAGTCCCCCTCTTCCTCCCTCCTCACCGGACCAGACCCCCAAAAGACCTCGGGTCGTGACCCCCCTAAAAGAGAATCCATCCTTTAGACGGAGGGGCCTGGAGGGGAGAAAAGAAGGAAGGGGGAGGAAAGAAAAGAGACGAAAGGACACGGAAGGAACGGGTCAGAGAAAGGTAGTGGAGAGAAAGAAACAAATAAGACGAAAGGAGAGAGAGGGAGGAAAACAGCGAAAAAGGAAGAGAAGAGAAAGGGCAGGGACGGGCAAAGACGGGGACACCTGGTCGAGGGTGACAAAAGTGAGGGGCGGGGTGGGGGATGGTGGTCCCCGAAATTCCAGTCCAAGAGTGGAACGTCCGAGGAGACGAGACCAAGATACCCAGAGACGGGGAGAGGAAACGTGTTATGCAAAGCTGGAAAGGAAAGGTGATCCTAAACGGAGGACGGGGTCGTCGACGGGACGGAACGGGTGGAGGCGAACCCTCCACCCTCCGAGGTCCCTGTGGGACCGACCCTTCCTACGTCCCGAAGACAGTACCGGTCTAAACTCCTGTGAAAACTACCAAGTTTAAACCCTCAGGTACGACAGTAGTCCTGGAGTCTTTCTCCAGTGACCCGTCCCCTTTGTCGTCCAAAGGGAAACCCTCGTCCCGTTCCGACCGCTAACGTGTGCGTCGGGAGTGACGTTCGGAGATTTGGAGTCTAGAAGGAGATCCTAACCACAGTGTCCGTGTCTGATACGCGATCCTCGATCGTCCGACCGGACCCTTGGGACGTAAGAACCCAAGAAAAAGTCAAAATGACCCTTCCATGGTCCGTGTAAAAACGACAACAGTAACTCCCGGGGGCAGTTCCCTGATATGTCCCAGTCGAAGACTGAACGAAAACCACCCTAAGAGTCATTACCTACGGATACGTACGGTCGGTCTTTAGGTCCTCCCGTGGTAAAGGAAGACCCTACGGGGTCTCGACTGAGTCCCTCCCCGTGACACTCAAGGACTCCCTACCACTAGAGCCCCCAGAACCGGACCATCGTTGTCGTGCTACCCGTAAACCATAAGGATTTTCTGGGGACACGGGACGTAGATATGTGCAAAGGGAGTAAAGTGACACGACCTCCCCAGAGATGCACAATCCCCTGTGACTCCGTACCTCCCTCCCCACACCGACACTCGGTGCTAGTATCGGTTAGGTTAAGGGACGGGACCTCCCCACACTCCTAAAGTCGAGAGGTTCGGGAGGGTTTCCCCATGGTCGACCGAGGTGTTTCGTCCTCCACGGATTACGGGCGAACTTTCTGTAAGAACGGAGTCGGTGTCGGGACCGAACCGCCGTTGGGACAAGGGAGAGTTACAGGGTCACAGAGGCGGCAGCGAAGGAGAACGAGGGACCGGGTCCCAGGGACGGTTCTCTTTCTCTAAGGAATGGTCCCTGTACTCCTGTGACGAAATCCCACTGATCCGGTGACGGAATCAGTCCTCTACTTCATCTCTGTCCTTCACTTATTCCCCAGTTCGACCCTTTTGGACCTTGTCCCCGTTGATGCCAGGGGATTCTGAAGCCGAAAAGGGGTGCGACGAGAAAGTCGGAGCAGAAAGGAGAGGTTCAGGGGGTGGTACCGGAGACGAGGGTTGGGTGAAGGTCCCCAGTCCTAGGGATTATGAGTGACGTAGGTCCACGACGGAACTGGGGACCGAGAAGAGTACCGAAAAATTCTTCGTAGAGGACAAGGAGTCTCCGGGAACGTGTAGGGGTCGTAGTGTCCCTCGAGACGGAGGACGGACAATCCAACCCACAATGGCGGGGACAGACCCAGGAGACGAGAAAAAGGTCTGAGGTAGACTCGAGAAGGGACCCAGGGTCAGGAGTGACGGGTAGGGGGAGGGACTGGAATGGAGACTTAGGGGCAGGAGAAGTGGAGAGGGAGTGGTGGAAACAAGAAGACAAGAGGTCCAGAGGTCCGACACGTCGGGACGCGTAGAGGAAAAGAGGTGGATTCGTGACGAAGAGAGAGGGGTGTCCTCCTTCGAGTGATACCGAGGTCGGGGGACCGGTACGACTGTCGCCGCACGTCATTTAAACCGTCGAGGTCGGGAGACGCCCTGAGGTGCTGTGACCCGTTTCGTCCGTGTTTCTTCGGTATGAGACACTGGTCACTGGAAAGTCGGAGGTTTTGGTACCCCCTACGAATGGGTCGGGGGAAGAGGTCGTGGTTACCCGAGGAGAGGGGGGGTCCGTCGGGAGGTCGTGGGTGGAGCCCGATACGGTTACTGATGGGAGGGAAAAGGGTGAGCAAGGGTCCCGGGTGCCCGTGGGTCCTGGGACCCGAGGATCACGGGTTCCCCGTGTCGAGAAGACTGACGGACGGGTCGCAGATGTGGAGAGACCTGTACCGTGTGGGGATACCGAGGACCATGTTCCGTCCGTAGGTGCGTCCGTAGAGTGGCCCGGGTCCGTTACGAGGATGGGGAACCACCCTGTACGTAGGACCCCCGTTGACCGAGCCACCGCCCGTCCCGGTCCCACTACCCGACGTTCCCTGTGACGGATGTCCGGGACGAGTCGGAGGTAACTTGGGGGTCGACGGGTGGATGGGCAGGCTGAAACGGGGGGAATTAGGTCGGGGGATAGGTCGAGGGGTGGAGGACGTCGGTCCCGGGGTCGTACAGAACGGGGTCCTACAGATATTTGGGTTCCGTCACCCGTTGTCACCCGTCGACCTCCCCTCGCCACCTCGGTTTGGGGGGGCCCCACGTCCGTGTCCCCCGTCACGACCGATGCCCTCGTCGCCTCGTCCCGCGAGGAGGACACTGACGGGGTTGACGGTCCTCGACCTCGCGGACCCGCGACGGCGTCGGCCCGACGCTTTCTTCGGCTAGGTGTCAACGGTGTAGGGCCCGACACCGTTCCACATGCCGTTCCGGAGGGTAGACTTCCGGGTGGACGCGACCGTGTGCCCTCTCTCCGGAAAGCAGACGTTGACCGAGAAGACACCGTTCTCCAAGTGGGCAAGCCTGCTCGACCTCGCGGTGCACGCGTGAGTGTGGGCCCTCTTCTTCAAGTGGACGGACGAGACGAGGTTCGCGAAATGGGCTTCACTGGTGGACTCGTTTGTAGTTGCGTGGGTGCCGCTCGGTCCAGGCCCTGGGGGTCGGTCGCCGGGGTTCCTCGACCCCCTCCCGGCGTCGCGACCGCTTCTTCTCCGGTCAGTCTGCGGGTCTGGAAGACGGAGTGGCCGTGGGGGTCTTTTTCGGGGACTTCCGTCAGGCCTCGTCTCGTTGGACGACCTCTAGACTCGACCCACCTCCAGAGGTCGGGGGACTCCGACGGAATGGTCGGAGAGGACCGAGACACCTGGTGACGAACGTGGAGTGGGGGAGACGGGGTACGTACAACGGGAAACGTTGAGATAGGTAGAGGCGGAGAAGGGTGGGTAAGACCCGGACTCATAGTGGGACGTACGGAGGAGTCAAATAAAGGAGGGGAACGGTACTCTAGGAAGACGTTTGAGAGTAGAGTCCGACAGTGGACCACGGACTAGAGACGTGAGTCCCGAAGTCTTCGAGAAAGGACCGGTGACGTGTCAAAGAGACGAGAATGGTTTGGTTGAGTGAAGGGGAGGTAGACCCGAGGGTTGTGAAGTAAAGAGGTAGAGTGATTGAGGAAATGCACGTAGAAAATACGGAGGGTTCGAATAAATGGTGATAAGGAATCGAAAGTCCGAGGCTAGAAGAGTTGAAACATCAGGTGACGGAAGATACGAGGTCTCGTAAAAAAATGTTTGTCAGTACTACTACTATTACTATTAAATAACGGGGGACCACCGGAGAAGTAATCCCTGGTCTCAAGCCCCCTAACCCCATTCACTGGACCGTCCCTCGTCCCACGGTTCTCCCCCGTCTGACCACCCCTAGACTAGGGTTTCTACCCCACTGGGGTCCCAGTCCCTCCGACGGGGGTCCGTACATATAAATTGGGGATACAAGGTTCTCTTTACTTATCATTATTATTATTAAGATAAATAGATTCAATACTACTGTCCAGTCCATCTCACTCGACCCCTCCCTTCCCCCAGGTAAAGACGATACCTTCAAAATCGGTTTACGTAGAGACAGATCTTTTTCACTATCACCTCTAGAACAATTATCTTGATAGTAGTCCCAGAGTCAATTACCACAAAGAGAATTGCCTTAGAGATTATCTCACTTAATCGATCTAGAGACAATTACTCAACTACCCCATAGAGTGTTGATTCCCTAGGGATTATAAAGGTCAGGACCGGTCTTCGACACTTTTGAGTTCGGGATACCTCCCCTCTTGACCTTACATGAGGTCTAAGGAACTGGGGTCTCGTCCAAGAAGGTGACGGGGAGGACTGTGGTACTGGGGTAATCCGATTAGGGAACAACGGCGGAAATTGTCTCGAACGTCGACGGTAGAATCTGTACGAGATACCCCTTCGGGTAGATTGGGTTCCTCCTGTAATCAAACCTTCACAGAGAGGACCTCTTTTCCGCTCCTTCCGAAGGAGACCCTAGTCTAGTTCTTTTAGCTCATAAATAACTCACGAATGAGACACGTTCCGTGACACTATCCGACCACGGGTCTTCAGTACTCTTTCTTCTTAAATATCTAGATCCTCCTGTCTTCAGGGGTTCGACTGAACCCCAACGTAGGTGTCCGGCCGTTGGACCCTGAAGGCTACGAGGGTTGAGGTGGAGGTCACTGAAAATTTCGGCGAAGCACGGAAACTTACGGAAAGGACACTGAAACCTAGGAGGAAAAGATGAAGAACGAGGGAGTTCCGGGGTTCAATTTCCCAGTTTCGGCGGCCTCGAACCCCTCTCCCATTATAACACCTTCCCTTCCCTAGTTCGGGAGTACCTCAGAAAAAAAAAAAAAATTAAATTATTTATTTTCAAACTAAAATGTAAAACAGTACGACTCTCTTCTCCTTCTTCTCCCCTCTTTCCACGCGGTGTCCTAAAGAGGAACCGTTAGGCCCCTCAGTGGTCCCCGTAACACAGGACGGAGAAACGTGCAATGCGGACCCTATCTTATGAAGCCGACAGGGCGGAACGCCGCCTCCACAAAAAATTGTCGAGTCTCGAGAGACGCCTCAACCTTTCCGTTTCTCCAAAGAAGGGGCCGAGAAGGAGCCCGAGCCTTGGTCGCCTGGACCGGGCCGTAATCGGCCCTGCGCGCAGCCGGGGCACGCCTCATGGCGCCCCGGTCTCGGGCCGCGCCACGCCGAGGGCGCCCGCCTGGGCGGACCGTGCATTGGGCGGGGGCCGGGCCCCGGACGTTAGTCAGCACGGGCGGTGCCTCAATCTCCGCCTTGTTTTCCGTGAGACACCGCCGGTCGGGGGTCGGTGTTATCCCGAAACACGCCGGGGGCGGGGGATCCCGAGGGGGCGGTCCGTCTCCCCGAGTGGGCGTCGAGGGGGCCGGACCCGGGCTGACGCCCGCCGCGGGGTCAGGCGGCCATGGGGAGCCCCCGAGCCCTCTCCGGGCGGCGCGACGTCGCCCCTCCCCAGCCGCCCAGGGTCCGCCGCTAGGCCGGCTCGAGCTCGACGGCCGGGGGAAGGGTGGGGCGGGGATAGGTCCACGCTTTAGAGGACGGGAGCCCGCCCCGCGTCCCGAAGTTTCCGCGAAACTTCTTCCTAGCCTCAAGGCTCCTGAGAGGGCGCCCGGCCCCCGGCGCCGCCTTCTCTCTGACTTTTCCCCGCCCCCTGCGGATCCGAGCGCCGCCGCCGGGCTTCACCTGGGGGCCCGAGCCGCGATGGGGCGACCCGGCCGAGGAGCCCTGGGGGGTCCCGGACCGGAAGAGCGGACGGCCAGAGGCGGACAGGCCACGGTCGAGGGCGGGCGGCGTCGGAGCGCCAGCAGGGGAGGGGCCGGGGAGCCGGGGAAAGTAGAAGGGATCTGAGGCGAACCCCAAAACGACCAAAGACCCTCTATTTTTGGCGGAGTTTATCGCCGCCGCGCGACGGTCCTGTTTGTCCCGGCCCGCCCGGTACACGCGGACCAATGGCCGGGGCCCGGCCCCGCGGCCCGAAGCCGCCCGGGCCCCTTCCCCGCCGCCCGGCTCCAGGTCCGTGGGTCCGAGGGCACTACGGAGGGCGGAGAGTTTCATCCCCCGGGTAAAATCTTCAAAGCCCGTCGCCGTCCCCGCGACGGAGCCAAAGGGCGGGTCCAGCATCCCTCCCCGGCCCCACCTCTGGCGGACGACTCTCGAGACGCGGGGGCCCTGACACCCAGAGTCAGTGACACAGCGGCCCCGGTGGCGCGGGGGACCACTTCAATCACCTCTCACGCGATCCAGGCCTGATCGGAGGGTTCTGAGACCTTTAACACTTTTTAGTAAGTTGTTTGCAATTTATTCGACATACCCGAAGGGACCACCGAGCCTGGCATTTCTTAGGCGGACATTACGCCCTCTGGACCCAAGCTGGGGACCTAACCCTTCCAGGTGAGGTCATAAGAACGGTCCTCTTAGGGGCACATGTCTCCTCGGACCGCCCGATGTCAGATGCCCCAGTGTTTCTCAGCCTGTGCTGACTCGTTGATTCGTGTGTGTACCCTCTACCACCGACACACACTTATGTGTCTCGTGGCAAAGGAAGAGAGGTCCAGTGTAATGACCATTCTCCGTCCGTGGATTGACTATTAATATTTCGTTAGACAACCACTTTTAGTCCGAAGAAACTTCCCTCCCACCTTCCACGTCCGGGTCCGACATCACTCAAAACCCCCAACCTACCACGGTTCCAATTCTATGTTACTTTGACAAACACCCACCCTGAAGGGACCACCAGGTCACCAATTCTTAGGCGGACGGTCACGCCCCCTGTGCCCAAGGTAGGGACCACGTCCTTCTAACGTGTGCTCCTTCTCGCTGTCGTTGAACTATTTCGGGAGTGTGTCGTTCCTTCTGGACCACGTCCGTTTTTATTAATGTAATTAATTTTTTTTCAAACCCTCACCGTAGAGTGACAAGAGGTGTCTAGACAACGTCAGTGTCTGAGGGTGAAAGGGAAGTCAGGATATGACGAAAGGACAGAGTCGTTCACGAAAGAGTCGGTCAAAGAGGTTTGATGGGGCAAAAGTATAAGACGAGAAAATGTGGAAGACACTGAAGGATCCGTTGTCATTCGATTACCGGTCTCTCCCATGAGTGTCACAACAGACAAAGTATAGTGGACCCCTGAAAAACCTCGATGTCGAAGTCTCGAGGTGGGGTCTTAAACATAAAATTGTTCTAAGAGTCTACTCAGGGTACAAATAATTGGAAGACCTTGGGGACCAAAAGACTGAGTCCCATATTTCGAACTCCCTTTGAAAAGTACATCTTTTCTCCCCGTCTGTTTTTATAATTTGGTCTTACAGAGAGGTTACTCCGACCAACGAGAACCCTCACCCCTGATACGGAATGTGTCAAGACACACGGGTCTCGGACTCGGAACCTTAACAACTCACACACACACACGTGTGTGCACGTGTGCACGTGCGTGCGTACAAGCCAGTACAAGTTGAAAAAAGCTGTGGTACCCGACATCGGGCGGTCCGAGGGGACAGGTACCTTAAAAGGTTCGTTCTTATGACCTCATCCAACGGTAAAAGGAGAAGTCCAGTAGAAGGGGTGGGTCCCTAGTTTGAGAACAGAGGACGTAAAGGACGTCCCCCTAAGAAATAGTGACACGGTGGACCCTTCGGGACCTTAACGAATAATTATAAACAATTTACTTACTTGGTTACAGGTCCCAGTGGATCAAACACCGTCTCAATCTCGACAAATAGAGGACATAGACGAATCACGAAATGTTAAATAATTTACCGAAACAAAAGTAAAAATACATACCCTTTGTTGGTACACACTCGCGGGAGACGTTCACTCCCTTGACTCCGAGTTTCTCAAGTTACTAAAAGGTTTCAATGTGTCGACATTCTTCTCCTCGGACGTCAGACGTAATCTGAGGTTAAGATAATTATTGAGGTAACAATACTTAATCTCATTCTATTTATAGTGAATTTTTAACGTCGTATCAACTATATGTTGTAGCATAATCAAAGTTCACATGTTAAGTCACTAAACTATGAAAATATCTAATATGAGGTATGTCAATAATATTTCATAACTGATGAAAGGGACACGATATAACCGATGTTACAAAGTTCACATGTTGCATCACTACAATAAAGAAATTTGAGGTGTGTTTCAATAATATTTTATACCCGATATAAGGAACACATAACGACAACAAGTCAACGATTCAGCACAGGACTGAGAAACACTGGGGTGGTTGACATCGGGAAGTCCGCGGAGACAGGTACCCTAAAGGGTCTGACCTCACCCAACGGTAAAGGGAGAGTTCCCCTAGAAGGGGCTGGTTCCTAACTTGGTGTCCAAGAACGGAGAGGACGAACCGTCAGCCTAAGAAGTGGACCCCTTCGGGACACAACAGTAATGTAGGAACATTAAATAAAAAATGAAACATCGAACATAGAGAATTAGGGGAAGTGGATAAAAACGGGGAGAGGAGAGGTAGAGTGAAAATAAGACTTCCGTCTTAAGGGCCAAAACCATAAAAATTCCAGGCTAGAGGGGACACGGAGTGAAAGGAAAATCATCATATTGTCATAGGTAGAGTACCTCAACATTTCTAATCAGTTCGTGAATAGTATTATTCACGAGTCCTTTATAATCAAAGGGTTGACAAGGGCGAAAAGGAAGGTCCTTCGGATTGGGACACCGGAAATCCAAGACCGCCCGCGTCATGAAAGGGAGGACTGAAAGGAGGATTCCCACTCGCAGGGAGTTGAAAGGTCGGTCGACGGGCACTATTCTCAGCCATAAAAGGAGACCCGCTAAGTGTCAAGACCTTCCCAAATTAAATTAATCCATGAAGGGACTTGCACCGAATAAAACCCGAAAAGCTCACGACTCTCACTCACCCTCTGATACGACCCCTTAAGCCTTGACCCTTTTGTCGTCAGAGTGTCCTTTGTTTTGTTTTGTTTTTTTGGGCGAGGCTGAGAATTGATCCCCAGTCGCGACGCCGACACAGCCGCGGCGAGGGACAGGGTGGCGGTCCGCCGCGCGGTCCTGCGGCCTTCAGCTAGGGTCTTGACGCGTACGCAGGAAGAAGAGGTCACGAGAAGGCAAATGAAAGAAACTCGAAACATAACGGCAAACAGGGTACGCGGATGGGCATGCGTAGGCTTAGATCGGGCCCTTGACTTTCAGTCTCCTCGCCCCTAGACCCTCAAAAGACTAAGGCCTGCAGGAGCCCTGGCCGTTCTACACGAGGGACCCCAACAAGGGAGGAGGTGGCGGATCCCCTGTTTAGTGGGATATGCTCGTGTTATTGCTTGACCACTGTCCGTCATCGACACTCTCAGGCGGAGGGCTGAAGGCCCCGGTCCACCAGGCCCGCTCCTCCCTCCCTGGAAATCCGTACCCCCCGCCACAGCCTCCCATACGCGCTCCGTCGCACCCCCACCCCCCGCGCAGCGCCAGGGGTCTGACCTCCTAACCTTTGTTGGAGAGGGTCCCACCTCTTCTTCTCTTCTCTACCTTACACAAAATCTCGACCCTAACCTCCTACTCCCTACGACTCCTCGACACCCCGCCCGGCTCGCCCCTACCTCTCTCATCCCCGCTTAGATCCCCGGCACTGACACGTCCTCCTGAAGACTTTTCAACCTCTGTCATAGACCCTGTTGACCCTTCCGGGTTGGACCCCTCAAAAAAGGGGGCTCCAAAAGGACCGTTCCCTTTCCTTCTCTTTACCTGCAAATAATTCGTAAACGCACCTTCTTTCTCCGAGACTCAGTCCACAAGAGGTGTTTACAAAATTATTACACTAAATTATTAGTGTCGTAGGGATACTTTATAATAAGACCAAAATGGCTATTCCCTCTATTCTGAACAAAGGGGTCAAGGTGTTCACAAAGAAAACACCTTTACCCTTTGTCCCCCCAAGTCATCTCTAGACCCTTCCTCTTGAGTGAGTGACAGTATGGAGAGTAAAAACCGATATCACCTAGTTAGAAGGACAGGATTTGGACTGATTCCTCGGGAACTTCTGGGGACCTTCCGACCTGGTACCGTGTTCTTGACGGAAGTAGGTGGTGGCCCTCGTTCACACCTTCTCTACGTAGTTGTAAACCACTCTGAACCGTTTCCCAGAGGACCCGGTGACCGGACGTCTAGGACCTGCGTCACCACAGTGGTGGAGAGACGGGACCCGAAGGACCGAGAGAGATCGAGTCTCGACAGACAGTAAGTTGTGTAGTTTAATAGTCAGGAAAGACACCTTGAGTTCCGACACGTCGCCATCAAGGCAAAGTAGAGGTTACTGAACGAAAGGAAAGACCAAATTAATACATTTGACCTAGGGAGTGCAGTAACAGTGAAAGACTCGGAAATGGACTTCGAGTCTTTCCTATCCATATTCCAACGTCACTTATTAGAGTATGTACCCAGTACGTAAAACATACACCTAAGTCAAGGACCGACACGGCGAAAAATCGACACACTGGAACTCGTTCAATGAATTAGTAAGACAGGGAGTTAAAGAAGTAGACATTTTACTTTGGACAGAATGTTCCAAGATCACTACTAATTTACTCATTTTGTGTATAATTAGGGAAGTTCTCAATCGGTAATAATCGTAATAGGAGTAGTAACATACATCCCCAAGTTTCCCATACAAGTAAACATTAAAGTACTCGACAACGGTATGTCAGGAGGTTCAACATGTATAAATATCTGGGTGGTCGTCACTCTTTGATACGAGGTTTTTTTGGGATTTTTACTTTGTTTCGGTTTTTTCACATACTCTCACGGACAAAAGACTGTGAACAGAATAGTTTGAAACTATAAACTAAAACGTATTGTCAAAGTAAACGTACAGAGGAACTCACTTCGATTTGTAGTCCAACACCAGACTTTTGGGTAAGTCAGGACCTAAGAAAGAACTAAAGACGGAGATAGCTCGACGACGAAGAGAAGAACGACAGCACCACAAAAAAAAAAAATTATAAATAAATCGACGAGACCCAAGAACAACACGTCCTAGAATGTAGAAGCAACACCGTAAACTCTAGAAAATCAACGCGACGTCCTAGATCAAAGGACTGGTCCCCGACTTGAGGCCGGGGGACGTAACCCTCATACCCCAGAATCGGTGACCTAGTGGTCCCTTCAACGAAGGACGACAGAAAATATACTTATCGACAAAAAACAAAAAAAAAAATTCAAGACAAATAAATAAAATAAAAACAACGCGACTCAGAAGTCGACGACACGCCCCCGATAGAGATCAACACCGTTCGTCCCTAATGAGAAACAACACCCCACGATCCCGAAGAGTAACGTCACCAAAGAGAAAAACGTCTCGTTACCGGGATCCGTAAGTCTGAAGTCATCAACACCATGTGTCCGAATCAACGAGACGCCGGACACCCTAGAAGGGTCACGTCCCCAGTCTGGACACGAGGGTGTAACCGTCCACCTAAGAATTGTGATCTGGTGCCCCCTTCGTTACAGGGACGAAAAATTATACGAAAGATTCAAACAGTATCGAAAAGAAGTTCCTCGTTCGCAGAAAATTAAAGTACCGACGTCAGTGGTGGACGTCACTAAAACCTCGGGGGTTTTTATTTCAGTCGGTGACAAAGGTAACAAAAGGGTAGATAAACGGTACTTCACTACCCTGACCTACGGGATTAGAATCAAAAAACTTACAACTCAAAATTCGGTCGAAAAAGTGAGAGGAAAAAGTGAAAGTAGTCCTCCGAGAAATCAAGAAGCGAAAGACGGTATTCCCACCACAGTAGACGTATAGACTCTAATAACTATAAAAAGGACAGTTAGAACTAAGGTCGAACACGAAGTAGGTCGGGAAGTAAAGTGTACCACATAAGACGTATATTGGATTTGTTTGTCCCATTGTTATATGTCGGAATAACATGAGGAAAGGGTTAAACCTTGATCAGACAACAAGGTACAGGCCAAGATTGACGACGAAGAACTGGACGTATGTGTAAAGAGTCCTCCGTCCATTCCACCACACCATTAGGGTAGAGAACTTCTTAAAAGGTGTCAAACAATACTAGGTGTGTTAGTTTCCCAAACGACGATTCAGCGAAGTCAGACCGTATCAGTCATTTCGTCTTCATCTACAAAAAGACCTTGAGAACGAAAAAGATACTAGGTCACCTACATCCGTTAAACTAGAGACCAAAGGAGACGGAAAAGATTTTGGTCGAACTTGTAGACCTTCAAGTACCAAGGTGCATAACAACTTCGGACTGAACCTCTTCAAACTCGTAGTGAAACGATCGTACACTCTACTCACGTTAACACGCCATCGAACTCGTAAGAAACCGTAACGGAAAGAAACCCTAACCTTACTTTTGACTGGAAAAGGTCAGGACACAGGTGACGACTCAAAAGGTTTAAACGACTGTAAAACTCACGTCGTGAAAGTGTCGTAGTAGAAAATCCGAAACTTTATCGAATCGACCTTAAAATAGTGGAGGTGATCGAAATAAGCATCACCACGAAGGATTCCGGGTGAACTGAAGCCTAAGGTCCTTCAGACCGAGATCCACTCATTGTGTGGTAGCACCAATAAACCCAGTACTTCTAGAAAAAACATATCAAGACACATAAGAACGGTGGAGAAGAATTATAGCAGACGAAGACAATCCAGGTACGGTAAAGACAGGAAATAGCTCGGGTAGAAACGTACTTTACAAGGGAACCATAGAGATTAAAAGAACTTCTTCTCGAGAGATCAGAAAGGGTAAGACTACAAAAGGAGATAAAGAAACGTAACTAGTGACTCCTTCTGAAAGAATAGATAGGAACGACAAGAAACCTTGAGACGTAAGTCTACCCATATAGAAAGGAAAAGAGGAAACGGAAATCGAAGAGAAGAAAAGAGTCGATAAACATTCTGGAGGAGTCTGTTGGTAAAACGGAAAAAACGTAAAGATAAAACCCCCCTACCAGAACTGGTGACGGAGGACATGTCACAATGTTTGGAGGTAGGTATCAAGAAGTCCGTGAGACAGATAGTCTAGATTAGGGAGCTTAGACAAACAGTGAAGGTGACATATTAACATTCCCTAAACTAAATCCAGTAAGGACTTATCAGATCACCAAAGGGGATGAAAGAAGTTAAATTCAGACTTAAAACGTTATTTCTCAAGTACTAGACTCGGTGTCAGTCGAGGACCAGAACAAAAACGACTGACATATCTCGGAGAGGTATAGACCGACGTTTCTTATATTAGTCAGACTAAAGTCATAACTGGTAGAACACTACATGTACACATCTCAGAAGAGAACACAACAACCTTCTCCCACAAACGATACTAGTCACGCAAAAGAACCGTTTTGAGATAATCGGAAACGGGACGAAGTAAAACATGAGGTTCCGGTTTAAACGGACAATGAGGTCCGTAGTAAACTGAAGGATATAAACGTAAGGTCAGGGGATATTACTTTTTCTGTAGAAAACCCCCACGATCAAGATTTTCCAGAACATCCAGAAGTATCTTGACAAGTCGAAGTCGAAGAAGTCATAATAACCAACCCCGTATCTGAACCTAATGACACTATAACTTACCAAACGGAACCTTTGTTTGTCTAGTAAGACAGTAAAAACTCTAACGTGGGTTCATGACGTAAAACCTGAGAAAACAACCGATACTCCCGATGAGGTAAAGAAGATTCCCTAAGAACGGGTGTCATCGTCTATGTTACCAGTAGACTTAATTTAAGTGGGTAAGGTCAGGTAAAATCAAGTGACTAAGGATTTTACAGTTACAAGTGAAGACGGTAGAGGATAAACTGGTGAAGGTTAAAGTGCAGGGACTAAGTAGCTGGATTGTAAGGTCCAAGGATACCTTATAACAAGAAATGTCGTAGCCTGAAATGAAGGTGGTGGTCAGTGTAGGTGTTGACCCGCAACAAAAGCGAAACTGTCGTCCCTTCGGGAGACGATAGAAAAATTACAACCAGGACTTGACCTGAACGTGGTGTGGAACCACAAGTGAACAGACAAGTTGTGGGAGTCAGCCTATAAGATGTCCGAAGTGTGTGAGTCGTGCAAGTTTTAGTCAGACAAAAGGAGAGATACGGTCACAGAAGGAACACAAAAAGCAGAATTCCTTACGGGAAGGATCAGTATATTCTTCACCAAACTTACATCCGAAACCCTGTCTGTCTGTCTAACTTAGGACTGAGACGAAAAAGGATGGATCAAGTGGAAACTATTAGTTGGAAAGTGTGAGGGACAAGAGAGTAGATTTTTACGTCTGCTATTGTTAGGGACAACATATCCCAACACTATTATCGATTCAATCTACAACGCACACTTCGACATCGGGTCGGGACCGTGTCACATTAGTCACAACCTACGATATTAATAGTAGATCCACAAAGGGAACTATAACGAGAAATGGAATGATTACAACTTAATCAGGAGGTCAGGACAGGTAAGATGAAGGAGTTCGAGAGTTTGAACAGGAGAAAAGAGTTGGGGGTCACCAAGTCCGGTGAAACCGCAAAGAAGATCTAAGGACTTCATAGAAGAATTAGATAAAGAAAGAGGGTAAGAACAGAGGGAGATTAGACGTCGGTCTGACTAGAAAGATTTTACAGACACACTAGTCAAATAAAGAGTTGACTTTGAGGAAGTCACCGAAAGGTAAGTAACAGAAGCCCGTTCAGGACTGAGTTAGACGTGTGTTTCGAGACTGTCTGGAGACTCGGAATTAACAGAGTAACTCCTTTACCCATCTTACTTTCCTGTCATATTTCACAAACTGTATATCAACGGTGAGTAATTTACCTTCACGAGAATAAATAAAAAATTTATAAATAAATACATAATGAGTGAACCGACGTGGTCCAGAAGCAACGTCGTACGTCCTAGAATATCAACGTTGTACATCCCAGATCAAGGGACTGGTCCCTACCTTGGACCCGGGGGACGTAACTCTCACACCTCAGAATCGGTGACTCGGTGGTCCCTTCAGGGACTAGAATAAGACTCATGTACAACGAACTTACTTACTTACTTACTTACCTCCTTGAATTTCCCCTCTGACTTCCCTAGTTTCGACAGATTGAGTGTCAAGGGAGAGGAGAGGTCCGCACTACATCCGGAAAAGCCCCACGACTTACTTTAACGTTTAAGTCTCCTCCTCCCATTCACACAAATGGAGGTCGGAAGAGATCAAAACACCAACGGTAGAGGGGAGGTATAAGAGGCATTAAGTAGGGTTATGGACAACCGGGTCGCGGAAAGGGAAGTCGGGACATAAAGACCGGGTCAACAGAGGTGACCACGATAGAAGAGAGTGGAGATGGATGGGGAGTACGGAGTCTCACCCACAGGTCTAGTGAACAACCCACCTTCCCGGACCTCTCACGAACGGGAACGAGTCGGGAATGGATCGTCCCACGGGTCACTCTCGGGACACTTGCTAAATTAGTGCCGACGAAGGAGTTGGGGTGTCACAAACTCACCCACTTCTGCCGTAGGTCGACCCGGGACCGTGAGACAGCTACCCGGAGGAGGGAGGTGCCCAGGGACAAAGGGGTAGACAGACATTCAAACCGAAGACGGTGACCGGGAGGGACAACGATGAGGAGATGAGGATGGTAAAAGACACGGAATCCAAGTCCGACACTACCCTTCTGCCGTCTCCCACCCTTACCAGGTCGAGGGGCACCCTCGAAACTCCCCTATTCGAGGGAAACAGGGTCCCGTAGGAGACAGACGAAACAATAATGTCGAATCCTCGCTTCTAGACTAACGACTTAAACGAGTTCAGTGTTTAACCACTCACATGGTCGAGACCCCGAAAACAATTTTCCTTCAGGACTTGGAACTTTGAAGAAAACCCCTCTCCCTTTTGTTCCGTCTCTGGGGAGGGTGGGGAAGGGACTGACAATGGGTACAAGAGCAAGGAAGATTGGAGGGTCATTTCTTTCTTTGTCGTTTTTTACCATTTGCCAGAGTACACCTTCCGTCGGACTCGAGACCCGGGCCCATACCACTCCACGTCAAGCCTGAGAAGTGAGAGTGAGGACGGGGTCCAGGTCGACGACGAACGCCCAGAAACGTACCGTGGGGGTGTGGTTGTTCAAACGGCACCGAGACGACCTACTGAGTTAGGCGCACATATTACGGTTGTCCACACACACCGTGCGACCCACCCGAGACTGAGAAATCAGAGGTAAAGAGTCGGGGGAGAAGGAAGAGGTCGAGACCACGGGCCCCTCAGGACGTCAAGGACTCGGGCGAAGCTACCGAGAAAAGTCTTGACCCCAGTCCCTCCGGGGTGTCGACCTACGTAGGAGAAAGGTTTGGGTCGGAAATAGGACAGGAGACAGGGTGACCTGGGGGTCCGCGACCTACCGGACGAAAGAAGAGACCTACAGACAGGAGTCAATATGAGGCCAGGGGACGTGGAGTCGCAGGGACTAACTGAGACAGGGGAGGGTAAAGTGGGGTCGTGATATCAGGGGAGGGACTTCGTGGCCGACGTCGCGTTACACCGTCGGGACCGGACCTTCGGGGAGTCACGGAGACAGAACCGACACCGGACGGTCTCGACGTAAGAGTAGACCTGAGACCTGGGGTACAGGAACAGATGGGCCACTCAGGGTCGTCAGAGAATGGAACCGGGCTCCGGTACCCCACCACTCCTCCAGACCCTCCTTTTCAAGAAATAGGAGTGTCGTGAAGGGTACCGATACCCTCTCGTCTGGATTCCGGTTCCACCTCCAAGATGGTTCGCCATAGATCTCTTTCCCCGTCTTATCCCCGAAGACCCTCACACCCCTCACACGTGGACACCTAGTACTTCACCTTTCTTTCAGAGAAACCCTCCTGACGGTCTACGTTCAAATTGTCTTCCCTCTTTCCGTCAATTACATCTATACCTTAATTATCCCTAAACTCGACTTTGGTCACTTTTACCTTTTTCTTAAATTGATTTAGATTGATTGATTGATCTTGATTGATTTATATTTTGGTCTTTGACCAAGAAATTTAAAACTTATTTCTAAAACCGAGTGAAATAATTCCGTTTTCTCTTTTAGTTTCATATGATAAAAGTCTTGCCCTTTTCTCTCTTGGTGCTATACCTTCTTTTATCTTAATAATCTCTTATAAAATATGTAAATCTGGTCGTGTAAACTTTTAGATTCCTTTACAAACTAAAAGATGGTTTATACACAATGGTTTCACCTACTCAACATGGTGATTTTTTCTACGGTCTGACTCTACTAAAAGACTATCAAACAGATTAACAGTCTCTTTTCTATTAGAGGTACAATAACCTTGATTGGGTCTAGTATCTTTTTAAACCTTTCGGAGGACTAAACAAAGAAGGAAAATTATTTGAAATATACCTGTTTCAAAATCTAAAAACCTTTTCGACGCCTGTCTCCCAAACCGATATGGAAGTGTCGTAAAGGGGGTAACAATTATAGACTATAATGGTACAATATAGACAGTTTTGATTCTTGACTGTAAACTTGCAACAATAATTGATTTGACATCTGAAACAAATGTAAAGTGGTCAAAAGGGTAATTACAGGAGAAAGACAGGGTAGGACTAAACAAAAAATATTTCAATTACACTGGGATTTTGACTTTGGACTGTTAATGACTAAAATTTTAGGATTTATTTTCTGATAGTTTTTCTTAGGTTTTCGTATATAAATTTTTTTTAAAATTGGATCACCTTAAAAGGTCTTTATCTTTGATAAATGGTAATCCTGTATATAATTTTACTAAATAATGTGACCGTTTAATTCCCTCTTTTTACAAACATAATTATTTACGGGAACTTATTCGTCTGTAGGACGACTTACGTATTTCATTTATCCTTATGTTTCTCTACTGGATTTGTATTTCTCATATATGAGTTTTACTCACCGACGGTATAATTTGTCACTTTATCCTCTATGATATTTTCAAAAAGGTCATTACAGTTCTATTTCTGTCTTCATAGTAATGGTGGTACAATTAGTTGTCATCAAAAGCTACAAGAACACTCACGTCATTCTGTTCTTTTTCCTTACACCATATTCAGAACTCTTTCTATTTTAATTAAAAATAAACCTCTATACTAAAATGTGGATCTATTTTGTTCTCTAAGTTGATTTTCTTTGGACAAATTAGACCATTCTTTACATTCATCATGGCATTAACCTAGGTCCTTTGACTTTTCCAGTATCGAAAGGAACATGATCATTCTTAGTCGACTCTTTAACACCACTTTTTATACAAGATAATGTTGTCCAGGTTATTAATGATATCCAATGATCCTTATTTAACAATTTAAATAAATTACAATCTGTAGACTTCTTTCACCAACTTCTTATAATTTCCTTTCACTTCAGCGAGTTAGTACAGGTTAAGAAACGCTGGCGCACCTGACATCGGATGGTCCGAGGAGACAGGTACCCTAAAAGGTCCGTTCTTATGACCTCACCTAACGGTAAAGCAAGAGGTCCTCTAGAAGGACTGGGTCCTTGACTTGGGCCCAGAGGTTGTAACATCCATCTGCGAAATGGCAGACTCGGTGGTCCCTTCAGTTATAATCTGTTCTTATAATTTTGTTTTCGAATTAATTACCACCCTGTACGACATAAGGACCTATCCTTTTAAATTAGTATTTCTACAGTTCAATTCACATAAAGGCCAATCGTAAGATGACTTAACAAAAACACTTGTACTGTTTTACGATAAATCTCAAAAATACTTTCGTATTTATACCTTCCTATCGGTGCTTACAAACGTTTCCTTCGTATAACTCTCCTCTGAACGGAGATCCATAACTTTACAAAGTACTTCAGTGTCATTATGTTTCTATGACAGTATTCTATTCTGTCTGTCTAGTCACATAGTCTTGTTGTAAGTCCTTGTCTAGATCCTTAAATACCTTTAAATTATGTATTACTTAAACCGAACGTAACGTTATCTGTTCAAGTCTAAAGAAAAAAAATTTCACCAAAACTGTTTTAACCGATAGGTAAATCTTCTACTATTTCAAGCCGGAACGAAGTGTAAAATATATGTTTATTTAAGGTTCGACTATTTTTTTGATTCACATTTTTATGTATTAATTTTCCTGATCTTTTTATGTATTCAAAAAAAAAACGGGTAAGTCTTACTGTCATAATAATTTTAACTTTACAAACTATTGTAGGTAATAATCGTACTCATCCTTTTTACCGTATCACACCATGTTTGAAAAAAATTTAATAAAATAAATAAAACCGACGTGAACCAGAAACAACGACACACCCGAAAGAGATCGACGTCACTCGTCCCCGATAAGAGATCAACGTCACACGCTCGAAGAATAACGTCACCGAAGAGACTAACTCCTCGTGTCCGAGATCCCTTGTGTCCGAAGTCATCAACACCGCGGACCCGAGTCATCAAAGCCGAGGGTCCCAGATCTCGAGACCGAGGCACCAATACCACGTGACCGGACACCTTAGAAAGACCTGGTCCCTAACTTGACCACAGGGGACGTAACACTTCGTCTAAGAATTGGTGACCCAGTGGTCCCTTCGGGGTGTTTGAAAAGTCTTTTATTAAACAACCTTTTTTAAACAACCGTATAAATAGAAAACTTTCCACGTTAAGGTGTTACGGTAAAATTATGACATAAGATGTGTTTATTACTGTACTCATGTATTTCTATATTTCTTATGAAAACGTCATGATAAACATTAATTTTTTAGTGGTTGTTGACTTTACAGACACCTTCGTGCTGACTTATATAATATCAAGTAGATAAGTCACCTTATGTCACTCCGGTGACTTTTCTTACTCTACCTAGAGACATTTGACTACATAATATTTTAATCTCATTGACATCTGACCACTGGAGTAATCTCGATTTCCACCCACATACCAACCCTCCTTTTCCCTGTCTCACCGTAATTAAGTCTATCATCGGACGCGAAAAACCCGGTTCATACAGCGAGACCTCTAAGTCTCGACTGACTGTGTCGACCACCGGAGTCAAACAAGGGTCGGATCAGCCCCTCCAACGGTGTGCGCGGTAGAAACTACTCGTCTTTTGCTCCGTCTCGTGGCTCCTCCCTTCCATTGACACTGTTCCTTTGTGTCTCTCTCTCCAAACCCTCGTGTCCTACTTGAGACTCCTCACCGTCTATTGATCTTTCTATTCTCTACCCTCGACACTCCACTACAGTACCCAATAGGACCGGAGGTCCGTCCTACCAGGACACCTCTCTCCCAAGAGTGGGTCTCGTCTCGTACGTAGAGGGGTCGGGTCGCGGTGGCTCGAAAGGAACAGTGTTCAAGAACAGAGAAAGCCTGGAGGGACTACCGAGTCACCATTTTTTAGACGGACGGTCACGTCGTCTGTGTCCAGGTTATGGACTAGGTCCTTCTAAGGGTGTAAGAAGTCTCGTCTAATCGAACCCTCGGTGTTGATAACTCGGACACGAGATCTCGGGTCTTTGGTGTTGATGACCGGGTGTACAGGATTTCGGGTACGAGGCGTGGTTCTTCGAGGAGATTACGTCGATCTCTTTTGTGGGTGTATCGGTGTTCCTAGGTCGTGTCGGTTATTTATTCATTGCCCTTATTATTTCAAGAACAGAGTCCAAATGGGGGAAAGTGGGAAAGACCCGGAGGACCATCACTGACGGGAACGAAGGAAGAACAAAAGGAAATTGAAGGTAATAAGAATAAGGACGTGAGTCTCCCCGGTGTCCCTAACCCGTGAAAATCGTCCGCCTCCGTTCCCTTATCAGTGTTCCGAAAGAAGAACAGAAGACTGGGCTGTGGCAAAGGGAAGACGTCTGGGAGAAGACCGACACGGGTCCACGAGAGAGTGGGACCCGTGTGTGGGCAATGGTCGAACCGAACCCGGGGATCACCCCCCGCCGACGAGAGTCGAAGGGGACACCTAAGACGGTAGGACCATTCAACCAGGGGTGCGGAGAACCCCAGTGAAGTCGGTGTAGGGAGTCTGAACTCCCTTCTCGACGGAAACGGACCACCACCCTTCATGCGACCCCCTCCACTCCTTGTCAATGGGTAAGTCAGAATTTGAAGAGGTTCCGCGTCGTGGTCGTGACGAGGAGTGTACATTTTAAGACGACAAAGGAGGACAAAGTTGGGAAAGGGTGAAGGAGGGGAGAGATCAAGAAACATGGAGTCCCTTCCCCCAGACACCCCACAACCCCTATGACAGAGGGACAGAGTGAGAGGGGCGGAGAGAGGATCCATACCCTACAGAGTTGTCTCTGGACACAAGGGGAAGGGACCAAAGCCCCTCCACCCCAATGCTTGGACGAGACCAGGGGTCTACCGTCGTTTCAGAACCGATGGTGAGGAAGTCGACAGAAAGCCACTCACACCCCTCTCGCCCTCACCCGTCCTTCCTGCACCTCTTTCCGTGATCCGAAGACATTGAAGTCGACGTGTCGGAGACAGGGGTAGGGGTAAGGGGACTTGGACCCTGACTGTCCGTCCCTCCAGACTCGACAACTGTGGACCTTGAGATTCGACACCGGACGAAGAGACCGTGTCTCAGACCCTCCGGGTCTACACCTGAACGCTCGCCACCGGATGGGAGAGCCCCGCTACGGTCCATCCTCCCTCATACGCGACGTCCTCGACCCCTCCTCCAACCGAGATGAAGGGGTCCGCACAGGGGGGTGGAGGAGATGAAGAGAACGCGGACACGCAGGAAGGACATAAGGGTATCGAGTGGGAAAAGGACGGGAAACGAGGGACTGGGGTCTGACCGACGACCTCGGGATCACCTTTGGCGGACGACAAGTGTCACAACCCCCTTGGTGAATAAATGAGGAACAGTAAGGGTCTTGCCACACCACTCAGTCCCCGTTGTGAAAACCTACGTGTTATCGACCCCATCAGCCTCCCTCCTTTCGCGGTAGACCTTATACGACGAAACTTCCTTTTTCCCTTCATTTCTTCGCAACTACGGACACTACCTCTCCTCTACCCCCTCTCCCCGGGAAAAGGATATGAACTCTCGCGGACGAGACTAGGTGTCCACTCCCTTTCCCCATACAACCTCCGCGGTTCAGACGATGTTATCACCGTCTAGACAGACTCTGGTGGTATGTCTGCGGTGTACCGCTCCTCTCCATTCGACCCACCCACTCCTTCCTCGCCACTCTGTTTCGGCCCTCCCTGGTGCGTCTCGGGGAGTTGGACGACAAGACTGAGTATCTGAACCCCCTCTCCGGGTGAGGTACCAGACCCTGGGTTCGCCCCTCGCCGACCGACACGAGTACTTTCCATTCTCCACCTCTCCTTCCGGAGACACCTCCGACACGGTAGAAGGGTCATTAGTTCACATAGGCACAGGACCGTCGTCAAGACGACACGGGGACAGGACCCTAAGCCGGAGGTCTCAAGGAAGGACAGGGAGCAGGTAGAAAATGTCCGTTAGGAGCCCAGGTCTTGCCCTTTGGTCAGTAGGAGGAAAAAGCGTGAGCTTTATCGGGGCACAAACTCGATGAAGGAACCATTCACGACCCAAGGAGTGACCGGGAGGGTATGGTCTGGGTGTAGGGTGATATGGACGGACGACGGAGGTCGACGGACGAGGGGAAGAGACGAAGCAGATCACCGTAATAGGTCCCCCTCGATCCTCGGGTCCGGGTCGAGTAGTGAAAGGTAGGAAGGAAGTTGTTCCCTCGAGACGAGTCGCACCACTCATCCGGTCGACGACCCGACGTCCTCACCCCTCCTCGACTCCCGGTGCCGACGACCCACCGAGACGGCATTTATCGGGAAGAAACCCGGGTCCGACTGAAACGAGGGGAGAGAGACGTCACGACCAGGTGTCCGGCCTAGTGGGTGTAGGGAGACATGAAGCAGTTACGGGTCAAAGGTGCGAAATCGGGCCACGAACCGGCTCGGGTCCTCGGGGGACGACCCCCACCTCCGCGATAAGTGCTAGATGGGGACAAATGACTCTGTAGGGGTTGGAGACGGGGAACCCTGGGAGAGGGCCCCGGTGGGGGACGAGCCGGGGTGAGGGGAGTGAGGGTGAAAGTCATTATTCTCACAGGAAAGAACAAAAGGTGAATTAATACTTTGAGACAGAAAAGGTCACTCAACGTGACCCTATGTGACTTCCTTTTTTTTCCGTACCTGAAGCCCAAATCTAGAACCGAGAAAGCGAAAAATCAGTGAGGAACACTTAGCCCAGTAATAAATGGGAATTCTTGACCTATCAAAAGTTTACTAAACTTTCGTTTTGACTCTTTTATGGATCGTGGTCGAGACCGTGCATTATGTACAACGTGAAAGGGGTTTAAATTCGAGGGTCTTATCACGTCTCGTCATTGTCTTGTAATAAACCAGTCGTACTCTACCCTCAAAATAACCTGATCCCCTAAACCCCGTCCGCATCCACGACCCGCGACCCGGTTCCACCGTGCCCGGTACGAGTCCCGTGGGAGAGCCCATGCCACGGGTGGTTACTTCGGCGACCGTACCTGTTTCTACGTCGGTCCTTAAGGTGACTAGACCAGGTCCCGGAGTAGGGCTTCTGGGGCGGTACCGAGATCGTCCCCGTCGGATGCCTCACTCGTCTTTCTCCCTCAACCACCCCCGTTTACCTCCAACACTCCTTGACCCTCTCCCCCTCGTCTCCGGATCCAATCACCGACGGAGGAGACTACCCCCACTTTGTACGGACGTCCCGGCGTCCCACCTGGGGATCCGGGAGTGGACGAGACCTTGCTTACCCCGAGGAATCCATGTGTGACGTGGGCGGTGACAGGTCGGACCAGACACATCTATTGCTTCCACTACCAAGGACGCCCCCTGTCGGGACTAAGGTCGACTATCTCCACGAGGAAGGTCCCCGTCGGTGGGAAAAGGTCAAGATAATAGAGGGGCGAACCCAGGTGGACGTCTCCTTCACCTCGGTCCTGTCTTCCGAGTCCTATCCTCGTGCTCGGGGTTGTCCGGTCGTCGGACGGTCGTGTATGAGAGGTCCCGGTGTCACGGAGGAGGGCCCGGGTATGGACCTTGGAGAACCGGTCCCGGAGAAGGTGGTCCCGGGCGCGACCGTTGGTCGACAAGACCATCTTTAGATCAGAAACGTCCTTGAGGAGAGCTTGGTCCAGGTAACGTGCGAACTTGGGTCGGACCTTTACTCTTGGTACCACGACCGGGCTTGAAGATTGAGACGATCCCGACTTCTCCGGTTCGGGTGAGTGAAGGAGGGGACCAAAAGTGTGTGGAGTCGGAGAAAAGGGGTCCGGGAGGAATGGAGTCACAGAACCAACCCGACCAAGGTTCACCCTAATTCGGCTCGTTGGGACCGCGAGTCGCACCACCAGTCGTCCATGGCTCCGAGAGGGAGGAGGGTGACCCGTTAGGGTAACAGGTGGCGTAGGTGAAGGAGGTGCTTCAAAAGTATGTAGATTCCGTCGTCATCTTCTTCCCGAGACCTCCCGTGACTGATAAACGTATTTCGAAATATCTAGAGTTGTACATACGTCTATGTCAGA
Source organism: Capra ibex (assembly GCA_006410555.1). NCBI lineage: Eukaryota > Metazoa > Chordata > Mammalia > Artiodactyla > Bovidae > Capra > Capra ibex. The sequence continues at coordinate 19,086,740 of SJYO01018757.1, forward strand.
AATTAGAAGTGTTCCTAGGACGTTCCTAGAGGGTTGTAATGAACCTGCTGCTCTCCCCCTTAACGCCTCAAGTCGTTGAAGGATTTACCGTCTCTCGTATGTCGCGATCCCGACTTAAGTCTAGTGGACTAAAGACTAGGTTACGAGTGAGATGATGTCGAGTTTCGGTTTCGGTTCCGGTCGTACACACCCCTCCCTCGACGACACAAGACTTGTTCCTTCCAGAACTCAAGGTACTACCCGAGACACCCCACCTAGGAGTACCGACTCCCGTCCATCTACAGGTCCACCCGACTCGTCCGATAAGTGACTAGGTGAATAACTCGATGTCCTCCCAGACTAGTTCGTATGGGTAGTTCACCCTCTTCTACTCATGATCTGTAGTTCCCGACCTGACACCAGGGCCCCTTCGGGTACTACATGGTTACCGTAGAGGACTCGGATTTCTTTACCATCCTACGGAGTTCTCAGACCCCCGTCTTTTCCTGTACCCTATAGTCATAAATTACGTTTTGACGGAATGTTTTATCCGGATGTAAATCTATGTAGACACCATACATCTTTTTCACGATGAGTCCCTCTCGACCTTTTCTTTGAGGAGAGACGGGTCGTGGTTAACCAGACTTGGGGGTTGGGCTCCGAGTCAATTTTGAACCCACATTAAAATTATAGGTTTTGTATGTTTGTCGAGCCTGAAGGGACCACCAGGTTAGTGATTCTAAGACATGAATGTTATATTTATTTATTACTTATAATTTTTTTGTTTTTGTGTTTTGTCGAGTATATTGAATTGTGGTTTTGGATTGTTGGGTTGACTTTTTATCCGTCTTGACCTATAAAAGGGTTTCTAGATGTCTACCGGTTTTCCGGTAGTTGTAATGACTAATAGTCTCTTTACGTTTAATTTGGTGTTGACTCTATGATATAGTGTGAACAGTCTTACCGATAGTAGTTTTTATGGTGTTCCTTGTGTACAACCACTCCTACACCTCTTTTCCCTTGGGAACATGTGACAACTACCCTTACATCTAATCACGTCAGTGACACCTTTTGTCATACCTTCAAGGAGTTCTTCAATTTTTATCTTGATAGTATACTGGGTCGTTAAGATGAGGACCCATAAATAGACTTTGTTTTTGTGATTAAGTTTTTCTATGTACGTGGAGTTACAAGTGTCGTCGTAATAAACGTTATCCGTTCCACACTTTCGTTGGATTCACAGGTAGTCGTCTACTCACCTATTTCTTCTACATGTGTTGTTATACTGAATCGGTATTTACTTTTACTGTTGTACCTACCTGAACATCCCATAATACAAATCATTTTATTCAGTGTCTTTCTGTTTATGACATATAGTCAATATACACCTTAGATTTTTTGATCACTTATATTGTTATTGTTTGAGTGTCTTGTTTAATCACCGATGGTTAGCCTCCTCCCTTCTATCCTCGTTCTACCCCGACCCAATTCTCCATGTTTGATGATACACATTTTATTTTTTTCGTAAAGGGGCCACTAGGTCACCGACTCTGAGGTTCGAGGGTTACGTCCCCCAGACAGACCCAAACTAGGGACCAACCCCTCGATCTACGGTGTACGGTGTTGATTCTGGGTCGTGTCGGTTTTTTTAATTATTTGTAATTTTTCTTCTTGTACGAATTTTATTCGATGTTCTTTTATAAAATATCGTGTACCTTATATCGGTTATAAGATATTATTGACATTCACCTCATATTAGAAATTTTTAACACTTAGTGGTACATCATGTGGTCTTTGTTTTGGAACCCATATTAAATCAAGTCAACGAATCTTTGGGGAGTCGTCATCTTCCCTTCTAACTGGGTCCGTCAGATTTTGGATAAGGTCTTCGAGGTTAAATTTGTAAGTGTAAATAAGTTGAAAAAACCTAGTATGATTACGACACAGTGTCTCCTCTGTCTGTTCGGCTCTGTCTCTTGACTTGAGTTGTCGGGTAGGCGTTTTTTGTCTCAACTGACGTAAACTTGAAACTGAACACTTGAAGTGTCCTCGTCCCAGTTCATCGACTGGAGTCTTAGTACCTAGGTTGCACGTACGGTCCCGGTGATCGGGAACAACGAAGGGGTTGGTGTCCGTGGACTTGACGCACGTCCCCCGCGACCACCTTGGACTTCTCCAAAAGTATTAGTTTGGGAGCGGTCAAAGGGTTGAGTGACACGGAAACGACGGGAGGTGGAAGTCCGGTCGGTCGTGGAATCAGTGTACGACGGTTTGTGTCCGTCGGACCAGGTGATGGTTCGACGACTTGTTGACAAAAATACACACAGTCCCGTACGAAATGTCAAAAGTTATGGAGTAGGTACAGAGTGTTGGTGGGCTCTTACCTCCGTCCTCTCTAATGGGTAGGGGGACGCTCTCCTGTCCGAACTGACTCGCTCTCCCGCCACTCGGTCGTGCCCAGTCCTTGGGACTGGACTCGCACCAACACTCACAGCGAGACCGGGTGCCCCACCTCTGCGTGCACCCCCCGTAGAGACAGGAACCCAGGGGTGGAACAGTATCTCCCACGGGTGGTACGGCAGGAGAAGCGATCGCGGGTCGTTGACCCGGTCGTCGAACACGGGCTTCACGTCTATCTACTCAGGGCGTGACGAGTCGAACCAGACGGTGCCGAAGGGTCCCCTGTCCCTCGAGTACCAGAGACACTTTCTGGACTCCTCGTGTCCCTCCCCCCGATCGCGGTTGGCGGGGCCGAGTGGGTCGCACACGTCCGCGTCCGTGTCGCGCCACCCCTCCGACCCCTTGTGGCCCCCCTGACCCTGTTTCGGACCGACCCCTCCGAAACCGAACAGGAACCCCCAATTGTGCCTGAACTCAAACCTCGGGGGTACGTAGGTGACCCGAAGGGACACCGAGTCTACAGTAAACTGTTCCTAATTGAGTCACGAATGTTCTACGGGTCTGAAACAACATTTGTAGTCTCTACTTTTTTTGATTCTGAGACAGGGACGGAAGTTCAAATAGAAGGATTCCGTGTGCCTGTCCCTGTGTACCGGTGTGTACCGGTGTGTGTTGGGGGGTGCGTGTGAGTGTACTCGTTGGTTTCCTTACGAGGCCGACCAATATTTGTTCCCGAGTCCTCTCCTTTCGCGAGTCCTCTTCTTGGAAGTCCAGTAAGAACCTTCTACTTAATCACCCACACACGGTCTGTGTATTTCCCCCTTCCTCTTTTCCGTAAGGTTCATCGCCCTTGTTGTACATATTACGGATTCTCTCTCCATAGGTACCTAGACGTTCTTTCGTCGGACCCTACTCCTTACTCTCCGTTTTCTATTTCGTCCTCAACCTGGTCCCGTCCGGAACTTACGATGTGAAGTCTCAAACTTCAAATAGACATCCATTCCTCCTCGGTGACTCTCTGAAATTCGTCCGGCCTCGTACAGTCTTTCACGCAACACGGTCGGTCGTACCTCTTCGCTAGGTTCTAGTGGACGTTACACGGCCCACTCACTCCTTCCGTCCCTGAACTTGTCGGAACCCTGTCTCCCGTGCCTTTACCATACTATCAACAATCTTGTCATCTTTGGTGTCGAGATTAAAGATTTATGGTCAGGTCACCTTAGTGGTTCCTTCGAGTAAAAAAGTAAGATTACTGATAATAATAATTTATAATTCATTTGTGTTTTCATGGATATTTATGAGAATTCCATATTTCTGATTATTTTTATTACAGGGTCTTTTCTAAGTCCTTCTTCGTTTTGATTTATTTATCAACTACGTTTGTCTATTCTGTATTCACGATTTGACATGTGTTCTCGTTCGTTCCTGTACTACTTGTGTTTTAAGTCCTACAACGAATGAGGACCCCTCGACCCCAACCCTACCCCTTCTCCGTGTGTCCATGTCCACGATTCTATTACTATTACCAGATAAAGAAGTCGACCCTCTAGTCAAGAACCCACAAGTAAAATACAAAATATAAGGTCTTTATAATTTATATAACAAAATGTACAGTTTTTACCGTGTTAAAAAAAATTCATATATTTTAATGGTCTTTTTCCTTCGTCAGTTAATGTAGTTCACGGTGTTTCTTCAGTCAATTCCACTCTCCCAATTCCACTGTCCAGTCAGTCAATTGGGAGTTGGTCGTTGGACTCAGACCGTAACTCCAGTGACCACGGGTAAGGTGGTCGTAAAGGCCATCTCGCTAACCTTTTCTGGACCGACTTACTTACTATCCTACCTATTTTCCTTACTTGACTTTCTTTATACCTCGGTCCCAGTCGAGAAGAAAACTTCTTACGGACTCTTCACTCCCACTCTAATCCAACATGTGTGACCCTCGTAAGGGAGAGGTGTAGTGATTACTTTTCATTATACATATGAATTTATTTTTTCTCTTTCTATCCCTCCCTTCCTCTCTCTCTTTCTCTCTTTGTCTGAAGTTTATAGGAGTACTATGGGGTCTCTATTGGTAAAATTTGTCGCTCCACATACACTCCCTCCCCCAATACCCAAAAAAAGTCAGGAAACAAAAGTTCTGTCCTCTATGCATTTGTCAAAGAAAGAAGTCTATTCGTCATCTTTGCCACTATATCTCAGGGTCTCGTCCTTCACTATGTAACCTTTTCCCCGTTTGTCTTCCCAAAGGACTTAACCTTTCTCCCTCAACTAAGTCCTCCCTCTCTGACTCCTTCATGGGCGTCCTTTTCGAGTTAAAGAAAACTTTCTTCTCTCTGTCCTAGTGAGTGACTCTTTCAAACTACTCCATCCCCGAACTCCGCTCCCTTTTCCTGACCTCTCCATGACCCCTAAGACCGGAGAGCCGGTCTTGCTAAAGGGTCCCCATCTCACAGTTACTGCATCTTCTGTCGTGTGTGAGTGGTGGACGGTGTTAGTGCACCCGGGTCGTCGGACTCCATCCCGTCGTTCCCGTGCCCTTACCTAATTAGAGACGACCCCATAAGTCACTCCATTGCTATTCCGACGACCCTCTTTTCGGACCGCCTCGGTTTCTTCCTTCACTTAGCCCTTCCCGGGGCCCCCACTGGTTCCCTCCGGTGCCGTCTGCGCTCCCGAGTCGCTTCGTGTTTCGGTGGATCTACCCGCGTCTCATCCACCTCGTGACCTTCGTACCCTCTGTCGTCAGGGTACCCTAAGTTGCTACTCCGCCAAGGGAAGCGACTGTTCTTGGTGCCGTCACCGGACCCCGTGACTCTTTTGATTTCCTTACCATCACTCAGGAGTGGAGACCACTACCAGTATAGCCACAGAGACTCCTAGCATGAGCGGTGGGTGCAGATGGTGCTACAGTGTTCGTCGGTCAAAGAGCCCCAGAGCCCAGGCGTGCTAGAGACGTAGGACGTCCCCTGTGTCCTCCACTCCCCCAACGGTCCCAGCGTGCCCATCCCTTAATTACAGCCCGAAGGTTCCTCGTCTCCTCCCCTCTCCCCACGAGCCCGCCCTGTGGAGATCCTCCTGCGCCAGGTGGGGCCTCTAAACCGCCGTCGGGGGCCCAGTCAAGCGCGCCGGACATGGATGGGCCATGAGGCCGTCCTCCGCGTCGTTGCGCGTGCGGTCGCGGAGTAGCGTCACCTTCCACGGCAACACGCAGGGCTAAGCCCCGCCCCGGTACTCCACCGACGCCCCAGCAAACCTTCCACCCTGTCCGAGGTCCGACTCGAACTCTACGCCCGAGGCCTCGCCACCGTCGCCGTTGTCGTGTCCCTCCTTTGGCGCGTCCTTCGCCGCCGGGTACGTCGAAAGAGGTGCTCCTCAGTCATTCTCGCGGCTGGGCCTTCCCCTTCGCGGACGCGTGGGGGTGAAGGCCAACCGTCGACAAGGATACCGTTGCCCGGCGCGTCTCCCGGACGGTGGGTCGTAACTAAAAAATTTTTAATAATAACGAAAATAAAATGGGTCCCGACCTGGTGACGAAACGATGGACCACGGGTTTCAACGTAATTTTTGTTACGACTCTCTAGTATGGAACTTCGAAAAACTACCGTAAAAGGTAGAAGAGTTTAAAGATATGGTGTCAAGTGAATAAAAATTAAATTAACCTCCGATTAATGAAATGTTATAACATAACCAAAACGGTATGTAGTTGTACTTAGACGGTGCCCACATGTGCACAAGGGGTAGGACTTAGGGGGAGGGGTATGGTAGGGAGACCCAGTAGCGTCACGTGGTCGGGACTCGTAGGACATAATGGTCGTAACTTAAAACTGAGGTCAAGGAGTGTCTAAGGGTTCACTTCGGGGGTTCTACTCGTGACGTAGTGAGGACGAATAGTCCAAGACCCGTCCCCGTGTGGGAGAATTGTGGCGGGAGGGTGGAGGAGTGATCAGGGAACGGATTACGTTCTTTTCTGGTGGTGAGACGGGTCAACCGAGTAAATAATCGTAATTTGTGTCTGGGAGAAGAAAGGGGTAAGGCCCTTTGGTGTAGGTGTTTCAGGGTCCGGGGCCTTCGTCCGTGGGAGACGGGGTAAAGACTTTGTTCGAGAGTCCGGAACCGCCATCGGACTCGACGAGGGTCTCAACACTCGACGACTTAGAAGACCGAGTAGTAGAGGTACTGTCGACACCTTATTTTCTTCTCAGTCTGGGACCCGTCCTCGATTTCCCCTCTCGAGTCTCAATTCCTTTTAACTGTCCATCTGATGATGTCAATAAATTGAAAGTTGTGTCTCTAAGTGACATCTCCCGTTTGTGTTGTGGTTAAATCTTAGATTTAACAGTTATTATACTCTACACTTTCAGTGAGTCAGTACAGACTGAGAACCTCTGGGGTACCTGTCTCGTGGAGGAGACAGGTACCCCTAAGAGGTCCATTCTTATAACCTCGCCCAACGGTAAAGGAAGGAGTTTCCGAGAAGGGTTGGGTCCAGAGGGCATAACGTCCACCTAAGAAATGACAGACTCGGTGGTCCCTTCGAGTATACTCTTATTATACTCTTGGTGACCCTATATTTTTGCTTGTTTTATGTCAAAGTTTACTCAGTGTATATGGGTCTTTAATTATTACACCTTTTCTACAGACGAAAACCTTGTCACCAAGAATTAGGACTGACATATAGTGTGTCCCTCGAAATTTTTGTTTGTTTGTTTGTGAGAAGAGACCTTAGAGTGGGATGACTAAGTGTCAACGAGGAACTTGTTATGGACAAACTTGCCACACCCAGGTGAATGTACAAGGGGGGGTGGGTCATGATTTATGATATCATGCTGTACTAGATGTTAACCAACTTAGACGTTTGAACTTTGGCTCCTATGTCTCCCCGTCTGATATTTAATATACGTCTAAAAGAAGGTGAAGTGGTTCCAAACCGTGGGGATTGAGGGTGCAACAAGTTCCCAGTTGACATCAACCAAACCTCAGCGGGTCCAAAAGAAAAATTTGATAGACCCACTAAGATTATACGTCCGTCCCGATGTTGACGATCATCAACCGATCAACTCCGAGATAAAGAAACGACACATAAGTAAATGTACGTGGACGAGGGAGTGAGGTAGGGGTAATTTATCCTTGAGTTTGTGTTTTTGTGTACTAAAGGAAAGAGATTTAAAGAGTTCGTGGTTTCCATCACCCATACAATCTGTGTCTTAGATTCCCCATTACGTAGTTCTATGGTTTGTCTTTTGGTGTCAAAATTAGGTCGTTTCCCCTATGAGGGAGGGTACCAAGTGTGACGTTAGGTACAAACAATAATACCTCCGTCTTTCCCAGACTTCTCCACAGGTTCCGGTTCGAATGGGACAAAGTACCGCACGAAGAGGACGTCTCGACCGACCTAAAAAAGGTAAACGAACCATTCCTTCAGATAGAAGGAGAACTTCTTCAGGAACCGTAGGAGTCGACAGACGTTCCAGTCTCACTTACTCTCCACTGGGTAAGACGTGCGATCGGGAGGGGGAGTCTCTACGTAAGAATGGAAGGGAAGATGAGTGGAAGAGATGTATCATCGGTCAAGGGTGCAGCTATTCGTGTACAAGGTGTAGCACATCGAAGGGCCCCTGTATGTAGACTCTTCGTTCCTAATTCCCTTTTGATCGGGTCATACTCAGTACTAAGGGACAGTCGATCAAGTCGAACTGGATGGTTGTGGGAGGAAAAGATTTTTTCCTCCGTCCTTAAGGGACCTCCAGGTCAGCGATCCTCAGTGACGAAAGTGATAACCCCGAACCCAAGTTAGGGACCGTCCCCTTGATTCTAGGGTGCTCAGTACCTCAGTTTTTTGTTTTTTTCTTCTTTTTAAATTTTCCTTATTCGATATTCCGTGTACACTTCCGGATGTTTGAGGTGTACTCCTCTCTGTCCCTTCGACCAAGGAATACCTCTTTTTAGTGTACACGACTAGAACAAGACTGGGGTAGACGGTAGGACGTTCGTCAAGAATGAGACCTAGTAAAAGTGATAGTTATAAGCCTTAAGGAAGAGGCCATCTAAGGGATGAAGAAGGAGAAAACAAACCAAACCACCCGTTGAGAGGACAAGGAAATGGACGACTCATAAGGAGACAGAGAAGTAGAACCAATATAACGACGCAAACCCCACCGGAAAAATATAAGACCTTTAAACACCTCAAGAGAAATAATACCTCGAAGCAGTGAAACCCACCCCAAGATAGTCACCGAACAGTTCCAAAGGACCAATCCCTCCGAACACAACCTCAAAACCACCCACCTCGACCCAAAGAAGAGAGACCTCACGTCACCTCACTGGACAAAAACTTCTGTTACCAGACGAAAAGACCAACGGACTACAGGAGACGGTCGGATGTCTTCAACAAAACACCTCAAACGAGCCGCAACTTTACAAGAAAACTCCTTAAACACTCCCTCTTTCACCAGAAGGGCAGGATAAGGAGGCGGTAGGATGTCTTCAACAAAACACCTCAAACGAGCCGCAACTTTACAAGAAAACTCCTTAAACACTCCCTCTTTCACCAGAAGGGTAGGATAAGGAGGCGGTAGAAAGGGAGAGGGGGGCATAGGCTGAGAAACGATGGGGTACTTAGCGTCGTGCGGTCCGGAGGGACAGGTAGTGGTTGAGGGTCTCAAGTAAGTCTAAGTACAGGTAACTCAGTCACTACGGTAGGTCGGTAGAGTAGGAGACAGCAGGGGAAGAGGAGGACGGGGGTTAGGGAGGGTCATAGTCTCCCTCAGTTGAGAAACGTACTCCACCGGTTTCATGACCTCAAAGTCGAAATCGTAGTAAGGAAGGTTTCTTTAGGGTCCCAACTAGAACATAAAAGATGGAGTGACCCATTACTTCCTTCGTATTAAAGAGTATCTTCAAAAGTCCAAGACCTCTTTCGATTATTGAGTGAACCTTTATAACGAGATTAAGTATTAGGACTTACTGGGTTTTCCGTCTGTATAAACTACTTCGGGCCTCCTCTTTTCCCGAGACACCTCCCAAGTCCGAGGGACGTTCACCGGGACGAAGATCCTAACGTACAGAACCTACTGACATAACTTACTTCTCATAATCACAAACACCTTCTGTAGTACACCTCGAATATCGTTTCAAGTTCCTGTTCCTGAACCGACTGGTCTATTTCCACGATCGACTTTGTCTTTTGAAATCTTCTCCACCATCTCTTTTCTTTAGTACTATGGAAAATCTCAGTGAATTAAAAAAGAAAATCACAAAATTTATTTAATCTTAGACAAAATTAAAATTAAATGACTGGACCTCTTACATAAACATAGTTCAAACTTTCTCACGACCACCTTTCCTAAATCAAATCCCAGGAATTTCAGTCTGTCTTAGGTACTTAAGGTATAGGTTCTAGGTTGAGGTGTGACACAACAGCATGGGTGATACATAGTGTTCGATACTGTCATAAAATAAATTCGAAGACATTCACTGACTCACCCCGAAGGGTTCATCGAGTCTCCATCTTAGGTGGACGTTACGTCCTCTGGGTCCAAGTTTGGGACCCAACCTTTCTGGGGGACCTCGTCCTTTACCGTTGGGTGAGGTCATAAGAACGGACATTTTAAGGTACCTGTCTCCTTGGACCACCCAATGTCAAGTACCCTACCGTTTCTCAGTCTGTCCTGAATCGTTGATTTGTTGTTGTTTAGTTGAACTATATCTATACCACTAGAGTTTACTTGTTTACACCTCAGGTGTCAAAATTCTTGATTCCTGTGTTAAAGTGTCTCAACTATGGTAAACTTACTGACTAAGAAAACAAGTGAATCAACAAGTAGAAAGAAAGGACGACTCTTAGGTAAGGACTACTGACCTCTTATTTGACATCGGTAGTTAAGGAGTACATATATAAACCGAAACATATTTTAGTTTCTTTTGATTAACGAAATATAAGTAAAAAAATAATTGGTCTTGTGTCTCCGAGACGAAGGACTAAACAAACCAAGAACCGTTAATACAATGCCTCCAACGTAAGTTGTTGTTATTGTTCTCGTTTTTGTTATTATTATTTTGATTTACACAGCTCACGTAAAACACATGTTCCCTGACAAAACTTATTACAAGTACATATTGAGTAAATTAGGAGTTTTACCGATAATCTTCCTCCATGTCTATTGTATACGTAAATTATAAACCCTTTTAAGCTAAAGTAGATCAAGGTGAGTGACCTTTGTTTTAGCTTTATTTCAATGTTGACTCTCATTAATAGTACAGAATATTGCTTGTCCTGAAGAGAACCATCCGCGGTCTTACCAAGGATTGTGTGTGATGGGTGAAGAGCGTCAATGACATAGTAACACCAGTTTTCTTTAAATGTCTTGTGAAAAACTATTAGATTCCTTTTTGAAAGCCTAGCTAGTGTCTCTGAAGCTTATGGACTTCACTTTGTCTCCCTCTGGTTTACAGTACGAGGAGCTGCGGGTGACGGCGGGCAGACACGGGGATGACCTGCGCAACACCAAGCAGGAGATCTCTGAGATCAACCGCGTGATCCAGAGGCTGAGATCTGAGATTGACCACGTCAAGAAGCAGGTACAGTGGGGACCATGGAAGAGAAAAGCATCCTTTCCTTCCTAGACCATCAGGTATCATCAAACATCATGTTGGAAATTTCTGGGAACTGAGGGAAAAGCAGGGAGAGAAGGACATGTATTTCCTCCCTGGGAGAGTTTCCCCAGGTTAGAGAGATGGAGCCCTACTCAAGAGCAGGAAACAAACTCAGGATAGGCCGAATCTCTGCTAGTCACTGGGATAAAGATACAGTCTAGAGGCATTGAAATGAGATTCTACAAGGGGAGTGATTAGCTGAGAATTCAAGATGCAAGTTGACAAAGAAAAGTTTAGGGCAGAGTGTGGAGAAGAATATGCTGCAAATATGCTCATTTCTATTGTGAAAAGAATCTGAGAAAAGACACAGGAAAAATGAGGGTTGTCCAAAACTGTGAAGAGGAAGGAAGGCAAAGTCTCGACAGCTTAAGATGAAATCATCTCCTCACTGAGGATGTTTGTGGCTTTATATAAGTTATTGTACATCCACATGAACTTACCCAAACTGTTATAATTCAACACAAGTCAATGGGTCCATTTCTTCCTTTGTCCCATGGTCTTTGGTCTGCCGTGGTATCTTCCAGCCCCATCATCATTAGGGTGGTTAACAGAGAAGGGAATAGAATTTCTTAAGGTGCTCCTAGAATAGTTAAGGTTTGCAGCACTGAGAAAAACTGGACAAAACAAATCAAACCTTCATTTCCATGAGGTCTGGTCTCTAGAGCTCTTCCTCACTGGGAAAGTGGAACGACGTTTCCTCTCCCCTGGAGTCCAGATTCAGGCTCCCCTGCCCTCCTCCCCTCTAGTGCGCCAGCCTGCAATCCGCCATCGCCGACGCCGAGCAGCGTGGGGAGCTGGCCCTCAAGGATGCCAGGAACAAGCTTGCTGACCTGGAGGACGCCCTGCAGAAGGCCAAGCAGGACATGGCCCGGCTGCTGAAGGAGTACCAGGAGCTCATGAATGTCAAGCTGGCCCTGGACGTGGAGATTGCCACCTACAGGAAGCTGCTGGAAGGCGAGGAGTGCAGGTGAGTAACTCACACAGCCTCCGCAACCACCTGGCTCCGTCTCCAAGAAGTCCTGCCAATGAGCCCAGGTGGAAGGCACTCTAGTGGTGGTCATAGTGCTACTCCCAGAAGAGCACTGAGAAGGCGGCTCCTGGGGACTCTCCTCACACGGAGGTTTCCCATGCGGGGCCAGCTGTGGCTCCGGGTCTCATCGTGGCTGTGTCTTCTCTCTCCTAGGCTGAGTGGGGAAGGCGCTGGACAAGTCAACATCTGTAAGTACCTTCACCTGCCCCCATCCCTTGCCCTGGTGTCCCTCTGACTGGACTCTGTGTGGCAGAGTGAGCTCACCATGTTGCCCTGACCTTGTCCCTTTGCTTTCACAGCTGTGGTACAGTCGACCGTTTCCAGTGGCTATGGTGGTGCCAGCGGTCTCAGCAGTGGCTTAGGCATAGGCGGAGGAAGTGGCTGCTCCTACAGCATTGGAGGTGGCTTCAGTTCTGGCAGTGGCAGAGCCATAGGGGGTGGCTACGGCTCCTCTGGAGGCAGCTGTTCCACCATCAAATACACCACCACCTCCTCCTCCAGCAGGAAGAGCTACAAGCACTGAAGTCCTGTCATGGGCTCAAGCTCCCACAATGTCAGACTCCCTCTCCAGTTTCACCACCCTCTCCTCTGGTTGCTTCCTCTCTTCCACTCCCTTCATCTCTTGTTTTAAGTTAGAACTGAAGTTACTGAGTGCTTTCATCTCCAGCTACCAATACCTGCTCTACCTGAGCTTCCATTGTTCACCATTGGAAATTAACTACTTGGTCCTAGTCCAGACAGGGAATCCTTGCTTTCCACTGGCCCAGGAAGTCCTGTCTCAGAGGTGCTGTGTTCCTCCATTTCAGTGATTGCAAAAGCAGGAGTGACTGGTTCTTTGATGTACAGGGTCTGTATCTCTGTGTTGCTTCCTCTGCTCTTTGCTCACTTCTATTGCTAAATAAAGCAGATTTATCACATAATGTGTGGTTTCACATAGCTTTTCTTTGTCGCCAGTGGATCTTGAGGTTTTCTTCTGATAAATGCCTTCTCAGGAGTGAAGCATACCCCCAGTGCCCATGTGCTTCACGCTCCTCCTTTAGAGAACTTCAACAGACAGCAATTTAACATCCTGATGCCAGCAGTCCTCTGAGAACAGCCTGGCATGTGGAGTGGGATGGATCTGGGTCCATCACAGTAAAGTCTGGTTTTACTGCTCAGATGAGGTCTCAGCAGTTTAGTTTCTCTGACTTGTCTCTATGATTCTACCTCCTTCTGCCACAGTAATCATCCATATTCCTCAGAGAATCATATTACAGTCCAATTAGATCAGAAGAACACTGACTAGAGTGTAAGATGTCTGATTTATATTTTAAAATGCCTTATGACCACAACAGTGTGCCTGACAACGTGTATCAGGTGTAATTTAAAAGTATATAGTTCTGAACTGAAAGTATGCTTTTAGCAATGCATCCTGAGGAAACAGTACAAAGGCAAGAACTTGTACTTCTGGGATATGAATCCCAATAAAGCTGTACCTGGGAAATAATGGAAACATTGGTTAATTTCAGGATCTTACAGACTCAGAAACAAAATGCAAGTGCTGATTTTTTTAAGTATGGAGACAAAATAGGAAGGCCTTTTTCCTCACCCCAAAAGCCTCTCACAGAGACTCAAAGAGGTCAAGTCTTTGCCACTCCAAAGACATGGCCTTGCATTCTCCCTCAGCCATGTCTTGGCTTCCTTTGACTTTCTGAATGGATAAAGAAATCTCATGATACAGTGCAAGGTTGGTCTGAGAGTCAGGCAATGTTCCTGAGATTTAGTCATTGTTTCCAGTCTGTTTTGTCCACAGCCTTAATCTCAGATAATTTCTCTGGAGAATCCACCTAATACCATGCAAGTTCTCTTCTGAAGAATCAAGGAGATATGTCTGATTCTATGAATGGGGAGGAGTATAAGCAAAGGTGATTCTGGAGCATCTTTCAGCGCAAAAAGTGAAGAAATAGTCACAGAAGACACTGAAAGAGCTATTAGTAGACAAACTGAAACTTCTTGAGCCATAAATAAATAGATAAATAAATCATATTTGGGTTGAAGCCCAATTATGAAAGAATTACTCATGGTATCTACATTGACAAAACAGACTGGCAGAGTTCCTCAGAACTTTCTAAGTCACAAAGACAAGGAAAATCGGACAAACTGTGTTAAACCAAGAAGGGTCTAAGGGGACACAATGACTAAATGAAACGTAGTTATTATGGAAAACATTTAAGGCAAGGGGTTCAAAGTATCATCTGTATTTTTTACTAATTTTCATACAAAATTATAAAACAAGCAAGGTAAAGAAAGAGACAGAGTCACAAAGAAACAGAAAGACAGTTGGAGGGACAGAGATACAGAGAAATCATTGGATGGCTAATGATAAAACAATAATATTGACAATCTCATGTTGGTTTTCACTCCAGGAAACTGTATGTTTTTAATCTGTGCACTTCCTAAATCTTTTGATGTTGAACCTTGTTATTTCAAAAGAGAAAGTGTGTTCCTCATGATGTCCTCACTGTATGACATCTGAAATTAAAAGTGGTTACAATTTTGGTATTAAGGAAGAAAAGGTTCAATCTTTTGATTAATGTGCATGAGATCAAAACTTTCAGATTGATTTCTTCTGCCTCTTGAGGGCTGAATAGAAGAAACATTTTTTTCTATTGAAAGAGTAAAGTCTTGCTTTTGAAGTAAGGAAGGACTCGGCAGTACCAAAGGTTGTTAGATACTGGATTTGGCTCCTAAGGACACTAGTCAATTGCTTCCTCCAGTATAGGGTCTAGGTACCTGGAAAATACAGAAAATACATCTTTTTCATAACAATCTCAAATAGAAGAACTTTTCCTACTTAGAAGCTATACCCAAAGTTCACCTTACCTGAATCTTTTGTGATCCAGGATGATCACTTGTGAGCCATACAAGGTAGATTCAGCTATGTTGGCTAGAATCCCCAGCACATGCTAATGAATGGCATCACAGTTTGTGGGGGCACAGGGTGTGGCACAGGCAGAAGAGGGAACATTTCCAAAGGTCCCGAGAGCAGATTGCTCTTCTCTGCCCGCGGCATGCCCCAGGAGGCATTCCCTACAGACTTCCTGCTAACTAACGCTTCACCATACTTGTCCTTGAGAAAAGCTAACAGTAGACNTAGATTCAGCTATGTTGGCTAGAGTCTCCAGCACAGACTAATGAATGGCATCACAGTTCGTGGGGGCACAGGGTGTGGCACAGGCAGAAGAGGGAACATTTCCAAAGGTCCCGAGAGCAGATTGCTCTTCTCTGCCCGCGGCATGCCCCAGGAGGCATTCCCTACAGACTTCCTGCTAACTAACGCTTCACCATACTTGTCCTTGAGAATAGCTAACAGTAGACCTCAGGATGGGAGGCAAAAGGTGTTGAGGAGTCCATCTTTGAGAGCAACTGGATATCTTGGACCAGGACTTTCTCTAGGCCATCTCTTCTCTTCAAGGCTGTCACCTTGAAGACTCCAGGGATGTCCCTACAACACCAGAAAGGGAGTTCGGTTCAGTCGCTCAGTGGTGTCCAACTCTTTGCAACCCATGAATCACAGCACACCAGGCCTCCCTGTCCATCGCCAATGCCCAGAGTTCACTCAAACTCATGTCCATCGAGTCGGTGATGCCATTCAGCCACCTCATCCTCTGCCGTCCCCTTCTCCTCCTGCCCCCAATTCCTCCCAGCATCAGGGTCTTTTCCATTAAGTCAGCTCTTCACATGAGATGGCCAAAGTATGGGAGTTTCAGCTTCAGCATCAGTCCTTCCAAAGAACACCCAGGACTAATCTCCTTTAGGTTGGACTGGTTGGATCTCCTTGCAGTCCAAGGGACTCTCAAGAGTCTCCTCCAACATCACAGTTCAAAAGCATCAATTCTTTGGTGCTCAGCTTTCTTCATAGTCCAACTCTCACATCCATACATGACCACAGGAAAAACCACAGCCTTGGCTAGAGGGAGCTTTGTTGGCAAAGTAATGTCTCTGCTTTTGCATATGCTATCTAGGTTGGTCGTAACTTTCCTTCCAAGGAGTAAGCGTCTTTTAATTTCATGGCTGCAGTCACCATCTGCAGTGATTTCAGAGCCCCCAAAAATAAAGTCTGACACTGTTTCCCCATCTATCTGCCATGAAGTGATGGGACGGGATGCCATGATCTTTGTTTTCTGAATGTTGAGCTTTAAGCCAACTTTTGCACTCTCCTCTTTCACTTTCATCAAGAGGCTTTTTAGTTCCTCTTCACTTTCTGCCATAAGGGTGGTGTCATCTGCATATCTGAGGTTATTGATAGTTCTCCTGGCAATCTTGATTCCAGCTTGTGCTTCTTCCAGCCCAGCGTTTCTCATGATGTCTCTGCATATATGTTAAATAAGCAGGGTGACAACATACAGCCTTGATGTACTCCTTTTCCTATCTGGAACCAGTCTGTTGTTCCATGTCCAGTTCTAACTGTTGCTTCCTGATCTGCATACAGGTTTCTCAAGAGGCAGGTCAGGTGGTCTGGTAGTCCCATCTCTTTCAGAATTGTCCACAGTTGATTGTGATCCACACAGTCAAAGGCTTTGGCATAGTCAATAAAGCAGAAACAGAGGTTTTTCTGGAACTCTCTTGCTTTTCGATGATCCAGCGAATGTTGGCAATTTGATCTCTGGTTCCTCTGCCTTTTCTAAAACCAGCTTGAACACCTGGAAGTTCACAGTTTATGTACTGCTGAAGCCTGGCTTGGAGAATTTTGAGCATTACTTTACTAGCGTGTGAGACGAATGCAATTGTGTAGCAGTGTGAGCATTCTTTTGGCAATGCCTTTCTTGGGATTGGAATGAAACCTGACCTTTTCCCATCCTGTGGCCACTGCTGAGTTTTCCAAATTTGCTGGCATATTGAGTGCAGCACTTTCACAGCATCATCTTTCAGGATTTGAAAGAGCTCAACTGGAATTCCATCACCTCCACTAGCTTTGTTCATAGTGATGCTTTCTAAGGCCCACTTGACTTCACATTCTAGGATGTCTGGCTCTAGGTGAGTTGATCACACCATTGTGATTATCTGGGTCGTGAAGCTCTTTTCTGTACAGTTCTTCTGTGTATTCTTGCCATCTCTTCTTAATATCTTCTTCTTCTGTTAGGTCCATACCATTCCTGTCCTTTATCGAGCCCATCTTTGCATGAAATGTTCCCTTGGTATCTCTAATTTTCTTCAAGAGATCTCTAGTCTTTCCCATTCTGTTGTTTTCCTCTATTTCTTTGCATTGATCGCTGAGGAAGGCTTTCTTATCTCTCCTTGCTATTCTTTGGAACTCTGCATTCAGATGCTTATATCTTTCCTTTTCTCCTTTGCTTTTCGCTTCTCTTCTTTTCACAGCTCTTTGTAAGGTCTCCTCAGATAGCCATTTTGCTGTTTTGCATTTCTTTTCCACGGGGATGGTCTTGATCCCTGTCTCTTGTACAATGTCATGAACCTCCGTCCATAGTTCATCAGGCACTCTTTCTATCAGATCTAGTCCCTTAAATCTATTCCTCACTTTCACTGTATAATCATAAGGGATTTGATTTAGGTCATACCTGAATGGTCTAGTGATTTTCCCCACTTTCTTCAATTTCAGTCTGAATTTGGCAATAAGGAGTTCATGATCTGGGCCACAGTCAACTAACTCCCGGTCTTGTTTTTGCTGACTGTATAGAGCTTCTCCATCTTTGGCTGCAAAGAATGTAATCAATCTGATTTCAGTGTTGACCATCTGGTGATGTCCATGTGTAGAGTCTTGTGTTGTTTGAAGAGGGCGTTTGCTATGACGAATGCATTCTCTTGGCAAAACTCTATTAGCCTTTGCCCTGCTTCATTCCGGACTCCAAGGCCAAATTTGCCTGTTACTCCAGGTGTTTCTTGACTTCCTACTTTTACATTCCAGTCCCCTATAATGAAAAGGACATCTTTTTTGGGTGTTAGTTCTAAAAGGTCTTGTAGGTCTTCATAGAACCATTCAAATTCAGCTTCTTCAGTGCTACTGGTCAGGACATAGGCTTGGATTACCGTGATATTGAATGGTTTGCCTTGGAAATGAGCAGAGATCATTCTGTCATTTTTGAGACTGCATCCAAGTACTGCATTTCGGACTCTTGTTGACCATGATGGCTACTCCATTTCTTCTGAGGGATTCCTGCCCACAGTAGTAGATATAATGGTCATCTGAGTTAAATTCACCCATTCCAGACCATTTTAGTTCACTGATTCCTAGAATGTCGACGTTGACTTTTGCCATCGCTTGTTTGACCACTTCCAATTTGCCTTGATTCATGGACCTGATATTCCAGGTTCCTATGAAATATTGCTCTTTAAAGCAACAGACCTTGCTTCTATCACCAGTACCATCCACAAATGAGTATTGTTTTTACTTTGGCTCCATCTCTTCATTGTTTCTGGAGTTATTTCTCCACTGATCTCCAGTAGCATATTGGGCACCTACCAACCTGAGGCGTTCCCCTTTCAGTATCCTATCATTTTGCCTTTGCATACTGTTCATGGGGTCCCTTCTCCAGTGGACCACATTCTGTCAGACCTCTCCACCATGACCCTCCCGTCCTGGGTGGCCCCACTTGGCATGGCTTAGTTTCATTGAGTTAGACAAGGCTGTGCTCCGTGTGATTAGATTGGCTAGTTTTCTGTGATTATGGTTTTAGTGTGTCTGCCCCCTGATGCCTTCTTGCAACACCTACTGTCTTACTTGGGTTTCTCTTACCTTGGACGTAGGGTATGTCTTCACGGTCCTCCAGCAAATCACAGCCGCTGCTCCATACCTTGGAGCCGGGGTATCTGCTCACGGCCACACCACCTGACTCTGAACGTGGAGTAGCTCCTCTCGGCCCTCCTTTTTCCGTGCAGCTGCCCGCCCTCGGGCGTGGGGTAGCTCCTCTCTGCTGTCACCCCTGACCTCTGACGTGGGGTAACTCCTCTCAGCTACTGCTGTGACGATGCAGCAGAAAGGGAGTAGGGGTGGAAATTCATCCTCTGTCATCTTAGAGGCAGGTCCACGCAAATGTGCCATTTTCTCCAACACTCTTACTGTCCTCAGCCTTTTTTTTTTCTCTCCTTTATTAATTTTTTTTATATACAACACAGATTTTTATTTTTTATTAAATGTTTATTTTTACTTTATTTTGCTTTACAATACTGTATTGGTTTTGCCATACATTGACATGAATCTGCCATGGGTGTACGTGAGTTCCCAATCCTGGACCCCCCTCCCACCTCCCACCCCATATCATCTCTCTGTATCATCCCCGTGCACCAGCCCCAAGCCTCCTGTATCCTGTATCAAACATAGACTGGCAATTCATTTCTTACATGATAGTATACATGTTGCAATGCCATTCTCCCAAATCTTCCCACTCTCTCCCTCTCCCACAGAGTCCAAAAGTCCGTTCTATACATCTGTGTCTCTTTTGCTATCTCGCATACAGGGTTATCATTACCATCTTTCTAAATTCCATATATATGTGTTAGTACACTGTATTGGTGTTTTTCTTTCTGGCTTACTTCACTCTGTATAATAGGCTCCAGTTTCATCCACCTCATTAGAACTGATTCAAATGTATTCTTTTTAATGGCTGAGTAATACTCCATGGTGTATATGTACCACAAATTTCTTATCCATTCATCTGCTGATGGGCATCTAGGTTGCTTCCATGTCCTGGCTATTATAAACAGTGCTGCGATGAACATTGGAGTACACGTGTCTCTTTCAATTCTGGTTTCCTTTGTGTGTATGCCCAGAAGTGGGATTGCTGGGTCATAAGGCAGTTCTATTTGCAATTTTTTAAGGAATCTCCACACTGTTCTCCATAGTGGCTGTACTAGTTTGCATTTCCAAAACTGAACCAGGAAGAAATAGAAAATCTTAACAGACCCATCACAAGCACCGAAATTGAAACTGTAATCAGAAATCTTCCAGCAAACAAAAGCCAAGGTTCAAATGGCTTCACAGCTGAATTCTAACAAAAATTTAGAGAATAGCTAACACCTATCCTACTCAAACTCTTCCAGAAAATTGCAGAGGAAGGTAAACTTCCAAACTCATTCTATGAGGCCACCAACACCCCAACACCAAAACCTGACAAAGATGCCACACAAATGAAAACTACAGGCCAATATCACTTATGAACATAGATGAAAAATCCTTCACAAAATTCTAGCAATCAGAATCCAACAGCATATTAAAAAGATCATACACCATGACCAAGTGGGCTTTATCCCAGTGATGCAAGGTGTCTTCAATATCCACAAATCAATCAATGTAATTCACCACATTAACAAATTGAAAAATAAAAGCCATATATTATCTCAATAGATGCAGAGAAGGCCTTTGACAAAATTCAACATCCATTTATGATAAAAAACTCTCCAGAAAGCAGGAATAGAAGGAACATACCTCAACAAAATAAAAGCTATGTATGACAAACCCACAGCAAACGTTATCCTCAATGGAGAATAATTGAAAGCATTTCCCGTAAAGTCAGGAACAAGACAAGGGTGCCCACTTTTACCACTACTATTCAACATAGTTCTGGAAGTCTTGGCCACAGCAATCAGGGCAGAAAAAGAAATAAACAGAATCTAACTTGGAAAAGAAGAAGTAAAACTCTCATTGTTTGCAGATGACATGATCCTCTACATAGAAAACCCTAAAGACTCCATCAGAAAATTACTAGACCTAATCAATGAATATAGTAAAGTTGCAGGATATAAAATCAACACACAGAAATCCCTTGCATTCCTATCCACTAAGAATGAGAAAGTAGAAAGAGAAATTAAGGAAACAATTCCATTCACCATTGCAACGAAAAGAATAAAATACTTATGAATTCATCTACCTAAAAAACTAAAGACCTATATATAGAAAACTATAAAACACTGATGAAAGGAATCAAAGAGGACACTAATAGATGGAGAAATATACCATGTTCATGGATCAGAAGAATCAATATAGTGAAAATGAGGACACTACCCAAAGCAATCTACACATTCAATGCAATCCCTATCAAGCTACCAATGGTATTTTTCACAGAGCTAGAACAAATAATTTCACAATTTGTATGCAAATACAAAAAACCTCGAATAGCCAAAGCAATCTTGAGAAAGAAGAATGGAACTGGAGGAATCAACCTGCCTGACTTCAGGCTCTTCTACAAAGCCACAGTCATCAAGATAGTATGGTATTGGCACAAAGACAGAAATATAGATCAATGAAACAAAATAGAAAGCCCAGAGATAAAGCCACATACCTATGGACACCTTATCTTTGACAAAGGAGGCAAGAATATACACTGGGTTAAAGACAATCTCTTTAACAAGTGGTGCTGGGAAAACTGGTCAACCACTTGTAAAAGAATGAAACTAGATCACTTTCTAACACCATACACAAAAATAAACTCAAAAAGGATTAAAGATCTAAATGTAAGACCAGAAACTATGAAACTCCTAGAGGAGAACATAGGCAAAACACTCTCTGACATACATCACAGCAGGATCCTCTATGATCCACCTCCTAGAATACTGGAAATATAAGCAAAAACAAACAAATGGGATCTAATTAAAATTAAAAGCTTCTGGGCAACAAAGGAAACTATAAGCAAGGTGAAAAGACATCCTTCAGAATGGGAGAAAATAATAGCAAATGAAGCAACTGACAAACAACTAATCTCAAAAATATACAAGCAACTTATGCAGCTCAATTCCAGAAAAATAAACGACCCAATAAAAAAATGGGCCAAAGAACTAAATAGACATTTCTCCAAAGAAGACATACAGATGGCTAACAAACACATGAAATTAAGACACTTACTCCTTGGAAGAAAAGTTTTGACCAGCCTAGATAGTATATTCAAAAGCAGAGACATTACTTTGCCGACTAAGGTCGGTCTAGTCAAGGCCATGGTTTTTCCTGTGGTCATGTATGGATGTGAGAGTTGGACTGTGAAGAAGGCAGAGTGCAGAAGAATTGATGCTTTTGAACTGTGGTGTTGGAGAAGACTCTTGAGAGTCCCTTGGACTACAAGGAGATCCAACCAGTCCATTCT
>SJYO01018757.1:19117117-19220431 GCA_006410555.1 Capra ibex
TTAAATATATCACCCAAACACAAGATTTATGGAACTTATTAGAATCCTGATTTGGAAAAGCAAGACACAAAATATAAATAACAAAAACAGACTTTCCCAAGATTGAATAAATGCTTCTGGACGTTAACAAACATCTAAGTATTTAAGATATAGAAAAGGTATGTGTGAAAGAACAACTCACTTACAGATAAATATTGAATTGTATTCTAAAGATAAAACAAGATATTTGGGGACTGCTTTTCAGTATATTAGAGTTGATAGGGATTTGCATTAGAGTGTACAAGAAATAAGAAAAAGGCAATGGCACTCCACTCCAGTACTCTTGCCTGGAAAACCCTAAGGACGGAGGAGCCTGGTAGGCTGCAGTCCATGGGGTCACTAAGAGTCGGACACGACTGAGCGACTTCACTTTGACTTTTCACTTTCATGCATTGGAGAGGGAAATGGCAACCCACTCCAGTGTCCTTACCTGGAGAATCCCAGGGATGGGGGAGCCTGGTGGGCTGCCGTCTATGGGGTTGCACAGAGTTGGACACGACTGAAGTGACTTAGCAGTACAGGAAATAAAACTGACCATGAGAAATTAATTTTTATAAAATCCAGTGATAGGCATACAGAGACCCATTTATATTGCAAATCTACATACCTACCTGTGGAAAATTTTGAGGAAAGCAAAAAAGTCATGTTTAATTTCTGTAATTCATGACAAACATAATAATTACTGTTATAGGAAAAGCTAGGCTATTTTGCTCTCCAGCATTCCTGGCTGGTGGGTGAAACACCAGGGCAGATGAGCCTCAGTACATTTCACACACGAGCATAACATGGAGAACCTTTGTGTGAGCTGCTGACTAACTCCCAGCTCACTGAGTTGAGACTAGTCTTACTGTACTCAGAGCCGTCAAAGCTGGAAGGCAGAAGTTTTCCCTGACTAAAGGAAACCAAAAATGCAATCTTCACATTTCATAACTTTTCTAATAAACCAGATGTGATGTCACTCTTTGTGAAGCCTGGCCCTTCCCAACCTGCAGGCTCACCTTCCAGGACTGAGCCCAGCCCATTTTCTCCATATATAAGCTGCTGCTGAAGCTCCTCTTACAGACCTGCTCCTCTCAGCCCTGCACTGCACCCCTCGCTCCTTCCTCAGTCTCTGCTTCTTCAGGAACCATGTCTTGCAAATCCACTGTGAAGACCAAAACCATCAGCTGCAGGGGCTTCAGCGCCGGCTCAGCCAGACTCCCTGGGGTGTGCCGCTCTGGCTTCAGCAGCGTGTCCCTGTCCCGCTCCAGGGGCAGTGGCGGCCTCGCTGGAGTGTGTGGAGGAGCTGGCTTTGGCAGCCGCAGCCTGTATGGCCTGGGGGGCTCCAAGAGGATCTCCATCGCAGGGGGCGGCTGTGTCATCGGTGGTGGCTATGGCGGCAGAATTGGAGTTGGCTATGGCTTCGGAGGTGGAGCCGGGAGTGGAATTGGTTTTGGTGCTGGGGCTGGTAGTGGCTTTGGGCTCGGTGGTGGAGCTGGCTTTGGAGGTGGCTATGGGGGCTATGGCTTCCCTGTGATCCCCCCTGGAGGCATCCAAGAGGTCACCGTCAACCAGAGTCTCCTGACTCCCCTCAACCTGCAAATCGACCCCACCATCCAGCGGGTGAGGACTGAGGAGCGGGAGCAGATCAAGACCCTCAACAACAAGTTTGCCTCCTTCATCGACAAGGTGAGCTGGGAGCGTCTGTCCCCAGTGCGGATTGCAGAGGGCCCAAGAGAGCCAACTGAGAGACCTGTTCTACTGGAGGGGAGACTCGGGGGAGAGGGGGGTGGGACTCAGGCGAGCTCTCCACTGGGATGCAGGACAGGCTACATGTGGACCCCAGGCGATGACGGTGATGGAAATCATTTATAACTACTCATCCCTCACATGGCCCCATTCCTGTCAAGGAAATAGTCACAGTTCTTGATAATCCTGAAGGAAAGAACAGAAAATAAGAGAATGCAATGAGATGGCTTGATCTTCTGGATGGTCTAAGAGAGTTAAAAAGGTATTGCAGTGGAAACTCCATTTGAGTCATAGATGGATGAGGGATGGAGGAAAGAAAGCAAAAAACTACAGGGAATTTGAGGGAAAACAACTCAAATATATATCCATAGAAATAGTCACCTAAGAACCAGAAAATGAGCATTAAGGGACTTTGTATCAGCCGGATTCGGGCACTATATGGGAAACAAGGTTAAATCTAATCATTAATAGAATTGGAATCTAATCATTAGACTATAAACATCTGATATCCCTTTAACTGAGGTGTGTGCTTTGTAAAAGGTCTGCGCAATATGAGAAAAATGCGATGATAAAGTACATTTGTGCTTGTTCTTGTCAAGAGGAAGACAGGAAGGGTTGAAAGTCACTGACTGACAGACTCCATAAGTGAGAGGGAGGGAACATCTGACAGCTCCCTGGGGAAACTTGGCCATGAGACCTGTGTGGTGTGAAGCCAAAGAGTCAGGGGAGCAGAACTGTCAGCCTCTGTACAGGATCTGGAGCAGCCCAGCACCACCAGGACCACCAGATCAGCCCGGGGACTTGTCAACTCACAGATCACCATCTGGTCTTCCTGCAGGTCCGATTCCTGGAGCAGCAGAACAAGGTCCTGGACACCAAGTGGACCCTGCTGCAGGAGCAGGGCACCAGGACCGTGAGGCAGAACCTGGAGCCTTTGTTCGAGCAGTACATCAACAACCTCAGGAGACAGCTGGATAGTATCCTTGGGGAGAGAGGCCGCCTGGACTCGGAGCTCAGGGGCATGCAGGACACGGTGGAGGACTTCAAGAACAAGTGAGTTACAGGAGAGAAAACACCTTAGATCCCTGAAGCCCACACTTCAGTCTGTTAGATGACCAGGTCCAAATGAGGGCATGGTTCTTAGGAAAACATGTCAATAGACATGACATTACAGTTGTTACTAAACACAAACCCTGAAGAACAAAAGGGCCATAAAAGTTGAATGGGAAGAGTAATGGAGTAAAGACATTGGAAACCACAAATTACAACCTTTAGGCTTATTGGCAAAAGTCTCATTTGTATGTACCCATTGTGGGAAGCAGAGATCCAAGGCTGCTTTTTCTTGTATCATCTTCACCCCGACTCAATTGGATTGTATTCCTTTTAATTCCAGATATGAAGATGAAATCAACAAACGCACAGCAGCAGAGAATGAGTTTGTGAAATTGAAGAAGGTGAGACTGAGTCAGATCAGGGGTTCACGCTCCCTTCCTGAAGGAGAGGGTTCTGAGAAAAGAATCACTGAGGAGGCTAAAACAGGAGCAGACTGCATAGGAGGGCTCATCTGATCCCAGGCTGTTTGCTTCTTCCCCAGGATGTGGATAGCGCCTACATGAACAAGGTTGAACTACAAGCCAAGGTAGACGCTCTCACAGATGAGATCAACTTCCTAAGAACCTTCTATGATGCTGTAAGTATCTCTCCACATTCGGTTTCATTGCCTTTAAAGAGATTTGTGAAGAGTGGAATATCTTTGGTGTAGGGGCCTCTCTAAACACCATGAGCAAAGATGGTCAGATGATCTCTTGTTCTGCAGGAACTGGCTCAGATGCAAAGCTACATCTCAGACACTTCTGTGGTCCTCTCCATGGACAACAACCGCAACCTGGACCTGGACAGCATCATCGCTGAAGTCAAAGCCCAATATGAGGAGATCGCTCAGAGGAGCCGGGCTGAGGCTGAGTCGTGGTACCAGTCCAAGGTGAGTGGGGAGGCGGCAGCTGACGAGGAATCCCTGTGCCTTCTCTGTGAGCATCAGTGAGGCTGTAGACTTCAGTGGGGAAACTACAACAAGGAAAATGAAGCAGCCACCCATCATTAACAACCCACACAAGTGTGCCCCATCCCAGGGCATCAGTGGAATTCCCAGGACGCACCTCCTGTCCCAGATTCCTGGGATCTCACTGGGGTTACTGAGGTCAACTCACCAATGACTGTGGGTTCCAGGTCTACAAACACTGCCCTGGGCACATGCTTGCCAGCGCCTGTCTCACTGAAGAAGGTGTTGAAGGAGTCGTCTCCTCCCACAATCGTCTTATCACTTGGCATCTGGCCATCGGGCTGGATGCCGTGTTCCAGGCAGTAGAGCTCCCAGCAGGCATTGCCGATCTGGACACCAGCCTGGCCGACATGGATGGAGATGCACTCACGCTGTGGGAAGGAAGACAGGAAGTGTCAGAATGTGACGCATCGGATGGGACATTCAGCAATGATTCACACGGAAATGACTATTAACCTTCAAGACAAATCAGCACCCTTTTGGAGGCCATGCCTGCCCAGGCACTATTTCACAAACAACAGGCCAATTCAGAGGAAAGGCTTTGGAAAACCACAGATATGTTAATGAACTACTAGACAAGGCCAGAGACCAGACTTTGGCTTTACAGCTTTTCTTTCCTTGTTTTCCTGCCTCCTTTTAAATGAACCTTTTGGTTCCTAACAGCAAACTTTTGCATCTGGTGCAAAAGCCGTTTTTCCCCCCGCCTGGAATTAACTATACTAACCCCAGGTTCCCAGGTGGCGCTAGTGGTAAAGAATCTGCCTNGAGGCAAGATAAGCAGGTTTGATCCCTGGGTGGGGATGATCCGCTGGAGTAGAAATGGCAACCCACTCTAGCATTCTTGCCTGGAGAATCCTATGGACTGAGGAGCCTGGTGGGCTTCAGTCCTTGGGGTCTCAAAGAGTCTGACATGACTGAGCACACGTGCATATAATAGCTTTCACTTTTCAGATGCTTACTATGCAGAGTTGTTTGTTTTTCAGACAGTGTTAATCACATGTCATCTGTTAAAGGAATGCTGTGCCTTACCCCCGTTTTTAGAGATAAAGAAACTAGAGTTTAGAGTAATTCAACTAGTTGCACATCACACAGCTGGAGCGAGTTAGGCCCTCACTGCCTTGCACTGCCTCACCCTAAGTATACCACTCTTTGTTATGGAACCCAAGTTCCTGTGTCCCTGGCACACTGAAGCCAAACAGTCCAGAACCTGGGAGTTTGAAGCAGAGAAAGATTTATTGCAAAGGCTAAAGCAAGAATAGATGTCCGGTGCCCAAAAGACTTAACCCTCCAATCACTTTCAGGCAAGACTGTTATGGAAAAGGGTCATAGATTGCTTGACCAGCTCCTGGACCTTCTCATTTTTTGGTGGTGAGGTAAGAGTGGTGTTTCCAGAATCTCAACTTTCTGGTTCCAACCAGTCTGGAGTCTGTATGCTTGTGGTGGACTTGTAGTTACATCTTCCTGGGTGGTGGGGTCTTAGTTTTTGTAGAACAACTCAAAGACAATACATCAAGTTGTTATCTTTATGGCTTCGGAAGAATTAGGTGTCCTGTGACTCTATTGTCCTAATCACTAACTGCTTGAGCTTGCTCTTTGGCACTCAAGGAAGGCCTGGGAGACTTTTTTTTCCTGTTTTCTACAAATAAGATACAGAGGACATGGAGGGCCTTTTGAAATTGGGCAGGACCTGCAAGGTCTGGCTTAGTTTCACTCTGACTTCCATGCAAGGATTTATTCCTCAGAAGCATCCTTTATTTCATTTGCTTTTCTTGTTCGGAGGATATAGGCTTCATTCAGCCTCCTTGACCTTCCCTGAAATCCAAAGGGCAGATTCGAACAGTTGCTTATCAGGGAAGGGAGGGGATGAAGAAATAGGAGAAGTCAAGTGGTTGTACAGCCTTGGAGCCTGGTTCCTACTCAAGGAATATGCGTAACAGTGTCTCTAAGTTCTGTAGTACCAGGGCCCCTACCCAGGTGAAGGATGGTAACTTCAGGCTGAGCACAAGATTCCTGCAGCACTGCCCTATTACCTCACCACCAACCAATCAGAAGAAAGCGACACATTCTGCATCCACCACATTCAAAATTCACCCCAAATTTTGCCTGCCTTTTTGGGGCCTTGTTAGGCCTCAGGCACATGCCTATGCCCACTTGTGCTAACTTGCTTCCGTTGTGTCCAACCGTTTGCGACCCAATGGACTGTAGCCCGATAAGCTCCTTCGTCCATGGGATTTTCCAGGCAAAAATACTGGAGTAGGTTGCCATTTCCTTCTCCAGGGGATCTTCCCGACCCAGGGATAAACTCCAGTCTCCTGGATTGCAGGCAGATTCTATACCGATTGAGCTATCAGGGACGCCCAGAGTCTGGGGTGCCAGCCAATTTTGGGGCTGCACCCTCTTAGGCTTTTTCCATCTATCCCCATCAAGCCCCATGGCCTCAGCCCTGGTGGCAGTTCTGAGTGCAGACTTTCCATTTGTGCTCAAGGGCAGATGGGATATCCTCCAATTAAAAAGAAAAAGAAAACCTGAGAGCTTTAAAAAACAAAGGCAAAAAAAAAAAAAGAAAAAAAATGCAGTATGTTTGTTAAAACTCCACTTCAGACCTACAGATTCAGGTCTCCTTTTTAAAATCTACAGGAGATACACATCCATATTAAATATTGAAAAGCACTGGTCCAATGAGCCTGGTGCCTAACTTATGATTTTATCACCAGTCATCGTTGCAGGTCTTAGTGAAATAGACAAACCTCTTAGCACAGTACACAGAAACCACTTGAAATGTTGAGCAAATGATCAGATGGAATTGCCAGCCTCCTCCATCACAAACTGGCTTTCAATAAGTAAACATTTACTATGATACAGCGTGACCTTGGAAGTGGAAATATCACCTTTATTGTCAAGATAGGGCGACAGTGGGCAGACGAGGTCCCACCACACCCACCACTCCTACCTCAACATCCCGAGTTGCTGTCGACACCTTTGGACCCCCCGACCCATTTACCTCTTGAGGTCGAACCTGAAGAACGGTATCAGCTGTCTCTCCGCAAGGTAGTCGTCCCTCCACTTGGGTCTTGGTCAAGGGGGTGGTTTCGACACCTTTTGGTTCTTCGGGACTTCTGGGCACGTGACCAGTCGGACTTTTTTCTTTTTTCAAATTAAAATCGAAACCACTGTCGACGTCACTACAGAAACTTAGGTATTAGTGTGACTAGTTCTAGAATTTTCTTTTTTTTTGTCTTTTGAAGACTTGTTATGAACGATTCTTTCGTCTGTGAATTTCTCGAAAATTCACGATGGGCTAAGTCTCTTTGAAAAGTGTCAGTAGAGAACTCCGGACCTTCCTCCCCTAGACACTTTTCCGATAAATTTCACTTAATAAAAGTAAAGGCGTCCGTCTCCTTAGTGGTTCAGACCTTACCTACGTCCCGGGTTCAAAACCCCTGGCCCTCCGAGTGGAGACGACGGGCACGGTACTGGTGTCTCGTTTCCGTTGGAGAATAGTCAATCTCTCGACGGTGGTCGTCCGGACTCTGGTGTGACCGGGGTATGTTACCTACAGATGTCTTTAACACCGTCGACGGAAGACTCGGTCTTACGTCGTAGTCTCACTTCTCGATCACGGGACCACGATCTTATTCCGACCGAGACCGAGACGGTCAAGGAACGGTACACGGACACTGGTTTAAGGACAGAGTCAGAGTCACAAGAGTAAATAATTTACTCCTCTTGTCATTAGACGAACTCCAACGATCCTTAATTTACTCATGACCTTGTCACGGACCGTGGCAGTCGTGTCCAATTGTCGTTCAGACAAGTAAGGCCCTTTCCACTAAACGACAGTCGTTAGGTACAGGAACACAGTGCCCCCGAAAGGTGGTGAATTGACTCGAGAGGACGGATTGTTTGACGATGAGACACTTTCCCACTAGAATTGGGTTGTCTCATAAGAGGCCTGTCAGAAGTGAAATTCCACGAGGTTCTAACACCTGTAGGAGATGACTCGGAATCAGTGAAGATACCCAGGTGGGAGACTTACTCTAGTTTCGTTCCCCGTGTAAGATAAATGGTCAAAGGTGGGTAATTCCGAGAACACCTGTGTCATTATTTGTGGTCCCTGTTCACGTTAACAAGACCACCAATTTCTTGAAGTGAGGTCTTGGGAGTCACTGAAAGTGATCAAGTAAACAGGGATTCCGTCCAGGGCTAAAGGTTCAGTCACGGACATCGACTTCGAAGTGAACGTTTGTCTCCTTGGTAATCGGGTTAAAACCACACTTCTGATGCTATTTGTAGACTTTTTCATACTTCAGTTCTTGCTACATTCCGGTAAGAAAACTTTTATCTGGACAACAACGACCCGAATCACAATATACTAAAAGGACTGTGCGATACCACGGGTCCGGAAGTAAGAACTAAAATTAATGAATGTTCAACGGGCCTACGGATTCCTTGTCTGAGTAGACTAACGGTCTGAGAATTAATTTTACTAGACTTGTCTTGGGAATAGTTGGAATGGCTACACTTATGTCAATGGAATCTGAATAGCCGGAGTTCCGATCAGATGTGACGGGACTCGAGATCATCTTTTCGTTCCCATGGCGAAAAACCCCAAGACAGAATTAGGAAAGTTTCAAGGTCACTGAATATGAACGAAGACACAGCTCCCTCGAGGGACCTGAGGTGAAAGTCACAACGACTTCAAGGGTTACCGTCGACCAAGTCCAGCCATAAGGTAGCCGAAGAAAACGACATTGAAAGACCTCGTTGTATCCCGTCGACAGGTCAAAAATACTCAAACTAGTTAATCAATGTAAGTCTCGGTCGGTGGATGGTGACACTGATTCTACTGGATTTTACCCTACGGAGTCGAACCACCGTCCTTCGACGGACTAATTCCACTTGTTCCTACAAATTACCCGAATTCACAGTCATTTTGACAATTCCGAAGGACCATGAGTGAACTGAAGTCCATTTGACGGGAGGGACTCACTCGTTAACGAGTTTAGACGGAATCTTCTGTATCCTCCTCCGGTTCGTCGTGGCTGAAGTCGGAGTTTTGCAACAGGGTAACGTGTCCTGGCAAACCAAATCTTCAGGTCAATATCACCCGTCACATTTCGAGTAAGGTCACGTGTTTCTTACTAAGGGTATCAGACCAGAGAGTTTTGAGATTCTCTTTTGCGAGTAGGATCAAATTTTTTTCAAGAAGCAAATGGTCAAAGGCTTGAGCCAGGTTCTGCTCCAGTTACTAGAGGAACGGTTACCACATCACTGGAGCCCGTATCAATAACCGCCGTAGAAGGAACGGACTCTACTCAACGAGTCCCACCTTCTCGACCGCCATCCACGGTCACGCTTGGAGTAGACCTTTTCCTTTTACTTCGTCGGTGGGTAGTAATTGTTGGGTGTGTTCACACGAGGTAGGGTCCCGTAGTCACCTTAAGGGTCCTGCGTGGAGGACAGGGTCTAGGGACCCTAGAGTGACCCCAATGACAGGAAAAGTATATCCCCTGACCTTACGTTTTCATCCTTCAGTTCTTTCTGGACCTCATTGTCCGTTTAAACCGAAACCTTATACCTTACTTCGTCCCGTTTCTGATTATCTCAAAACGGTTCTTTTACGTGACAAGTATCGTTTGTGGGAGAAGGTTGTTGTGTTCTCTTCTGAGATGTGTACCTGTAGTGGTCTACCAGTTGTGGTTTTAGTCTAACTAATATAAGAACCGTCGGTTTCTACCTCTTCGAGATATGTCAGTTGTTTTTGTTCTGGTCCTCGACTGACACCGAGTCTAGTACTTGAGGAATAATGGTTTAAGTATGACTTTACCTTCTTTCATCCTTTTTGGTGATCTCGTAAGTCCCTACTGGATTTAGTTTAGGCGAATACTAATATGTCACCTTCACTCTTTATCTAAATTCCCGGATCTAGACTATCTATCTCACGGACTACTTGATACCTGATTCCAAGCACTGTAACATGTCCTCTGTCCCTAGTTCTGGTAGGGGTACCTTTTCTTTACGTTTTTTCGTTTTACCGAGATTCCTCGGGAATGTTTATCGACACTTTTCTTCTCTTGGATTTTCGTTTCCTCTTTTCCTTTCTATGTTCGTAGACTTAAGTCTCAAGGTTTCTTATCGTTCTTCTCTATTCTTTCGGAAGTAGCCGCTTGTTACGTTTCTTTATGTCCGTTTGGTGTCTTACCCTTTCTGATCTCTAGAGAAGTTCTTTTAATCTCTGTGGTTCCCTTGTAAAGTACGTTTCTAGCCGAACTATTTCCTGTCTTTACTATACCT
Organism: Capra ibex; assembly: GCA_006410555.1. Lineage (NCBI taxonomy): Eukaryota > Metazoa > Chordata > Mammalia > Artiodactyla > Bovidae > Capra > Capra ibex. The sequence continues at coordinate 19,127,238 of SJYO01018757.1, forward strand.
GGATTGTCTTTGTCTTCTATAATTCTTCTCCACCGTTCTTATGTGTCTTCTTGATATGTTTTTTCTAGAAGTGTTGGTTCTATTAGTGCTACCACACTAGTGAGTGGATCTCGGTCTGTTGGACCTTACACTTCAGTTCACCCGGAATCTTTCGTAGTGATGCTTGTTTCGATCACCTCCACTACCTTACGGTCAACTCCATAAAGTTTAGAACTTTCTACTACGACACTTCCACGATGCGAGTTATACGGTCGTTTAAACCTTTTGAGTCGTCCCCGGTGTCCTGACCTTTTTCAGTCAAAAGTAAAGTAAGGGTTTCTTTCCGTTACGTTTTCTTACGAGTTTGATGGCGTGTTGACGTCAGTAGAGTGTGCGATCATTTCATTACGAATTTTGTGAGGTGCGGTCCGAAGTCGTTATACACTTGGTACTTGAAGGTCTACAAGTTCGACCATAATCTTTTCCGTCTCCTTGGTCTCTAGTTAAACGGTTGTAGGTGACCTAGTACCTTTTTCGTTCTCTCAAGGTCTTTTTGTAGAGAAAGACGAAATAACTGATACGGTTTCGGAAACTGACACACAGAGTGTTATTTGACACCTTTTAAGACTTTCTCTACCCTTATGGTCTGGTGGACTGGACGGAGAACTCTTTGGATATACGTCCAGTCCTTCGTTGTCAATCTTGACCTGTACCTTCTTGTCTGACCAAGGTTTATCCTTTTCCTCATGTAGTTCCGATATATAACAGTGGGACGAATAAATTGAAGATACGTCTCATGTAGTACTCTTTGCGACCCGACCTTCTTCGTGTTCCACCTTAGTTCTAACAGTCCTCTTTATAGTTATTGGAGTCTATTCGTCTACTATGGTGGGAAACCGTCTTTCACTTCTCCTTGATTTTTCGGAGAACTACTTTCACTTTCTCCTCTCACAACCGAATTTCGAGTTGTAAGTCTTTTACTTCTATTACCGTAGACCAGGGTAGTGAAATACCGTTTATCTCCCCCTTTCTCACCTTTGTCACAGTCTGAAACAAAAGACCCCGAGGTTTTAGTGACGTCTACCACTGACGTCGGTACTTTAATTTTCTGCGAATGAGGAACCTTCTTTTCAATACTGGTTGGATCTATCGTATAAGTTTTCGTCTCTGTAATAAAACGGTTGTTTCCAGGTAGATCAGTTCCGATACCAAAAAGGTCACCAGCGTGACCTAAACTCTCAACCTGTCACTTCTTTCGACTCGTGGCTTCTTAACTACGAAAACTTGACACCACAACCTCTTCTGAGAACTCTCAGGGAACCTGACGTNGACCCTAAAGAAACCTTCCTTACTACGATTTCGACTTTGAGGTCATGAAACCGGTGGAGTACACTTCTCAACTGAGTGACCTTTTCTGAGACTACGACCCTCCCTGACCCCCGTCCTCTTCCCCTGCTTTCTCCTACTCTACCGATCTACCGTAGTGACTGAGCTACCTGTCCCAGACTCACTTGAGGCCCTCAACCACTACCTGTCCCTCCGGACCACACGACACTAAGTACCCCAGCGTTTCTCAGCCTGTGCTGACTCGTTGATTTGAATTGACTCCAGTTGAGTGGTTACTGACACCCAAGGTCCAGATGTTTGTGACGGGACCCGTGTACGAACGGTCGTGGACAGAGTGACTTTTTCCACAACTTCCTCAGCAGAGGAGGGGGTTAGCAGAACAGTGAACCGTAGACCGGTAGCCCGACCTACGGCACAAGGTCCGTCATCTCGAGGGTCGTCCGTAACGGCTAGACCTGTGGTCGGACCGGCTGTACCTACCTCTACGTGAGTGCGACACCCTTCCTTCTGTCCTTCACAGTCTTACACTGCGTAGCCTACCCTGTAAGTCGTTACTAAGTGTGCCTTTACTGATAATTGGAAGTTCTGTTTAGTCGTGGGAAAACCTCCGGTACGGACGGGTCCGTGATAAAGTGTTTGTTGTCCGGTTAAGTCTCCTTTCCGAAACCTTTTGGTGTCTATGCAATTACTTGATGATCTGTTCCGGTCTCTGGTCTGAAACCGAAATGTCGGTGTAATCTATAAGTACCAGTCCAAAGATGGAAGTCTTACTGTGTTCGATGAGATCGTTATCTAAAAGGGGTTGAGGACCCTTTATACGGACGACTGAGGAAACTCCGTACGTTTTAAGGAGGAAGGTCGAGACTAAGTAAGGGACACACTCACACATTGATGTCGAGTAAGGGTAGGGAGAAATTAAGATAAGAAATTTGTCGAAGACGGAGAGGGAAATTTTGGTCGAATTTGGTCGTTTGATGTCGACATACTGAGTACCTCTTTTGTCGTCTATTCATCGTTAATGGACCTGAAATTTTGACCAGTGTCCGTAGGAAAATAGGAACACCTTCATAAATTAGAATCCCTTTTTGTAAAAGGAAGTGACAGGTGTGTGGAACTCCCCTCTCACCCCCTCCCACCCGTCTACCTCTGTCCCATTGTTTCCGCTCTTCACGGTGGTTCTGAAGCGATTATCGAATTCTTTAGTCGAGAAAAGATCGTTTTACATGTAGAGCGAGACCGTAACATCTTCTTCTCAGATATTAAAGTATTTAAATTACTAAATCCGTTCGCAAACAAAAGGAAATGAACGACTTGTTCCAGTACATATTCAATGGTTTGAGTAAGGACGAACCATTTTATTCTGTCACTTGTGTCTTAGATTTGGGTCTGAATTCTCCTTTTGTTTCTCCTAAAGATAACATAAAGGTAGTATTTAGTTTAATCGACGAACTCTGTCTCAGAAAGTTCATAGGTGTAGTTTATAGAGAATAATTACAAGAGGTTTATTCTCAAAGTCCCAAGACTTTCGACGATTATCCTTAAATTTCCGAAACTGACACACCTAGTGTTGTTTGACACCCTTTAAGAATTCTCTAACCTTATGGTCTGGTGGAATGGACAGAGAACTCTTTGGACATACGTCCAGTTCTTCGTTGTCAGTCTTTGTCTGTACTTTGTTACCTGACCAAGTTTTGACCCTGTCCTCATACAGTTCCGACATATAATAGAGGGACGAATAAATTGAAGATTCGTCTTATGTAGTACATTTTACAATCTGACCTACTTAGTGTTCGACCTTAGTTCGGAGGGTCCTCTTGATAGTCATTGGAGTCTACTGTGGTGAGATTTCCGTCTTTCACTTACCCTTGCTTTCTTTTCTTGGAGACCTACTCCCATTTCTCCTCACTTTTTCGACCGGAGGCCAGGGTAGTCAAGTACCGTTTATCTACCCTTTTACACCTTTGTCACTGACGAAAATAAAAGAACCCAAGGTTTTAGTGGAGTCTGTCACTGACGCTACTTTATTTTCTGCGAACGAAGAATCTTCCTTTCGATACTGTTTGGATCTGTGGTATAATTTTTCGTCTGTAGTAAAACGCTTGTTTCCAGGTGTATCAGTTTCGACATAAAAAGGTTATCAGTACATACCTACACTCTCAACCTCACATTTCTTCCGACTCGTACCTTGTTAGCTACGGAGACTTGACACCACGACCTCTTCTGAGAACTCTCAGGGAACCTGACGTTCCTCTAGGTTGGTCAGTTTGGATTTCCTTTAATTGGGACTGATAAGAAACCTTCTTCCGTTACCGTGGAGTGAGGTCATGAGAACGGACCTTTTAGGGTACCTGCCTCCTCGGACCACCCGATGTCAGGTACCCCAACGATTCTAAGCTCTGCTGATTCGCTGAAGTGAAACTGAAAAGTGAAAGGACGTAACCTCTTCCTTTACCGTTGGGTGAGGTCACAAGAACGGACCTCTTAGGGTCCTTGTCGCCTCACTCCAACCACTCGACGGTAGAGACCCCACAGTGTCTCACCCTGTGCTGACTTCGCTGAATCATCATAATTAAGTAACCTTCCTGACTACCACTTCGAGGTTATGAATCCGGTGAACGCTGTTTCTCGACTGAGTCAACTTTTCTGGGACTACGACCCTTCCTGACTTCCGTTTTCTTCCCCCACCGTCTCCCACTCTACAAGTCTATCGTAGTGGTTGAGTTACCTGTACTCAAACTTGTTTGAGGTCCTCTGTCACTTCCTGGTCTTTCGGACCGTAAGACGTCAGACATCCCAGCGTTTCTCAGCCTGTACTGAATCGTTGACTTGTTATCCTTAGATTTCTTTTAAGTTGTAGTGGATACTACAGTTTCCCGGATCAGAGTATTGGTGTTCTGTTTTGGAGGTCAATGAGTATTGGAAACTGAATACCAAGGGAGAAAGAGTGGTATGAGGGGTATTTCGTTAATGCGAGACCACTGGAGTAGTCGTTCGAGTGATGATGGACGTAGATGAACGGGTCGAGATTCCGACACCCTCTTTCCCCTCAAACAAGATTACTTGGGTACTGAAAATTGGTGACGTAGTACAAATGGAAATTGACCTGAGACCTGTAAAGTGTCGGGATCTTTGGTCCTTTCTTGGTCTATAAACGGGTACTGTCAGGGTCCAGGTTTCTCTATTTTCATAGACTCTTCTGGGACGGTAGGATTACTTCGTAAAGATTACTTCAAAAACTTAATTTTGGAAAAGTATAACACGTTGTCATACCGAGTGTGACACCGGTGACGAACAGGAGGTGAGAGGGGACCGGTGAACCCTCTACTTCACTCTATGGCCACTACCACAGTGAAGTGAATCAGATCGGAATTGCCGTATTAGTCGTGGACAGGGAACACTTTATGCTCAGATTGGTCCCATACAGAATTATCCAAACGACGATGACGACTAAAGGACGAGAAATTTGTGAGGGTGATAAAAGAGTTATTGTGTAAATGGTCACAGGAAACCAGACCGAATCATTTTTCGTGAGTTCGTTCACAATGTCAGTCTGTAGGAAACCATTGAGACCATCAGGCATTTTTTCCTTTGATAAATAAGGATATAAGGAAAAAATTTTTCCCATAAAACTATGCAAACTATGAGTACCGGACGAAATCCATCTGGAGGTTACCTACAAAGGATTCTATGGACAAAGGTTTTGGAGACTGTCGATTTATCTTTTATGAGTTCAACACACATTAAAGTACAAAGAAATTTTCGTTCTGATGATACAGTCATGATCTAATGAGACACTGAACTATTCATTTATAGAGAAAACACCTGAAAATTTTTGGACATTCTTCTTTCAAAGTCGATGATTTGTGGGGTGATTTAATTGTGATCTTTGTGATCTTTACGTCCCTATTTGTGCCCTGTCAGTAAAGGAAGTCTCCTCCTCGGACGGAAGTAGGAAGTCCACCTGACCGTGTTTACGTTCTCGACGGGGCCGGGTGGGTGGGGGTAGGGCCGGTGTCCCCTGCTGCCACGTTAACCTTTGAGAAGGGTCTCAGACCGGTGTCCACCTGAGTCGTGGTTTAGTGTCCCGTGTCCTCTCCCCAGCGGTCCTTTGCAGACGTGGATGATACGACCTCGTGTGCTCTACGAGGTCCCCAGGAAACGTCTTCCGACACCCTCCCACTCCAGTGAAGTCCTTTACCTTTGCTAGACATCCGAAGTGTTCAGGAACCCTCGGTCACGCTTCCAAGAGGGTGGAAGGACCCCGTCATCGCCGGGGCTTCCTTAGTTGCTGACCGGGGCGAGATCCTAGTTCACCGAAAAGGTGAAGGTAAGTGCCATCATGGGTCCGGCGCAGAAGCTCGGGCTGCTCCTCAGTCGGTCCACTTGAGCTGAGAGGGTTGGACCGGTGGACTTTGGTCAAACGGGCCTCCGCACCTGCACCGACGTGAGCGTGACCCCAGGGTTACGGGGAAGCCTGAGGCGTGAGACGGGGGTGTGGTGGCGGGGCCCTGGGGGTGAGTGGTACTGCCTCTGAACCTGCCGAGACGTCTCGACCTTGTCCCCTCCCCGGCCGGCGCTTCTAGAGGGTGACTGTCTGATGATTCCTCAGGCCCCCTCTTCGTCCCTCTCCGGGCCCCGGCCCTCTGTAGGATATTTGGGGATGGGCCCGGTGCACAGTCCTCCCGCCCTGGGCGGGGGCGGGGCCGGAGGCGCCGGGGCGGAGGGTCGGGATGTGGCCCAAAATGGGAGGGCCGCCTCTCTCCTCCCCGCGCGCCGCGAGTAACCACCCAAGTTTTCAAGTTTGGTTTGAGCTGCCTTGGTCGGTCTTCTTGGTCTTTTCCCTCCTCCGTAGGTCCCCGGCTTCTTACCCGGCCACCCCACTCCCTCTCCTACGTGAGCCGCTGCCCTTTCTCTTCGCTCCGCTTCCCACCCCTGCCGTCACCCGCTGCGCATTCGCTCCTCCCCGCGGTCGATTTCCCTCCGCGGCGCCTCGGGACCCCCGCGCCGAGGAGAGCGACGGGCGGGCCAGCGGCCCGAGGTCTGGGGGCTGGGACCTGACCTCCCGCCGGATCCACCGGAAGTCGTTCAAGGTCGGCGTGTCGGGGGTCAGTCCTGGAGGGTGTGCTAGGCCGACGAAGGTGGCGCCCATTGGGGCCGCGGGCGTCGAGAGCGTCAACTCCCTGAAGGTTCTCCCTTCGGGATTCCAAGGGGTAAGGTCCAAGATTAGTGGTGTTTGGTTCAACTTTAGAACTTAGAGTGGAAAAAACAACGAAAAGAAAGGAACAAAAGGACGGAGGAAAATTTACTTGGAAAACCAAAGATTGTCGTTTGAAAACGTAGACCACGTTTTCGGCAAAAAGGGGGGCGGACCTTAATTGATATGATTGGGGTCCAAGGGTCCACCGCGATCACCATTTCTTAGACGGACGGTTACGTCCTCTCCGTTCTATTCGTCCAAACTAGGGACCCACCCCTACTAGGCGACCTCATCTTTACCGTTGGGTGAGATCGTAAGAACGGACCTCTTAGGATATCTGTCTCCTCGGACCACCCGAAGTCAGGAACCCCAGAGTTTCTCAGACTGTACTGACTCGTGTGCACGTATATTATTGAAAGTGAAAAGTCTACGAATGATACGTCTCAACAAACAAAAAGTCTGTTACAATTAGTGCAGTAGGTAATCTGTTTAGGACACGGAATGGGGGCAAAAATGTCTATTTCTTTGATCTTCTTCACTTCAGCGAGTCAGCACAGGCTGAGAAACGCTGGGGTACCTGACATCGGGTGATACGAGGAGACAGGTACCCTAAGAGGTCCGTTCTCATGACCTCACCCAACGGTAAAGGAAGAGGTACCCTAGAAGGACTGGGTCCCTAGCATGGGCCCAGAGGACGTGACATTCGTCTGCGAAATGGGAAACTCGGTCTCTCTCATTAAGTCGATCAACGTCCAGTGTGTCGACCTCGCTCAATCCGGGAGTGACGGAACGTGACGGAGTGGGATTCATATGGTGAGAAACAATACCTTGGGTTCAAGGACACAGGGACCGTGTGACTTCGTTTGTTAGGTCTTGAACCCTCACACCTCGTCTCTTTCCAAATAACGTTTCCGATTTTCGTTCTTATCTACAACCCACATGTTTTCTGGACTTGGGAGGATAGTGAAAGTCGATTCTGACAAAAGGTTTAACCAGTATCTAACGAAGTGGTCGAGGACCTGGAAGAGTAACAAACCACCACTCCATTGTCCCACCACAAAGGTCTTAGAGTTGGAAAACCAAGGTTGGTCAGACCTCAGACATACGAACACCACCTGAACTTCAATGTAGGAGGACCCACCATCCCAGAATCAAAAACATCTTGGTGAGTTTCTATTACGTAGTCCAACAATAGAAATACCGAAGTCCTTCTTGGTCCTCAGGACACAGGATTAGTCATTGACGAACCCGAACGAGAAACAGTGAGTTCCTTCCGGACCCTCTGAAAAAAGACAAAAGATGTTTATTTCATCTTTATTTCAGGTAAACGCTGGGTTACCTGACATCGGGGATCCGAGGAAGTAGGTACCCTAAAAGGTCCGTTTTAATGACCTCACCCAACGGTAAATGAAGAGGTCCCCTAAAAAGGGTGGGTCTCTATCTTGGACCCAGAGGGTGTAACGTCCGACTAAGAAATGGTTGACTCAGTGGACCTTTCGGGGTCCAGTCAACCGTTTCTTAGAGTCGTCCCTCATTAATGTCTTCTTTTCTCTGGAGACGGGACTAATGGTTCTTCGTAGAACTCATACGTGACAGACTCACCCCTCCACAATTCCCTTGGTGGGTAGGACCGGTCTTTGGTATCATTGGTAAGTACACTTAATGAAATGGTGTCCTCCAGGACCATTCCTTGTCCTTTGATTCCTCGGTGGTCGTTGGCCCCCTTAAGTCCTTTCAAGTTTTCCTCTACGGAGGACAGGATGGTTGGAGGGTTCGAGGAGGAACGACCTTAGGTAGGACTGACACACTTTACGCGTGGGTGGTGGTCCTTCCTGGGACTCAGTTTTTGATTAGGTTAATGATATTTTAGGCCCGACACTCGGTACACAGTCTCGTCTGGACCCGAGGGAATGGGAGGACGAGAGACGGGTCCGTGGGGAAGAGTCATTTTAGAGAACGAGATAGTCGTACTTTGTCGTACTGGGATACCAGGAAGGGGGGTCGGTACAGGAGACGGACGGACAACAGACACCTTTTGAAATCGTTTCTTATGCAAAGTAGTCTCTTCACTCTTTACGTCTTTGTATCCTTTTGTCAGTTTCCTCTAGTTTCTTATTATTACATCAGTGATTCGTATCAGTTCCTGGAAATCAAGGAAGAGTTCCTAATGTCCATTATAAGACTCGGTATAAGACACTCGACAGAATGTCTATGACTTTGGGGTCCACCTTTTCAATTGACGTACTACTGGCCTGACATGGTCCTGTACTCGACGGTGTTACGGTTCTTGACAAGAGTTTGTTTACCCTTGTCTGTCTGAGACCTTGACTTCTAATTGACATGGATTTTGTTAGTTCTACTACGATCAGTCTGATGGTTACTGGTTATACTTCTACTGACAGTCTCGACTGATACGACAAAGACATACATCGGTTGGGGGGAGGGATGAGACACATATTTTCGAAGAGGGGGACAAACAGTCCCCCGCCTTAGTCGGAAACCTGTCTACAGGCGGGGCGTGGGGGAGGGGGGTTGGGGGTCAACGGCCGTAGACTTTATTTCGTTTGAAAGGAAAGGTGGCTGGTCCGGACAAATGACTGAAAACCCGTCACTCGTCGGTCTGAGATGGAAAGTTATTATTCATGCACACAGAGGAACCTACTAAGTAAAGAGTCACAATCTGACGACCTTCCCCAAGGGGAAGGACGTTGCGAAAGTAGTACAAGGATTAAGAATTTAAGGAGTCGGTGGAGACTCACTATCTTAAATACCTTTATGAGTCTGTGTCTGTATCTTTTGTTTGAATACCAATGTATTCCCCTCCCCTCTCCTTCCTGTTTAATCTTCAAACCCTAATAATATATGTGTGATGCCATTTCTTAGACGGACGTTATGTCCTCTGGACCTAAACTAGGGACCCAACCCTTCTAGGGGACCTTTTCCCTTACCGATGGGTGAGATCCTAAGAACGGACCTCTCAAGGTACCTGTCTCCTCGGACGACCCGATGTCAGGTACCCCACCGTTTCTCAGCCTGTCCTGACTCTCTGATTGTGAAATTGATACATGTTTTGCCTATTAGTTGTTCCTGGATGACATGTCATGTCCCTTAATATGAGTTATACAACGTTATCGGACATTCCCTTTTGTTAGACTTTATATATATATATATATATATATATTTTTTTTGACTTAGTGAAATGTGGACTTTGATTGTGTTGTGACATTTAGTTGACATGAAGTTAACTTTTTTCTTTATAAGATGACTTATCATCTTCTTATACAATTTCCTGAAAAAGGACTTCGTCTTTTGCCGTTTTACTCAAAGTCTATGACTTATCCATCTTGAGTTCTATGTGAGGTTGAGTATGTGTGTTTTACCTACGACACCTTTACACACGTCTCTAAGGAAAAGTTTAATGTCATGTATTAAGGAAGTAAGTAGTTTACGAAGAACTCGTGGATAACACACCGTTCCATAAGACTTTAGACCTTATTGATCGTGAAATCAGAACAATCTATAAAATCAGAATTAACCATCACGAAAGGGTAAAAATTTAAGTAAGGTGTTTATATATAAATCGTCTCAAAGATCCACGAACCTTTATTCATACACTTGTTTTGTCCAGAGACACAATACCTCACTTACAAGATCTCGTCGTATCCCTTCTTTCTATTTGTCACTTGTATTCATTTGATATCTTCTTGTCTCGTTTCATTTCGCCTTACTCCCACGACCCTCCCCTCTCACACCCTCCTCCGACGTTACATTCGTTCTACCAGTTCCAATCGGAATTACAATTCACTCTACACTTGTCTCAACTGACAGGGCTCCCCGATCAGTCCTGGGACCCTCTTCTCGTCACGGTCTTATGACTCTTCGACCTCGGTTCCGGGGGGTCCGTTCCCACTCTCAAGTCACAAGGACCTTCCTCTCGTCCTCCGGTAGAACTGACCTTCTCTACTTGTCATCCTCCACTCCCAATCTCTCCGTTACCTTCGGTCGAGAACACCGAAGTATATTCTCGTTTCAGGACCCGAAGTATATTCTCGTTTCAGGACCCCAAGATCTCTCTCACAGTATCTCTCACTTCATTCGCTTTCTCTTTATATTTGTAACATATTTCACTTTCACTTCAGTAAGTTAGTACAGACTGAGAAACGTTGGGGGACCTGACATCGGATCGTCCTATGAGGGAGGTGCCCTAAAGGTCCGTTCTCATGACCTCCCCCAACGGTAAAGGAAAGGGTCCCCTAGAAGGGTTGGGTCCCTAATTTGAGTCCAGAGGGTGTAACATCCGTCTGGGAAACGGTAGACTCGGTGGTCCCTAACATATCATTGTGTATATACTCCTTTCACTTTTCCGACCGAATTTTGAGTTATAAATTTTTTGTTCCTAGTACCGTAGGTCAGGGTGGTGAAGTACCGTTTGTCTACCCCTTTGTTACCTCTGTCACTGTCTGAATTAAAAGAACCCGAGGTTTTAGTGACGTCTACCACTGACGTCGCTACTTTAATTTTCTACGAACGAGGAACCTTCTTTTCGATACTTGTTGGATCTATCGTATAATTTTTCGTCTCTGTAATGAAACGGTTGTTTCCAGGTAGATCGGCTTCGATACCAAAAAGGTCCTCAGCACACACCTACACTCTCAACCTGGTATCTCTTTCGACTCGCAGTTTCTTAACTACGAAGACTTGACACCACAACCCTCTTCTGAGAACTCTCTGAGAACCTGACGTTCCTCTAGTTTAGTCAGTTAGGACTTCCTTTAGTCAGGACTTATAAGTAACCTTCCTGACTACGACTTCGACTTCAAGACTATGAAACCGGTGGAATACACTTCTTGACTGAGTAACCTTTTCTGGGACTACGACCCTTTCTAACTTCCGTCCTACGTTGTCTCCTATACTACCAACCTAACATAGTAAGTGAGTTACCTGTACTCAACCTCATTCGGGACCCTCAACCACTACCTGTCCCTTCGAACCCACACGACGTCAGGTACCCCAACGTTTCTCAGCCTGTGTTGACTCCCTGACTTGTCTTCTCTTACACCTTAGATCTTTTTTACCATATCTACTAGAATAAACGTTTCGTCTTTATCTCTGTCTCTGTCTCTTGTTTTACTGACACACCTAGTGTTATTTGACACCTTTTAAGACTCTCTCTACCCTTATGGTCTGATGGACTGGACGGAGAACTCTTTAGACATACGTCCAGTCCTTCGTTGTCAATCTTGACCTGTACCTTGTTGTCTGACCAAGGTTTATCCTTTTCCTTATGCAGTTCCGACATATAACAGTGGGACGAATAAATTGAAGATACGTCTCATGTAGTACTCTTTGTGACCTGATCTTCTTTGTGTTTGACCTTAGTTCTAACGGCCCTCTTTATAGTTAGTGGAGTCTATACGTCTACTGTGGTGGGAATACCGTCTTTCACTTCTCTTTGAGTTTTCGGAGAACTACTTTCACTTTTTCCTCTCACTTTTTCAACCGAATTCCGAGTTGTAAGTCTTTTGCTTCTAGTAACGTAGACCAGAGTAGTGAAGTGCCGTTTAACTACTCCTTTGTCACCTTTGTCACAGTCTGAAATAAAACCCCCCGAGGTTTTAGTGACGTCTACCACTAACGTCGGTATTTTAATTTGCTGCGAATGAGGAACTTTCCTTTCGATACTAGTTGGATCTATTCGTATAAGTTTTCGTCTCTGTAATGAAACGGTTGTTTCCAGGCAGATCAGTTCCGATACCAAAAAGGTCACCAGTACATACCTACACTCTCAACCTGACACTTCTTTCGACTTCCGACTTCTTAACTACGCAAACTTGACACCACAACCTCTTCTGAGAACTCTCAGGGAACCTGACGTTCCTCTAGGTTGGTCAGGTAAGACTTCCTCTAGTCGGGACCCTAAAGAAACCTTCCTTACTACGATTTCGACTTTGAGGTCATGAAACCGGTGGAGTACGTTTCTCAACTGAGTGACCTTTTCTGAGACTACGACCCTCCCTAACCCCCGTCCTCCTCTTCCCCTGTTGGTTCCTACTCTACCGACCTACCGTAGTGACTGAGCTACCTACACTCAGACTCACTTGAGGTCCTCAACCACTACCTGTCCCTCCCAACCGCACGACGCTAAGTACCCCAGTGTTTCTCAGCCTGTGCTGACTCGTTGACTCGACTTGACTTTCCCTTTTCCCCCGCTCCACTCTCCTTGATCCTCTAACCCTAACTGCGTATATGTGATAACTATGATACTTATTTTATCCCTTGGTTACTCCTGTATGACATATCGTGTCCACAGTCCTTCGTAAATTGTCCCCCGAAGGACACACGACAAAACCTAGGCAGTCCTTAAGAAACAAGGAATAATTAAGGACTTATAAGGGCTTAATTCTCCTCTCCGTTCTGAGAGGACCTTGACTCCTTAGGTCCGTAAAGGAAGCAATCAAAAGGATATGTCACTAGTCATGGGAGAAAACATTTTCACCAATAAATGTTGAGAGAGAAAGTATACCTACTCGAGTACAAAAGAACTATTGAAAATTCAAAACTAAAATCAAGACGACTTTTATCGATAGAACATTCTGTCATATTTATGGATGTGTTACAACTTATTTTGTGGAAACGAGGTAGTCTCGAGACCAGGGGCACAGACAGAAAGAAAGAGAGAGAGAGAGAAAAAGTCCGACTAGGGGACCTCTTTTCTCCGAGAGACTCAAGTGAAAGGACGGACCCGAAGATTCTGGGAGAGCTCTCGAAGTGGGGTAGCTCTCCTGCGGACTCCGGAAGTATTTGTCTCGTTCGGGGTACGTCCCCGAAATAACCGAAAGACCCATTTGGTTCCTTATAGTCGGAGAAAGAGAGGAAATGAAAGAATAGTAACTGAGGCCTGGTGGTCCAAGACCAGGTAATTTCCTGGAGTTGTGTGTCCTTTGAGATAAATTACGTGACACCACTGGGATTACTCTTCCTTCAGGTTTTCCCTCCCTATATACATATACGTACCGACTAACTAAAACGATAAGTCATGCATTTCGTTGTTTGGCTCCTTTTTTTTCCAGGGCACCAAAATTGGGGCTGTGTCCCTCGGTCACATCCCAGGGTTTGTCCCCACTGTACGGGACTGATGGAAAAAAACTCTAGGGAGACCACACACCTCTTGTCTAATATCCTCCCGTGTCCCTCTTCGTCCTACCACTGAAGGACGGCACGGGAAATCTCTACTACCTTTGAGTCTGGTCTGACCATCATCTCCTTCAGCGTCTTTCACCAATGTCAACCAATGGAAGACTTCTATCCCGGTTTTACTAAAGGACTTCCGAGTGTATACTCCCCCTTTTTTTTCGGTTCGTAAAAAGGTCCTAAAAATCGGATTTACTCATTCTCTACTAAAACGGTAGTTGTCTACTTTTTACAACCCTTACCCCGTCCGAACCTTCCCCTACAATAGTCCCCAAACAGAACCCCCTACAATTTAGGTCTGTAACTCTACAGGTACAGCTCCACCTCTACGAGTCCTGTATCGATTTACACTCTCAGACCTAGAGTCCCCTCTCTCTAGACCCATCTCTATATGTAGATTCACGGCAGGATTTCCGTACTGTACCCCGCCCTAGTGATTCCTTTATTCATATCTTTGTCCTCTCTTCTCCTGGTTCCTAACTCGAGACCCTCCCCTCCGTCTAGGGTACTTCCTGTGACTTTTCCTTGTCAGTTACTCACTCCTCCTTTGGACCCTCACACGTCAGGACCTTTGATTCCTTCCTTACCAGTCGTCGCAGTATACGATGGTCATCCGGTTTGTTCTGCTCTTGAGTTTTTACTGGTTCCTAAATCGGTGTGTCTTCAGTGATCATTGGACCTACCCTTATCAAGTCACACCACTAACTTTTTATTATCTGTAAATCAAACCCCCTCTTACCTATGTACATATACATACCGACTTAGGGAAGGGACAAGTGGACTTTGGTAGTCTTGTAACAAACAATTGACCGATATGGGGTTATGTTTTATTTTTCAAAAAATTTTTAAATTATCCGTAAGATAAAAATCTAAGACAAAAGTATACTAAGTAATTGTTTAATGAAAATAAAAAGAAGGAGATTGAGGGATGGAGGAGTGTAAGTTCGTCTAACGGGGACTCCTTAGTGTGATAGAAATATCAGGACTAATGGAACAAAACCTAAGACCGTAAAAAACGAAAGATCGTTTAAAACGAAGTCGTTTAAAGAATTATAGAGACTTGATGGAGGGAATATTTTACCCCTATTACATATTGATTATCCAGCTATGTGACAACATCCCTGATTAACTCTATGTATTATGTCTCATGTATGTGGGTCATTTCGTGGTTCACCATGATTCCACCACTACCACCGTCTGTTTAGGTCTCTACTGCGACGTAGAAGAACGTAAACTTTTAATCAAATTCGTAGGTATAAATTCAATCCTAGGTGTAAATTCAAAAGACGGGGGACGACCTAAAATAAAAACCTCCCTACCCCTTAGAAAAAGGACTCACCTGTCAATTTTAAAATTGGAAATACATTTGTCCGGAAATACCTAGATTTTTAATGACTCATTCCTTTCCGAATGAAAGATCGACTATCAAAGGTCTTGACTAGTGTTTGTATAACTCAATAATTGTCTCTCGGTCACGAGACGGTAAAAACCGCGATATCGAAACCTGTCCCTGAGGACGAGGAACCTCGAGTCCGAAACACACACGTCATACTCCGGGTACCTGTCCTAGTAGAGATTCCGGAGAAGGTCGGGTTTATAAGACTTTATGAGACTGAACTCTGAAGACGACATGTACACTCAACATGTTTTTACTCGTTTCAACTTTTGTACGAAGTCAGTCCCAGAAGAACCTTAGTGGTCATGTAATCTATGTAAGAATATATAACCTGCAAACAAACTCAGAATGTTACGAAATCCCTTTGTTCACGATTTAGGGATGAGGTCGAGTCCCTTCGGACCCGAAATACAGTGGTATATATCCTAGGTGTATATCGTCTCTCTTCACTTAAGTCTATTTTGGTTTAGAACCCAAAAAGTCACAACAGAGACGATCCGAGTTGACCTTAAGGTAGTGGAGGTGATCGAAACAAGTATCACTACGAAAGATTCCGGGTGAACTGAAGTATAAGGTGCTACAGAGCAAGATCCACTCACTAGTACTAATAGAATCAGCACTTCTAGAAAAAACATGTCAAAAAGACACATAAGAACGGTGGAGAAGAATTATAGAAGACGAAGACAATCCAGGTATGACAAAGACAGGGAATAGTTCGGCTAGAAACGTACTTTACAAGGGAACCACAGAGATTAAAAGAACTTCTCTAGAGATCAGAAAGGGTAAGACAACAAACGGAGATAAAGAAACGTAACTAGCGACTCCTTCCGAAAGAACAGAGAAGAACGATAAGAAACCTTGAGACGTAAGTCCACGAATTTAGAAAGGAGTAAAAGAGGAAACGAAAAGCTAAGAGAAGAAAAGTGTCGATAAACATTCCGGAGGAGTCTGTCGGTAAAACGAAAAAACGTAAAGAAAAGGTACCCCTACCAACTCGATAAAGTTTAGGACTTTCTACTACGACACTTTCACGATGTGAGTTATACGGTCGTTTAAACCTTTTGAGTCGTCACCGGTGTCCTGACCTTTTCCAGTCAAAAGTAAGGTTAGGGTTGCTTTCCATTACGGTTTCTTACGAGTTTGATGGTGTGTTAACGTAAGTAGAGTGTGCGATCGTTTCATTACGAGTTTTAAGAGGTTCGGTCCGAAGTCGTTATACACTTGGTACTTGAAGGTCTACAAGTTCGACCAAAATCTTTTTCGTCTCCTTGGTCTCTAGTTTAACGGTTGTAGACGACCTAGTACCTTTTTCGTTCTCTCAAGTTTGTTTTGCAGATAAAGACGAAATAACTGATACGGTTTCGGAAACTGACACACCTAGTGTTATTTGACACCTTTTAAGACTCTCTCTACCCTTATAGTCTGGTGGACTGGACGGAGAACTCTTTAGACATACGTCCAGTCCTTCGTTGTCAATCTTGACCTGTACCTTCTTGGCTGACCAAGGGTTATCCTTTTCCTCATACAGTTCCGACATATAACAGTGGGACGAATAAATTGAAGATACGTCTCATGTAGTACTCTTTGCGACCCGACCTACTTCGTGTTCCACCTTAGTTCTGACGACCCTCTTTATAGTTAGTGGAGTCTATACGTCTACTGTGGTGGGAATACCGTCTTTAACTTCTCCTTGATTTCTCGGAGAACCACTTTCACTTTCACCTCTCACTTTTTCAACCGAATTTCGAGTTGTAAGTCTTTTGCTTCTAGTACCGTAGGCCAGGGTAGTGAAGTACCCTTTATCTACCCCTTTGTCACCTTTGTCACAGTCTGAAATAAAACCCCCCGAGGTTTTAGTGACGTCTACCACTGACGTCGGTACTTTAATTTTCTACGAATGAGGAAACTTCTTTTCTATACTGGTTGGATCTAACGTACAACTTTTCGTCTCTGTAATGAAACGGTTGTTTCCAGGTAGATCAGTTCCGATACCAAAAAGGTCATCAGTACATACCTACACCCTCAACCTGACACTTCTTTCGACTCGTGGCTTCTTAACTACGAAAACTTGACACCACAACCTCTTCTGAGAACTCTCAGGGAACCTGACGTTCCTCTAGGATGGTCAGGTAAGACTTCCTCTAGTCGGGACCCTAAAGAAACCTCCCTTACTACGATTTCGACTTTGAGGTCATGAAACCGGTGGAGTACACTTCTCAACTTAGTAACCTTTTCTGAGACTACGACCCTCCCTAACCCTCGTCCTCCTCTTCCCCTGTTGTCTCCTACTCTACCGACCTACCGTAGGGACTGAGCACTCAGAACTCACTTGAGCCCTTCAACCACTACCTGTCCCTCCCAACCGCACGACGCTAAGTACCCCAGCGTTTCTCAACCTGTGCTGACTCACTGACTTGACTTGACAATCCGATGGTTATTAAGACTTCTTGAATAAAAACAGGTCAATGTTTAATGTACAATGTCCATTACATATCCCTATAAAACACGAGTATATCGTTAAATCTTGTTTTATAAAGGATAAGGTTAACACGGAAGTCACGAGTCGAAAGAAATATCAGGTTGAGAGTGTAGGTATGTATTGATGACCTTTTTGGTATCGAAACTGATCTGTCTGGAAACAACCGTTTCATTATAGAGACGAAAAATTATGCGACAGATCCAACCAGTATTGAAAAAAAGGTTCCTCGTTCACAGAAAATTAAAGTACCGACGTCAGTGGTAGACGTCACTAAAACCTCGGGTCTTTTTATTTCAGTCGGTGACAAAGGTAACAAAGGGGTAAATAAACGGAACTTCACTACACTACGACACTAGAAGCAAAAGACTTGCAACTTGAAATTCGGTTGAAAAAGTGAGAGGTGAAAGTGAAAGTGGTTCTCCAAGAAATCAAGAAGAACCAAAAGAAGGTATTCCTACCACAGTAGACGTATAGATTCCAATAACTATAAAGAGGGTCTTTAGAACTAAGGTCGAACACGAAGTAGGTCGGGTCGTAAAGAGTACTACATGAGACGTATCTTCAATTTATTCGTCCCACTGTCATATGTCAGAACTGCGTGAGGAAAAGGATAAACCTTGGTCAGACAACAAGATACAGGTCAAGGTACAGGTCTCGTGTCTTCTTGACTACGAAAACTTGACACCACACCCTCTTCTGAGAACTCTCAGGGAACCTGTCGTTCCTCTAGGTTGGTCAGGTAGGATTTCCTTTAGTCAGGACTTATAAGTAACCTTCCTGACTACGACTTCGACTTTGAGGTTATGAAACCGGTGGACTACGCTTCTTGACTGAGTAAACTTTTCTGGGACTACGACCCTTTCTAACTTCCACCCTCCTCTTCCCCTGCTGTCTCCTACTCTACCCTCAACCACTACCTGTCTCCGGACCTTTCGACGTCAGGTACCCCAGTGTTTCTCAGTCTGTACTGACTCGCTGACTTGACTTGACTTATCACGGAACCTTTTCAAAAGTTTTTATTCAAAAATTGTTCCTATAAATAAACCTTGACACCCTTTATTCCAGAACTCTGAACTTTATTAAGTGAGGCTTGGTGTTCTCCACCTTGGGTCTTGTTTGCGGATTTTACCATCAACGGAGAAAATGAAGAACCGGGGCATAATCGGACGATGACCGTGATCAAGTGTTCCTTTCTTTCAGGATCTTCAGTAAACAACTTAAAAAGAATTCCGTTCCGATTATATTATTCTTTTTCTCTTAGACAGGATGAAAGTTCTGGAGGTTTCCTGTCGATTCTGAGGAGAGTTCAATACAGGTCGGTGGAAGAAATACTATTCGTAAAAATTTTAGGACCTTGAAGGGACCGGGAGGTCACCAATTCTGACACGAGGGTTACGTCCCCCGTACCCTAGGGAGACGTATTTTATTATTATGTTATTTTATATACATAAAACTTCGTAAAAAGGGGGAAGAAGAGAAATGGGGAACATTTATCTCTTCTCGTCCTATAATAGAAGATCTATTATACCCTTTTTATTAGGAGTCTAGGAAATTGAAAGTGAATGACAAGAGACGTTTATAAAAGAAAACTTAAAGAGGAAGGAGTACTGCCCTCGTCCCAAAACCGGAAGAGAAGGTAATCCTGAAATACACTTTACGTTCGAGGTAAGACGCTCTGATGGGGTCTTCTGACCGAAAGTAAAGACTTTCAAGTGTAAAATAAAGGTGACTCTGTAGTGTACCGAAAAAGCTTGGACGGAATATTAGGGATTTTTATGACATAAACCCCCAACAAAGGAGTGTCACTGGCTTACTTCGTTGACTCATCCAACACAAAGGGGACATAAGGGTGAAATATAGGGTCTCGGTTAGGAAGAATTCGAAAAAGACTAGAAAGGACATTAATTTTTGGTAAAGGTACTAAGAGGAGGGGACAGGGAAGTCCTATCTGCCCATTATATGAGAACGTCTTTTAATTTTTCTTGATGAGTGTAAGAGATTAGTAGATGTAATAATAAGGTCATTCATCCGGTAAAGGACCTCAGACCTTGAGAAAAGATAAATATCGTTACAAATAAATTATTAAAATAAATGAGTACATGGATTTTTCGGGGACCGTCGGGTTTCACCTTTCCGGGGACTCTTTGAAGAAAGAAACACAGACATCGAGGAAGGTCGTCGACTCTACCATCCACCCAAATGAGTCTCTGACACTTAGAATCCTATTAGAAAGGAGAAAGTGAAAGGACCATAGAAAAATGGAGGAGGATTCTGTGTCTCGGCCGGTATAAGTTCATGTGGTTCAGGAACAAAAAAAGGATGGATTAGTCAGGTCATCATGGAGTTAAACTCCCTCATAGTGACGTATTTAACATGTGTCAACCCTTTAAATCTCCATTTTGTCAGACCACCATGAGTCCACTTTTTTACTTCACTGTCCCACTCTGGGGTACCTGATGCCGTGTGGTCCGGGGGGACAGGTACCTTAAGAGGTCCATTCTTATAACCTGACCCAACAGTAAGGAAAAAGGTCCCTTTAGAAAGATTGGGTCCCTAGTTTGGGCCCAGAGGAAGTGACGTCCGTCTAAGAAATGGCAGCCTCGGTCGTCCTTCAGGTATTAATCAAATTAAACCGGTTTTCGTAGACCGGAAAAGGTCACAGACAAAGAGGGTGAAGTTCAGTCACCCGACGAAGGATTAGACTTGGGGTATACTAAGAAAACATTATGATTAGGAGGATGAGTGACCACACACTCTCTCGGGTGATCTCGGTTGTTAAATGTAAAAATCTTTAAACCACTCGGTCAATCTGTAGCGAAGCCGTCGAACTTTATTCGTTACTACCTACATAAATGTAGTACCTTTAACCACTTATGATGTTTAAGCCGAGAGTAGAGGTGAGGGTCGACCAACAATTTTGTAAAAGGTAACGGGGATGAAGGTGAGATCAGGTTTAGCCCTGTAAAGAGAATCAAGAAATCTTGAGACTATAATTTTTTTTTTTTTCTTGAAAAAAAAAAAAACCAGAGTCTCGAACTAAGTCACGAGAGGAGTATCGGTCGGTTTCGGGTCTTCGGGTCGAATCGAAGAGGAGGGTTAAAGTCGAAAGCCTTAATGCCTTCCCAATGATGGAGAATCGGGGAGGTTAGGGTTAGTTGTGGAAGAAAAGGTTACGAAAATAAAGAAGCTAATCTTTCCAGGGGTTGAGGACAAATCGGTGTGAGGTGGGGTCGTAGGGTGGAGGTCCTGACCACAGAGGTGAGTCGAAGGTGGGAGTCCTACTTCTCAAGTGTATGGAAGTGAACAAACGGACAGTGTTATTCAGATACTCCAATACTCCATCTTTGATGACAATGGAAGTGAAATGTCTTCTCTTTTAACTCCGAGTACCCAACTTCATTGAATAGATTTTCCGTGTACGGCCGGGTACGACGGACGTCAGGTCAGAAGGAGTGACCCTAGGAGTCGGGAAAGGAGTCCTCCAACCAAAATTCCGAGAGTAAAGAATTGGTGATAAGAAGAGAGATTTTTGTAGGTATACTTGGGTGAAAATATAGATGTTGAAATTAATGTACAAATAAAGAGGTTTAGTAGGTTTGGACATTACTAGGGTAAGTTAATATTCTTGTGTTACTTCCTTTCTCCGACCATGTCTCAAGATTGTCTGTGTCCGGCATGAGTCTTGAGATAAAAATGTCGTGAAATTATAAAACTAGGAGATCAGACACAAGAAAAAAGGAATGGGAGGTCGTTAAAACACAACGTTATGTCAGTCCTTATATTTGGTAAATCTTTGGGACCTTCCAGAAACGAACACAGACTAGCTAGTTCTCAAGGAGTAAATTTTAATGTATGGAGAAACAAAACTATTCGACACCAGGGATGACTGGAACATTTACCCAATACACCTTGTCGGACATTGATGTTTTTAGTCGAACGAATGGGACAAGGGAGTCGTCGAGGTAAATAAACATGACTTGGGTTCCCTGTCTCGGTCCAAGTGTGTGACCCTTTTTCTTTTTCTCTTCCTCCTTTAAGAAACACAAGTTTTGTTTCTTTGTTTAAAATGTAAGTCCGACGAGAAAGGGAAATAACACGGACTTTGTTGACTATCATTTGGTGTCAACAAAGTTTCTCCCTTTTTTTTATTGGACCTTACATCCAGTGGATTGTTCGATACTTTGGACAAAGGAACTGCGACCAAACGAATTGACTTAACTCCCCTAAGTACCGGAGACAAGTCCCGGGTCCCTCGGACGTTACCTGACTTACTTAAGGCAAGGGACGGGGAGAGGGAGTTGGCTGGGGCTGGATTAAGTATACAACTTTAGGACTGGAAGTGACATTGCCATAAACCTTCACCCCGATTCCCCCTTATTAATCCAGTGTTCCACCTCGAGAGTATTTACCTTAATCACGGGAATATTTGCCCTGGATCTCTCGAGAGAACGGTGAATTCTCCTATGTTCCTATTTTACCGTCAGATGTTGACCCTTCTCACAGATGTGACCTTAAACTGGTGCGACCGTGGGTCTTAAACCTGAAGGTCGGGGGTCTTGACACTCTTTATTTAAAGACAACAATTATTCGGTGAGACAAATACCCTAAAACAATCTCGTCTGACTTGTTTCGGTGTCGGATTCGGGTTCGTGTAACAACACACACACGATTCAGTGTAGTCAGTACAGGCTAAGAAACACTGGGTTCCTGACATCCGGTGTCTGAGGAGACAGGTCCCCTAAGGTCAGTTCTTATGATCTCCCCAACGGTATAGGAGGAGGTTCGCAAGAAGGACTGGGTCCCTAACTTGGGTACAGAGAAGACGTGACCGTCCTCCCAAGAGATGGTGATCACGGTGGACCCTTCGGGTTCGAGTAACATACCTTCAGTTTCTTCTACTTCATGTTCTTTTTCAAGTCAAGTCAGCGAGTCAGAACAGGTTTAGAAACGTTGGGGTACCTGACGTCGTGTGGTCCGGAGAGACAGGTAGTGGTTGAGGGTCTCAAATGAGTTTGAGTACAGGTAACTCAGTCACTACGGTAGGTTGGTAGAGTAGGAGACAGCAGGGGAAGAGGGCGGAAGTTAGAAAGGGTCGTAGTCCCAGAAAAGTTTACTCAGTCAAGAAACGTAGTCCACCGGTTTCATAATCTTGAAGTCGAAGTCGTAGTCCGGAAGGTCCCTTATAAGTCCTGACTAAAGGAAATCCCACCTGACCAACCTAGAGGAACGTCAGGTTCTCTGAGAGTTCTCAGAAAAGGTTGTGGTGTCAAGTTTTCACAGTTAAGAAGCCGTGAGTCGAAAGAAATATCAGGTGGAGAGTGTAACTATGTACTAATGGCCTTTTTGGTATCGAAACTGGTCTGTCTGGAAACAACCGTTTCATTACAGAGATTTCGAAAGATTATACGACAGATCCAACTTTCGTCACCAATAAATAATTACGAATCTGTCGTCGTTATTGTCCTTTTGTTGTCTTACCCTTTCTGATCTCTAGAGAAGTTATTTTAATCTCTATGGTTCTCTTGTAAAGTACGTTTCTACCCGTGTTATTTTCCTGTCTTTACCATACCTGAATTGTCTTCTCTTCTATAATTCTTCTCCACCGTTCTTATGTATCTTCTTGATAATTTTTTTCTAGAAGTGCTGGACCTATTAGTGCTACCACACTAGTGAGTGGCTCTCAGTCTGTAGGACCTTACGTTTCAGTTCACCCGGAATCCTTCGTAGTGATACTTGTTTCGATCAAGTTCACTACCTTAAGGTCAACTTAATAAAGTTTAGGATTTTCTACTACGACACTTTCACGACGGGAGTAATACGGTCGTTTAAACCTTTTGCGTCGTCACCGGTATCCTGACCTTTTCCAGTCAAAAGTAAGGTTAGGGTTTCTTCCCGTTACGGTTTCTTACAAGTTTGACGGTGTGTTAACGTGAGTAGAGTGTGAGATCGTTTCATTACGAGTTTTAAGAGGTTCGGTCCGAAGTTGTCATGCACTTGACTCTTGAAGGTCTACAAGTTCGACCTAAATCTTTTCCGTCTCCTTGGTCTCTAGTTTAACGGTTGTAGGTAACCTAGTGACTTTTTCGTTTTGTAGATTAAGACGAAATAACTGATACGGTTTCGGAAACTGACACACCTAGTGTTGTTTGACACCTTTTAAGACTTTCTCTGCCCTTATGGTCTGGTGGAATGGACGGAGGACTCTTTAGACATACGTCCAGTTCTTCGTTGTCAATCTTGACCTGTTCCTTGTTGACTGACCAAGGTTTATCCCTTTCCTCATGTAGTTCCGACGTATAACAGTGGGACGAATAAATTGAAGATACATCTCATGTAGTACACTTTGTGACTCGACCTATTTCGTGTTCGACCTTAGTTCTAACGACCCTCTTTATAGTTATTGGAGTCTATACGTCTATTGTGGTGGGATACCGTCTTTCGCTTCTTCTTGATTTCTCGGAAAACTACTTTCACCTTCTCCTCTCACTTTTTCGACCGAATTTTGAGTTGTAAGTCTTTTGATTCTAATGTCGTAGGTCAGGGTAGTGAAGTACCGTTTATCTACCCCTTTGTTACCTTTGTCACTGTCTGAAATAAAGGACACTATTTTAGTGACGTCTTCCACTGACGTCGATACTTTAATTTCTGTGAAGGAGGAACCTTCTTTTCGTTACTGGTTGGATCTGTCTTATAATTTTTCGTCTCTGTAATGAAACGGTTGTTTCCAGACAGATCAGTTTCGATACCAAAAAAGTCCTCAGTACATACCTACACTCTCAACCTGATATTTCTTTCGACTCGCGGTTTCTTAACTACGAAAACTTGACACCACTACTTCTTCTGAGGACTCTCAGACAACCTGACGTTCCTCTAGTTTGGTCAGGTAGGATTTCCTCTAGTCAGGACTCACAAGTAACCTTCCTGACTACGACTTCGACTTTGAGGTTATGAGACCGGTGGACTACACTTATTGACTGAGTGAACTTTTCTGGGACTACGACCCTTTCTAACTTCTGTCCTCTCCCCTGCTGTCTCCTACTCTACCAACCTACCGTAGTGACTGACCTACCTGTACTCAAACTCATTCGAGACCCTCAACCACTACCTGTCCCTTCGGACCGTACGATATCAGGTACCCCAGCGTCTCAACCGGTGCTGACTCGCTAACTTGACTCTGTCGTTGTCTTAGTAAGACGGGAGATCTCTGTTTCTGTCTCATTTTACGTTTCACTCTCTACGACAGTCCAACCCCTCCGTTTTTTACTCTTATTGTTGGATGACTTCATTGTTAAAATAACTGAGGAGGGACTGTTCTTACATTTGACAGTTTCGGTAATATTGATGATCCTTGACCCTTAAGACCAAAGATCACACTTATCTATTGTACGGGAAACCATTCCAGGGAAGGACATAACGTAGACTCAAAAGGGTGACCGTCACACTCCTATTATTGACTAGATTTTGTCTAGAGACTTATTCATCTAGGGACCTAACTCCCAACCCTCTAGGTCTAAGATCAAGATCGTGTTGAATGACTTACCTAGAATCAAAATAGTAAACATTTTATTTTGTATCGAAGATTCAAAGGAATATATTAAATCAAAGAAATGTATCATGGGACTTTTGTATTTCTAAAAGATCTTTACGTTTTAATGTAATAAGAAATAAAATGTGTTGTATATAAATAGACCGGGGATCAACATATGATTCGTGACATGATCCTTAATTCCTTTTCTGTTTCGGAGACTCCTCTAGTATACGTAAACCCCTTCTCTTCACTCCATCCTTCTTTTTACTTTAGATCCCTCCTACGATCTCTCATTACTCACGACAAAATCGATTACACCGTGCTTCCGGAGAGACTGAACTTCCTTCTCGACTCGGTACACTGATAGACCCCCTTCTCGTAAGGTCCGTCTCCTTTACCAACCTCTGACTCTTGTTTCCTTTTTCGTCGTCTTTCCAATCTCTCTCTCATCTCAGGTCTGACACGTCCAGGAATCTCCGATGGTATTCCTTATACCGAAAAAGAGACGTAATCCAACGTTCAGTAACCGGGTTGCAGTACTATTTTATTCTGAAAACAAAATTGTCCCAGTGAGTCCGGAGATACGAATCTTATCTGAGATCCCTCCATTCTTACCTTCGTCCACTGGTTAATTCGCCAATGACATCATTAGACTCGTCCTTGACTCCCGTCGTCGTCTCCTCTACTACGCTACACCGGGCTAAGACCAATCCTCAAAGACTACCTAACCTACACCCAACACTCTTTTGTAAGTTCTTACTAGGGGGGATTAGCCCCGAAGGGGCCACCAGGTTGCCAATTCTTAGGTGGAACGTCACGTACCCTGTGCCCAGACTAGGGACTAGACCCTTCTGGGGTGTACGGTGTCCGTTGATTCAGGTACACGGTGTTGATGACTCGGGTACGAGATCACGGGAGTTCGGTGTCGACCCCTCGGATGTCCGGGATCGCGGGTACGAGACGTTGTTCTCTTCGGTGGCGTTACTCTTCGGGTGAGTGACGTTGATCTCTCCTCGGGGACGAGCGACGTCGATCTCTTTTGGGTGTGTCGTTGTTTCTGGGTCACGTCGGTTTTTATTTGTATATTTTATTTTGACATTTTGACATTCTTACTGGGGTTCCCAACCCCAGACTTGTCGACCTTTTCACCTCGACTATGATTGTACTCCTTGTCAAACCTTCCTCGTCCAGAGTCCCACCATTCCTTGTCCTTCAAGTACTAAACGAAACTTGTGCCACTCCTACTCTACGGTTACTGTAGTTCACCTCTTGAATTCCCCCGTTACTTTAGTTTTACGTATTCTTAGGATCCCACCTTTCCCTGGTCCTGAAGGTTGTGTTTAGGAGTTCAAGAATGTAATCCCTTAGATCGGAGTCATCTTGATCCTCATGAATTGTTGTCGGGTCACCGTCGGTTCACCGTCTTTTCCTATGACTCTGAGTTTTGGCAGAACTCCTTTCTTCAGATCTGATCTCTACGTAGAATTCTGTAAAGTTCATAATTACGTAAAGTTCATAAAAAAAAATTCACATACAACGACAAAGAAAAAAAAAAGGAAAGAAAGAAATCATAAATAAAACCGACGGTGACAGAATCACCGTCGTACGTCCTAAAAATCAACACCGTGTACTCTAGATCAAGGGACTGGTCCCTAGCTTGGACCCGAGGGACGTAACCCTTGAATCACACAATCGACGATCTGGTGGTCCCTTCACGGTTCCGGGGTACCTAACTATACTCTGGTGTATAACACGAGGACATGTTTAACCTTGACCTCCGACATTCGGGTAATGTCAAATCGGTAGGTTTCTTAAACTAGACTCGATCAAAGGAGATACGAACTCAATCTTGTATTGATTAGATGGAGTAAGGGAATACAGGGTTAAACCGTATACGTTTGGATTCTAAGACCTGTCACAGTTACTTTTTAATTAGGTAGTTAGATTCTTTCCTTACCTTTTAAAATAAACTCGGTTTAAACTCCTGGTATTGGGTCTTTCGTGTCGAGTCTTTCGAGACTCTTGAGAAGGCAGGTAATCTTCAGTTACGTGTCAATATATTCAAAAAACTCTGTCTCCCGACATGTGCTTTACTTCATAATGACTGTCAAATGTACTAGACCTAGATCCACAGTAACACCACCCAGTACACTGGGGAATGTTCGAGTTCTTCCTTACAATAGAAAATTCCTCAACAGAACAACTACGATCCTCTTCCAAAGAGAAATACCAACTCGTCCATAACGACGACTACCCCCTCCAAATCAGTCAGTACTACATCTATGTTTTACGTGTCGCCATCCCCTCCTGTTGTCCGGCTTTCTGCAAAAATACAAGTCTAAAAAGAACAGCACTGTATTTTATACTTGCAATAAAGTGTTGTCAAATATTCATTAGGGTTATCCTCGTAGTTTGAAAATCTCCACAAATGTTACATCTTAAACATCTTTAATCACAGATTAATCTAACCTCTCACTCCCTATCCTTTTCCGAGACTTAAAGGATAGAGACCTCGGAGCCAACCGTTAGTATTATCCGTTATGGTCTCCTCCACCCCCAGTCCCAATGAAGACAGATAAATAAATAAATAAAAATATTCTCCGATTTCGATCTAACGAAAACCGGAAGGTCATCTCACAAAACCTGTGGTAGTCTTGTTTGTTCGTCCAAATCATTCATTCCCTCGAGTTCTTACTAAATTTCATGGTAACAAAGATACACTAGTTAAAACAATGGACAATGTAATATATTTAGTTGGGTATCTTCATCGAGTAACACGAAAGGTGGAAATGTCTCTCTGTGTCCTTCAATTCGATTAGATAGTGGAAGAAGTCTCTGAACTTGAAGAGACGGAAGTCGGGAGTGACGACATACTGAGAATTGGTAGAAAATGAGGAAAGGGTTCCTTTCTCCACGAGGGTTAACGAAGACATAGGAAGTTCGAGGATCAGAAGTAAATGGACGAGTCAGGGTCGTCTGTTGGATCTAAGGATTACATCACTATTCTAATTTCCCAAGTTAGACTCGAGGTTGTCGAAAGTGTGGTAGGAGGTGTTTGACAGAACAAGGAATATAATAGGAGGGTGAAAAGAGTGGTTTCAGGGGAGGTTAAAATAATTATGATTAGGGTGGGTGAACCCGGGGCAAATATAAGGACGACTGTCGGAGACCCTTGAACGAAATAATTAATTGGACAAACGAACTGGGAATTAAGAGAAACAAATGTGTTTAATGAGGATTTGGTGGTATCACAGTGAAGGACAAACTTAATGATGGGATATAGAGAAGGGAAAATAAGTTTAAACACCCATAAAGGTAGACGGGTAAATGAAGAATCGAAATTATTCATAGGGGTAGGGTGACTGGGGTCACCCCAGTTAAAAAGGTAAAATTCGTAGGGTGGTAGGTTAATGGTAGAGGTGGAAAGGTCATTCTCTTTTGGTTAGGGTTGTTAGGAAGGGGAATTCCTCTGACTCTCTGCAGTTGGAACGGTGGCAAAGTGACAGGAAATGGGAGATACAGAAGTGTGGAGAGGAGCGTGTCAGGTAGTGATATTAGAACTTGAGAACGAATGTGGACGTTGAGGGATCAAGGTAAAAAAAACAGCACAAGTGAATCGTTTTGAAATTCGGATTAATTTAGAGATGGATGGGGTACGGATGTCCGTACCGACACCGTCCGACTGTCTAGGTGAATTTTAAGTACTAGTGATTGGAGGTCTCCCGGAAGGTAACGAATCGTCATTATAACATAAAGGGATTCAGGGAAGTGAAAGGGTAAGAGGATTTGTAAAAAAATTTGCAGAAGAAGTCCTAGGAATTTGGGAGGTTTCAAGAAGGGTAAGAGTGAGAGTCAAGTATTGAAACGTAGAAATAAGTGACCCTTTTATCTTCGTTAGTTTTCTCCGACAGGTGTTCGAGGGTTATAATACGAAAGGAACGATTTTGTATTAAAAGTTTTTCAATTTTAGTACCCTGAAGGATCATCAGGTCACCGATTCTGAGGTTCGAGAGTCACGTACCCCGAACCCAAGTTAGGGACCAACTCTTTGATCTAAGACGTACGACGTTGATTCTGGACCGTGTCGGTTTATTCATATAAAATTTTTCAATTTTAGTATTGTATATATATCTCTTAATTTGCACGAGTTCTAAATGACTGATTCCTTGGTCATTTTACTATTTCAACCACGTTTCTCGTAAATTCCTTGTTCTCAATATAAAGTAGTCCTTTCCGTGGAATTTTTATAATCTTATTCTGACGATCCATCTTTGTTTTGACTATTACGGGAAGTTCTCTTTTGTTTTTTTAGGATTGGACACTCCGATAGAAAAGGTATCCCGTTTTTGGTAAACATAAAGAGAGTCTACTTGTGACACACGTAGTGGCATTCAAAAGATATTGTTTGTCCTAACAATTTATAGGATTAGTCCTGAAGGGACCATCAGGTCACCTGTTCTTAGGAGGACGGTTGCGTCCCCTGTGCTCAAACTAAGGACTATGTCCTTCTAGGGTGTACGACTTCCCGTTGGTTCGGGCACGTGGTGTTGATGACTTCGACTGGACGAATCTCGGACACGAGGCTTTGTTTACTTCGGTAGGGGGTCGTTTCTCATCGGGGGTGAACGGCGTTGATCTCTTTCGGCCACGTGACGTTGCTTCTGGATCGAGTCGGTTTGTATTTATTTATATGGAAATTTTTTTAGATTTTTTTTTTAGGATTAGTCATTATTCATCTTTCAGTTCGTTTCCACCGACGGGAATCTTTTACTCTGTTAGGGGTCTCCTGGACGACCTGTCTCGGGTCGAGAAGTGATTTTTCTGTGAGCCGTTAGGACAATCGTGTTAAAGTTTTAAAGCCTATTAAGAAGAATTGGTGAATGGATAAACACTAACAGGGTGCGTAAGGACGGACAGAAGATCGAAGACTGTTATTTGACAGATACGAGAATAAGTTCCAGTTATAAAGGTGAAGATATACTTTCCGTTTCTATATGGGTTGACTTAAGTCTCAAGGTCTCTTATCGCTCCTCTCTATTCTTCCGGAAGAATGCATTTCTTACTTTTTTACATCGCCTTTTGTTATCTTACCCTTTCTGATTTTTAGAGAAGTTCTTTTAACCTCTCTAGTTCCCTTGTAAAGTACGTTCTTACCCGTGCCATTTCCTTCTTTACCATTTCTGGATTTTCTTCGTCTTGTCTGATTCTTCACCACCGTTCTTAAGTGTCTTGATTTGTTATTTCCAGAATTACTGGGCTTATTGGTGTTACCACACTAGACCCAGACACGGATCTGGGTCTGTAGGACCTCACACTTCAGTTCATCCGGAACCCTTCGTGACGATGTTTATTTCGCTCGTTAAAGTTTAGGATTTTCTACTGCGACAAGTTCACGACGTGAGTTATACGGTCGTTTAAACCTTTCGAGTCGTCACCGGTGTCCTGGTGACGACTTTTCCAGTCAAAAGTAAGGTTAGGGTTTCTTCCCGTTACGGTTACAAGTTTGATGTGACGTGTTAACACGAGTAAAGTGTTCGATCGTTCCATTACGAGTTTTAAGAAGTTCGACCTGGAGTCGTCATCCACTTGGTTCTTGAAGGTCTACTTGTTCGACCCAAATCTTTTCCATCTTCTTGGTCTCTAGTTTAACGGTTGTAAGTAACTTAGGATCTCTTTCGTTCCCTTAAGGTCTTTTTGTGAATAAAGACGGAGTAACTGATGTGATTTCGAAAACTGACACACCTAGTGTTGATTGATACCTTTTAAGAATTTCTCTACCCTTATTGTCTTGTGAAATGAACAGAGGACTCTTTGGACATACGTTCAGTTCTTCTTTGTCAATCTTGACTTGTACCTTGTTGACTGACCAAGGTTTAACCCTTTCCTCATGCAGTTCCGACATATGACAGTGGGACGAATAAATTGAAGATACGTCTCATGTAGTACACTTTACGGCCCGACCTACTTGGTGTCGATCTTGGTTCTAACGGTCCTCTTTATAGTTGTTGGAGTCTATGCCTCTATGGTGGTGAGACTACCGTCTTTCGTTTCTTTTTCATTTCTCGGAGAACTACTTCCACTTTCTCCTCTCACTTTTTCGACTGAACTTTGAGTTGTAAGTTTTTTGATTCTAGTACCGTAGGTCAGGGTAGTGATTTACCGATTGTATACCTCCTTTTCACCTTCGTCACTGTCTAAAATAAAAAGACCCAAGGTTTTAGTGACGTCTGCCACTGACGTCGGTACTTTAATTTTCTGGGAACGATGAACTTTCTTTCCAATACTGGTTGGATCTGTCGTATAATTTTTCGGTTCTAAAGTTAAACGGCTGTTTTCAGGTATAGCAGTTTCCATACCAAAAAGATCATCAGTACATATCTACACTCTTAACCTGTTATCTCTTCCGATGTGTGACTTCTTAACTACGAAAACTTAATACCATAACCTCTTCTAAGAACTTAGGGAACCTGTCGTTCCTCTAGTTCGGTCAGTTAGGATTTCCTTTAATTGGGACTTATGAGTAACCTTCCTGACTACGGCTTCGACTTCGAGGTTATGAGACCGATGGACTACACTTCTCGGTTGAGTCACCTTTTCTCGGACTACGAGCCTTTCTGTCTTCCGTTTTCCTATTCTCCCACCTTCTCTTACTTTACCAATCTATTGTAGTGGTTGAGTTACCTATGCTTAAACTCGTTTAAGACCCTCTGTCACTTCCTGTCCCCTCGGACCGTACGACGTCAGGTGCCCCAGTGTTTCTCAGACTGTGTTGAATCGTTGACTTGTTGTTGTAATGTAGGGTAGGTGAAAACGGGTGAGTTCCTAAAATGAGATCACTAAGAGAAAAGACAGAAGACATAGTTGAGGGGTGGAGATCAGACAAAGGAAAATCGTAATTCTGGACGAGGAGGTAGAGGTTTTGTTGGAGAGAGCTAAAGTGAAGACGGACACCGATAATAGGGTAAAAGAGGAATAGTAGTATCGTTTTTTAATACATGGTGGTTATGGAGGTCAAAGGTGGGGAATAAGGAACTTGGGTGACCTTAGTCGGAAATTGGGAGTGGTGAAGATGTTTCCAGTGGGTACTGGGGTTCAAATGGTTTAGATTACCAGTCAAGGATCGATAAAATGAATTTTATAGTCGTAGTAGACTGTGACACTTTGTGAAGTGAATTGTGAAAGAAGTAATCCAAAAAAAAGACCAAAAGAAGGACCGACACTAAAGAGTCAACGATAACAAGAAAGGAAGAATCAGAGGATTTGAGAAGTTTGTTAAATAATAATAATAATAATAATAATAATAATAATAATCGACGTGGTGTACCGTACGCCTTTGAATCGTGAGACTTTTCCGTCGTTTGGACACCGGGGACGTCACCTTCACACCTCAGAATTGGTGACCTAGTAGTTCTTTCAGGGAGGATTTGAGGATTACAGTTCCCAAGTTCCAGAGGAAAGTAAAGATACAGGTCACTGAGGTCAGAGAGCGAAACTCCCTCCAAGGACTGTAACATGTCCTCCGTCACTAGTTCTGGTAGGGGTTCTTTTCCTTTACGTTTTTCCGTTTTACCGACAGACTCCTCCGGAATGTTTCTCGATTTTTTTCTTCTCTTCACTTTCCGTTTCCTCTTTTCCTTTCTATATGGGTAGACTTACGTCTCAAGGTTTCTTATCGTTCCTCTATATTCTTTCGGAGATAAAGAAACGTGACTAGTGACTCCTTTTGTTGTCTTACCCTTTCTGATCTCTAGAGAAGTTCTTTTAATCTCTATGGTTCCCTTGTAAAGTACGTTTCTACCCGTGTGATTTCCTGTCTTTACCATACCTGGATTGTCTTCTCTTCTATAATTCTCCACCGTTCTTATGTGTCTTCTTGATATGTTTTTGTCTAGAAGTACTGGGTCTATTGGTACTACCACACTAGTGAGTGGATCTGGGTCTGTAGGACCTTACACTTCAGTTCACCGGGAATCCTTCGTAGTGATGTTTGTTTCGATCACGTCCACTACCTCAAGGTCAACTCGATAAAGTTTAGAATTATTCTACTACGACACTTTCACGACGTGAGTTATACGGTCGTTTAAACCTTTTGAGTCGTCACCGGTGTCCTGTCCTTTCCAGTCAAAAGAAAGGTTAGGGTTTCTTCCCGTTACGGTTTCTTACAAGTTTGATGACGTGTTAACGTGATTAGAGTGTGTGATTGTTTCATTACGAGTTTTAAGAGGTTCGGTCCGAAGTTGTCATACACTTGACTCTTTAAAGTCTACAAGTTCGACCTAAATCTTTTCCATCTGCTTGGTCTCTAGTTTAACGGTTGTAGACGACCTAGTAGTTCTTTCGTTCTCAAGGTCTTTTTGTAGACGAAGACGAAATAACTGATGCGGTTTCGGAAACTGACACACCTAGTTGTTTGACACCTTCTAAGAAGTTCTCTAACCTTATGGTCTGGTGTACTGGACGGAGAACTCTTTAGACATACGTCCAGTTCTTCGTTATCAATATTGATCTGTTCCTTTTTGTCTGACCAAGGTTTAACCCTTTCCTCATGCGGTCCCGAGATATAACAATAGGACAAATAAATTACAGATACGTCTCATGTAGTACACTTTAAGGTCCGACCTACTTCGTGTTCGACCTTAGTTCTAACGATTCTCTTTATAGTTATTGGAGTCTATATGTCTACTGTGGTGGGAATACCGTCTTTCACTTCTCCTTGACTTCTCGAGAACTACTTTCACTTTCTCCTCTTACTTTTTCGACTGAATTTTGAGTTCTAAGTTTTTTGATTCGAGTGTCGTAGACCAGGGTAACGAAGTACCGTTTATCTACCCCTTTGTTACCTTTATCACTGTGTGAAACAAAAGACAGACACTATTTTAGTGATGTCTACCACTAACGTCGGTACTTTAATTTCTGAGGAACATTCTTTTCGATACTGGTTGGATCTGTCGTATAATTTTTCGTCTGTAATAAAACGGTTGTTTCCGGGTAGATCAGTTTCGATACCAAAAAGGTCATTAGTAAATACCTACACTCTCAACCCTGATATATCTTTCGAATCACGACTTCTTAACTACGAAAACTTCACACGACAACCGTTTCTGACACTCTCAGTGACCTGACGTTCCTCTAGTTCGGTCAGTTAGGATTTCCTTTAGTCAGGACTTATAAGTGACCTTTCTGACTACGACTTCGACTTTGAGGTTATGAAAACGGTGGACTACGTTTCTTGACTAAGTAACCTTTTCTGGGACTACGACCCTTTCTAACTTCCGTCCTCCACTTCCCCTGTTGTCTCCGACTCTACCAACCTACCGTAGTGGCTGAACTACCTATACTCAAACTCGTTCGAGACCCTCAACCACTACCTGTCCCTTCGGACCGCACGACGTCGGGTACCCCAACGTCTCAACCTGTGCTGACTCACTGACTTGACTTGACTTGTGGCTACCTATACATTCAGCGGTTGAATCTTACGAAAGGTCTTAACGTCTGGGTATATAGGTTGACGGACAACCTTAAGATACGAATCTATAGATTATCTAAGAATTTGGATTTAAGAATTAGAAGACGGATTTGTACGAGGAGGGAAAGGGTAGAGTTAATTAACGTTACAGTAAAAAGGACAGTGGACCCGGGTTTTGAAACCTCAGTAGTGACTGAGCAGAAAATGATAGTGAGGGTTGTCATACAGTCGTTTAGGGTAATCGAGATAGAACTTTATATAGATGATATAAAGGTGAAAAGTAATAGAGGTGATATCGGTGAGACTTGGTCACGGTGAAAACACAATTTATTTATATAAATCACACGGTAAATTCAGAATACATCCAAATGGTATGTAAAATTTTAATGAAAGAATTACCAATGATATGTCTAATATTTGATGTAGAATTGAGTGATGATAGACGACGACGACGACGACGACGACGATTCAGCGAAGTCAACGCAAGCTGAGACACGCTGGGGTATCTGCCGTCGGGTGGTCCGAGGGCAGGGACCCTAAGAGGTCCGTTCTTGTGACCTCACCCAATGGTAAAGGAAGAGGTTACGTACTTTCACTTTTCACTTTCACTTCAACGAGTCAGCACAGGCTGAGAATCGCTGGGGTACCTGACGTCGGATGGTCCGAGGAGGTAGGTACCCTAAAAGGTTCGTTCTCATGACCTCGCCCCACGGTAACGGAAGAGGGGTGATGATAGATAACGTCTAATTAAGATTGAATTAAAGTCCTTTTATATCTTTGAAACCAGGTTATATTGAGATGGGTGTGCAAGGAAACACGATATTATATTTATAGAGTTTATATAGAAGTATAATTTTGAATTATAATAAACAGTATATCAATATAGATATGATGGGTTATATAATAATCCATAATATAATAAAGTGTAATACTGAGTACTTATATCACAATATTAATAACGAAGTATGTTAAAGTATAAAAATTTTCTACAAAACACTTCTTTGTTCTTTATATATAAATATCAGAAAAAAAGTAAGTTCAGATTAACTAAATATTACAACTCAATCACAGTCCACCTGTCGTTTTGACCAAGTCTTTATATGTATATATAAGGAAAAGTCTAAGGAAAGGGAATATCCTATAATATTTATAACTCATGTCTCGATATCGTGATATATTAGGAAATATAATTGGGTAAAGGTCACGAGAAGAAAAAAAATTTTTAAAAATGAATAAGTAAAGAAGGAAACCTAAACAATAATTGTGGTAGACTATAGCAAAGGACAGTCGGACTTCTTTACGAAAATCGTAAAGAACTCCCGTCAAAGGAGTTTTAACAAATTAGACTCATACAGAATCAAAGAGAAAGTAAAAACTTCCGTCGAAACACCTTATATTTTAAGAACCAACTTTTTCTTAAGAACCATCTGTCAAAACAGAAAGTGTGAAACTTTTAAGGTAAGATGACGGAAGATCGGAAGTGACAAAGTCTACTCTTTAATCATTAATGTGACTACAAGGTAACATGTGCTACCACCAAAACTACGGAATTTCTAAAAAACAACAAATTGTCAAACGTACGACACAAATCCACACCTAGAGACATCAATAGGGTCAACCCAGACAACTCGATGTACGTACACATCTAATTACAAAAGTTAGTTTAAACGGCTCAAAAGTCTGTAATAAAAAAGTTTATAAAAAAGATTGGAAAGGAAAGGAGAAGGTAATGTACATACAGCCAGACAACAGGGTGTCCAGAGACTCCGAGGCAAGTGAAAACAAGGTAAGAGTAAGAAGGACAAGAAGTCATCTATTAAAGACAACGAGAGAGAAGTTTAAGCGACGAAGAAAAAAAGACGATAGAACTTAGACGAAAAGTCGGGAAGATCACTTAAAAAGTTCGTAGTGAATAAAGATGGAGACCTTTTTTTAAAGTTCATAACGAATAAAGATGTAAGAATTAGTAAAAATTTGAAATTTTATTACATAAAAGAATAACTCATAGAATTAAATAATTATAATGACAGGATGAAAGGGAACTAAGAAATTTGTGTTAAAGAAAATCAAGAAACTTGCATTGACGAAACTATAGAAACGGACGATTTAGGTTGAAGACCCCTGTAAGTCTCTCTCAAAAAACGAAAAGGAGTCTTGCCCAGTATGAAAGGATAGAGACGTATAAAATAAACTTTCGATTCAAAAATTTATGACACAACATCGTTGAGACCTAAGGAAAAGAGGGAGGTCCGATAGAAGACACAAACACACAATTCATTCAACGAATTTAGTTAATTTAGACAGGGGAAACCTCCCATACCGATAACTATAGAGACGAGTCAAATAAAAGAGAACAAAAATGAAAAATTCAGACCGAAGGATCCCCAGTAGGGACACAGATTCATCGGATTACCAATCGATCATAAGTTTGTCTTTAACCGAAGACAGGAGACCATTACCCACACACCCGTCCCCTCGTGTAAAGTTCAAGTCCGACAAAAGTTATGATAAACTCAAAAATGAAAATGAAAGGTAACCCGGGAAAGTATCGAGGAGGTACATGTTTAGGAACTCCAGTCGGTCCTCATACACCGATAGAATCCGGGGCAAGAGTCGACGTTTACATGTGTGGAGTCGGTCCTTATGAGAAGAGGATTGGTGTTAATGTTGGAACCCAATCATTTTGGTAACCAGGAGAGGACGAGGGATAATTCACTCGGGAGACTGAGACCGTCGTTTTGACGGTCAGGAGTGTCGTAGGAGTGGAGTCCGTTTTAGAGGTACCACTGTTCCGACCGTCGTCCCGACCTTTTACCCTCGTAGGAGTTCGTTCGCACAGTGTCTAAGGGTGACAATAATGATGTAAAGTCGTTAACAAGTTTGTGTTTGTGAAGAGTCTAATAAGATACGGAAAGCAGTTAAAAGTCCCTCAATTTTACCAACAGGAGTAGTTAAAAAAGGTCGAAACATCAACGAAAAACCCTCTCAACTAAACGGGCGGAGGAGTGAGATGGTGTGGATCTTCAGGGTGGGAAGAGTTATTTATTGACTTATTACTCACTGATTTGGGACACAACCTCTTCCTTTACCGTTGGACGAGGTCACAAGAACGGACCTCTTAGGGTCCCTGGCCCCTCGGACCACCCGACGGCAGATACCCCAGTGTGTCTCAACCTGTGCTGACTTCGCTGAATTGTCGTCGTCGTCGTCGTTCGGAACACAATAGACAGAAGATGAGACGGTGTGATGACTCTGAGAGGGTAATTTTTAATAGTCAACGGAGGGTCCGTCAGTTTTCCGAAACTCATTTTGTCTGTAGTCGACTTAAGATTCAGACGGTGAATCGTTGACACATGAGTCCTTCATATAAATAGAACGGGTTCAGGACAAAAAAGAAGACATTTTACCGACTTTGTTGCGGATACCTATGTATTATTCCGTGAAGTCCATGTCTCAAGAACCCATCCTTCCTATCCTGATCTGTCCCTACCCTACCTTACTTAGATGGACCCTTTAAAGATATAATAAAACGGACAAAGAATTTTCTAGAGAGTAGTCCCCAGCGACGTTCAAAACACTTACAAAGACAACGACCTAAATGCCAATTTACTTCGTTCATCGACTTCCTACTTGAAAGACTCAAAAGTGTGACAGGGTCTAAAGAGAAACGTCTTTGAAATTTGGAATCCGGGACCAACCAAGCAACACAATTTAGGTAATACTTTTACAATAAATTTCGACATGATATTAACGTTGGAGGTGATTAATAAGTTATGACATCGTTGTTTCATAATAAACATTCTTAAACTAAGAAAAGTATAAATATAGGTGATATAGACCGTAAGATTAGTCATTTTACTACGTTATTTTAGTTATAGTAATTTTTTTATTATGGATACCACAATAACACTCATCCCTCCCTATCCTCATTCGTAGATCTGCTTGCAAAGTCCCAAGAAAAGGTTGTCACAAAAACAAAAAGTCCTTCAGATTCGAAGGTAGGTCTACCTCGGACCCTGAGAAAGTCTGGAGAAAATAGTAGGAGTGTGAGTTGTCTCTGTATTGACCACTCTTACGTTCCTATTATGGTACTTTTAGGAGACTCTCACGTAGATAATATGTGTTGACAATTCCATAGTAATACGGAATAAATACTACAAGAAACCCTTGAAAATTTTTACGGAGAGAGAGACCCTTGAAGACTAGTGTCATCTTAGAGATTTATACCTCTTCGATGACTTTAATAAGGGGATTGAAGGAAAAAGGGACCTGTAAAATTGGTAATACAACTATAGAAGACTTTCTGGTTGTGTTATCTATTTGGGCAGAATTAATGTTTGAGAGTCGAAAATCCATGAAGAAGATTCTTGTCTTCTCGTGCTAGGGGCGGGGTTAGTCTTTATTTTGTATTTACGCCACCAAGTTCTGTCTCTTTTTCCTTTCTGATTTATCTTACGAACCTTAAACTTTACTTTTATCGTTCCGTTCTGATAGTGGTAGAATCCCGAAATGACTTTTAAGTCGAGAAAGACATCCTTTATGTAGAAATTTTTGTTATTTTTTGTTAACGAGAAAGGTGTACGAAAATAAAAATTTTTGAATACATAAACAATAAAGACCGACTCACCGCAGAGACGACGACACTCCGAGAGAGAGCGACCCCCTCGTCCCCGGTGAGGTCGACGCCGCGAGTCCGGAGGACGAGACCACCGGGGGATCGACGTCTCGCACCCGAGGCTCACGCACCCGAGTCGTCAACGCTGTGTGTCCGAATCGACGAGACTCCGTACTCCTTAGGAGGGTTCAGTCCCTAGCTTAGGCACAGAGGGCGTAATCGTCCGTCTGAGAAATGGTGACTCGGTGGTCTCTTCGGGGAGGTGTAAGAACATTTCACTACGGAAAACCAGGAGGGAAACGAATCGGTTCGTGAGTGATAGCAATGAACGAGAACGTGGACAGTCGGTCCGACGGTCGAGACTTCTTCCCTCATGGAGGTGCACAAAGGGACCTACGGTCTGTGACGAGGAGTGAGAGTCTACATCCGTTGCTACCACAAGTAAAAGTGATGGAGTGAACCTTTGGAAGTCACTGAGAAGTGACAGGGATTTTCATCAGGTGTCCGCAAAAATTTAACGAACACGGACAGCCACCTGATTACAAACGTGTAGGAGACTATGTGTGTGTGTGCAATAAAAATTTAATAAATATGTGATAATATGAAGAACCTCTTCCGTTACCGTGGGGTGAGGTCATGAGAACGGACCTTTTAGGATACTTGCTTTCTCGGACCACCCGACGTCAGGTACCCCAACGATTCTCAGTCTGTGCTGACTCGTTGAAGTGAAAGTGAAAAGTGAAAGTACGTAACCTCTTCCTTTACCGTTGGGTGAGGTCACAAGAACGGACCTCTTAGGGTCCCTGCCCCCTCGGACCACCCGACGGCAGATACCCCAGCGTGTCTCAGTCTGTGCTGACTTCACTGAATCGTCATCGTAATATGAAGATAAAAGATATTTAGTATTTGTAGATGGTTATATTTCTCAAATTCTCCTACTGTAAATTGTTCATCTTAAACATTATGAAGAAAAGACATGGAAAATATATGAGATGAGACCTCTGGTGAAAAGACATCTTATTTTAGGTCCAAAAAATTTTTTGATATTAGAAGTCCCTGAAGGGGCCACCAGGTCACCAATTGTCGGATGCGAGGGTTACGTCTCCCGGGTTGAAGGTAGATAAGGACCATTCCCTTAATTCTCGGGTGGGTGTACGACGTTAATTTCTAGCCCGTACGAAGTTCCTTCTAGGGTGCACGATGTTGATTCTGGATCGTGGGTCGTATCGGTTTATTTATTGATTTTATTGTTACTTTTGTCTTTGTGTCGGAAGTTCGACCCTAGATCCATGGGAATCCCATGTGTCGTGTCTACCATATTCTCCGAGGTAAAGGTCTAAGACTCGATGGTTTACACAGGAGAGGACCTTCACTAGACAGCCCCGTGCCGACTGTACCTCGACTGAAGAGAAAAGGTCGGAGGAGAAAGGTTGACAAGACTGGGGAGTGTTCTCTTTCCGTGAGGAGTCGGTGGGACTTGAGACTAAACAATGGTTTCCTTCCCTACTAAACTCTTACCTGATACGGGCTCCGTCTCAGAGAACTCTAGGGCCATTCTTTACGGTTTTTCCCGTCGCGGAATAAAGTAGGGGACTTGTCTAAGGGTCGTTGGGAGACACGGGACCTGTCACTGACAGAATCTTAATCTTCAGTGTTCACTCCACGACCTTCTGGAATTTCATTATATCACAAGAATTAAATTTTTGTCTCGATCCCAGAAGGGTCCACCGAGGCACCATTTCTTAGATAAGCTGTTACGTCCTCTGTGACCAAGCTAGGGACTAGGCCTGTCTAGGGTATACGGTTTCTCGTTGATTCGGACACTGGTGTTGAGGACTCGGACACGAGGTCTCGGGTCCTCGGGTCGATGACTCGGGTGCACGACGTTTATAACTTCGGGTGTGTGAGATCTCCGACACGAGTCGTTGTTCTCTTCGGTGACGTTACTCTTCGGTCGAGAGACGTTGATCTCATCGGAGACGAGTGGTGTTGATCTCTTTCGGGAGTGTCGTCGTTTCTGGGTGGTCGTGATGGTTTTTATTTGTTAATGGTTTTTAAAAAAAATTACCTCCGATTGAAAAGGATTATCTTTTATTCGGACGAATTGACGGATCAAACTAGTACATCTGGTCAAAACGGTTACATCACCATAAAAAGTATTCCTTTTACCCGATCGAGACACTGAGGAGGAACGACTACTTTTATGTACATGTCATGAATAGACTATCTGTTATGTGGTCTTTACAGTAGTAAGCGTTGATAAGGTTGAAGACTACTGGTGACGGAATTTGTTTGTAAGTGTTATAAGAATTGGTGGAGTCTGAGAAAGGGTGGATTAGAGGAGAATCGGAAACGGAAATTAAATTTTTACCTCGATCCCCGAAGTCCGAAACCGGTTTGGTGTGAGTCCGAAGACCGGTAAGAAGGTTCAGATATGGACACACACAGGTGCAATCAGGGAGGTAGTCTTTATGGGAAGGAACAGCAGAGATATACGACTTTAGGATAGATTAATAGACGAACTAGACTTCGTGATTAATCCCGTAACTCCTACGTTTTATTTGTATTATTATCGGAATTGGGACAGAAGTGTCCTACATTCTCAGACATTACCCTCTGTCTATTCGTTACTGTCATGTACTGTCTCGATACTACCCCTTGGTGTCCCACTTCCCTCGAGTCGTCCCCGTGGGAGGGAAGTGGACCCCTTCAGTTCCTTTAGGACCTCCTTCGTCGGTCTTCCTGTTCTGGGTGACTACTCGTCCTCAATCGGACCGTAAAACGTCCCTCCCTCCTCTTCTGCTGACTGACCACGACTGTCTTGTTGGCACTCAACTTGACTGCAACAATTCCGTTCAGGAGACACTTCAGTCCTAAAAGTAGTGTTCTCTGTGTGAATGGGTTGGGATTCCAGGTCCATCTTTGAAGATGATTCGAGTTGGAGAAAGCACAGAAACTTGCTTCCTAGTGTAAAGAGAGTTTTGGGGTTAAATCTTGTCCGACTTTCAGTTCCCTCTCCAGTAGAGATCTTTTTTAAAGGGAACACACACACCAAAAAAAAAAAAAAGGGTTTGTGTTTTATAAACTTAGGGTTCGAGTTGACGACCCCCTTACCCATCTGAAAAATATAACCCAAGTGGTCTTTATCACGGGTCACTTATGAGAACTCTGTAGACACTCCTTCCGGTCCCGTCCAACATGTACACCGAGACAAGACTCCCACGTCCGTGGGAGATTTGTTTGTTCAATTGCTTTCTTCTTTGTGGTATCTTCTTTAAGTCAAAGATCCCCGACGAAACACGGTACGTGTTCCTTCCCTGGTTCTCCCGAATCTGACGGACCCGGAGTCCCGAGGTGGAGGCGACGGGAGGACGTGACAAGGTTGGGTCTCTGGCACTTTCGTGGAAGTGGTTCTCCGCGAGTTAAGGTGCCGTACAGTGGTGCGTGAGATGACTACACAATATTCAACAACTAAAGATAATTTCTGCGAGGAGTTGTTTACGGTATCATCTTCGTTCCAGATTGTCTACGCCGTAGTCGGTGATTTCTTAAAGAGATGACCACTGTTAAACTGTGAGTTATTGAGAAACGAGTAAGTTTTATCTTTTATGGGACTTAGAAGAGACTATGTCAGTAAAGAATGTAGTAGTGTCACCTCACAGTGAAATAAAGAGTAGGACTAAAGGATCAAATAAAAGAAGGTCGTAGGTAAACCTCCCAATTGTAAAAGAGACACTGTGATAAGTGATGTCATCTTAGTCCATCCAGAGTATGTACTCCCGAATCTATATGTTCGTGGTTTCCTACAGAGATATTTTGTGACTGACGTATGCTTTCACTGTACTGTACCTGGGGTTCTTGATGTAGTGGTCAATCCAAGGTTGTCCAAATATAACAACCATTTCGATGAAGTAGAAAAAGTCCTTTGGGTAATACTCGAGTAAGGTCTTTTGTTTTTGAGTAAAAACAATCTTACAATGATAATTCGAGACCTCCCACTCCTGATACTAACTATTGTGAAAGGATAATGTTTACAAAGGATAGTCACTGTGGTATAAAAAGGTCTACCCACCCGGTTAACATAAAGACGAGATTTAGGACGAAAGAAGGTCAAGGGGTCCTCAAAAGACTAACACCGGAAATTGTTTCAAGGGTCGTTACCATTTAACTCCAAACAAAACCTCATACATATATTTACACAAACGTTTATCCAAATCTAGGACCACACCTTTTTTGGACGTCAGAGGATTTATCTTTTTAGTAGTTCATTTAGTCTTGACTGAATTCTCAAATCTTTACCATCACACGGAATCACTGGAACATAGTTTGGTACCGGTTCCGGTGTAAGGTTGTGTAGGGGTGAGGGTGTAATTAAATTAAAGACAGTGGGAGAAGTAGAAAATTTTAAGGAAGGTAAGTCGTTTTAGTCAAGGTAAGTTGTCTTGTTTATGTAACACTGAACACGTGGAATATGGAGGAGTACACGTGACTACCTTTTATGCCAAAATCAAAAGTCGCAACGTGGACTCTTGTACCGTCCGACCGCCGACCCATTACTTTACTTAATTCGGAGGAGAAGAGCCCTTCGGGGTCCAAAAGGATTGTGGGTATATGGTATACGGTCAAGTAAATCCGGGCCTCCCGAGGAGTTTTGACCCCGGTAAAAGAACGTCCCAGTTAAACCAGAGAAAAATCTGTTTGCCTGACATAAACTGACAATGGAACCACAGCCCCGAAAGAGACCCGTTTCCCAGCTTGCAAGTGGACGTTGAGCAGAGGAGGAAGGGGCGTTCGAGGAACGTCGCAGCGCCGCGAAGGTCGTCTACCGCGGCGTCGACTTAAAAGCGCTGGGCGAGAGATTTGGTCCTCTTCGCAGACCTTATTTGTCCTTCCCCTTAAACAAAAAATTTCGTAAGACAAAGTTGTATATAACGGAAGAAACAACTCAGTCTTCGAAAAAAATAAACTGAATATAACTTTACGTAAACTCTACAAATTTTTTTTTAGTCGCTACTGCGTTATGGTTTATGCCCCAAACCCCCGCCCCCCAACAAAACAAAAGAATTCTTAAAGGTGAGAGTGTTTACTAAGTCCTTCCTTCGAGAGTTCATCGTATTTGACAGTGTTCTCGTGTCACCAAGTCTTTGCGATCGTTCCACACGATCCACTTCTTTCCGTCGGAGTTTTTCTGGTTGTTCCTCCCCGTCCCCTCTCGGAGCGACCCGGCGTCGCCTTCACTGGAATGTCCGCCCGCCCCGCCACCGGCACCTTTTGTCGCGGCGGACGACCAGCTTTCTCTTTTTCGAGCCTAGAACGGTCTCCGACGCCGTACCGAGGAACCTGTGAATGAGGGGTGTCTGTAAATGTCAGTTCTACGACGTGCAATACGGGGAAGGGGTTGTTTCGACTTTCATTACCCGTGTTGGTCTATTCAGAAAGACATCTCTTCTCTTTAGAATCTCCGGGCAACACCAAACCCTTATGTCACAAAGTTTCTGGAAGTGACAACAATTGTGAAGGATTTCGGTTTTTA
Organism: Capra ibex; assembly: GCA_006410555.1. Taxonomy (NCBI): domain Eukaryota; kingdom Metazoa; phylum Chordata; class Mammalia; order Artiodactyla; family Bovidae; genus Capra; species Capra ibex. Next base: position 19,171,969 of record SJYO01018757.1, read on the forward strand.
CCACCTAAAATAATAATACCATATTAACAATAAATTTCGTTAAGTATTTCCTCTCACTTTTTATCTCGGGATATCCACGAGAGAAAGTAAATAGGGTGGGACGAAATAAATGTTTTATTATTTTCTCCACTAGTCTTCGTTTAACCTTTTTTTGCCCGTCTTCCAACTTAAAGTTCCACTAACACGAATAGTAAAGAGTAACACCGGGGAGTAAAAATAAGGTCCCAACAACGTCAAAGTAAAGATCTCAGGGAGGAGGAGAGGGGTGAAGGAAAAAGAGAAGTGAGTAAACTGTCCTCGGAGGCGTCAGTAGCCGGATCTTATGCAGTAGCAGTAGGTGACCCTCTTTTCACACCATGGTGGAAAGAGGGGGATACCGACTTCGGGCGCCTATCTTCTACTGCCAACGCAAAGACGAGGACTGGGTCGCGCTAACAACCCTTGACAAGTGGACGTTCTACTACGGTTTCACGTCGGAGGGAGGAAAATACGACATATCTCAAAATCCAACGGGAAGTAATTCGACTACGAAAGGGTATGTCTCGGGACAGGAAGTGAAACGGGTCTACCACACGATTATTGGAAGAGGAGGGAAGATGAACGTCTCTAAGTCACGTAATTCGGACTCAACATGTGGGGAGAAACAGAAGAAAATTCCCTCACTTCTGGGTATCCACCTGTTAAAATAAATCTAATCAGTACGACAAATAGTCTAGCTACAAGAGAACTGTACTTTTAAAGGTAGAGGGTAGTTCCGTATCGACGTCCGTAAATAATATCCGAGACCAAGTTTCGTCCGGGAGAGAAAACTCGTAATCGTGGTCTTTAATCCTTGGACTGACTTCCTCTTCGAAGTACTCCCAGGTCTTTCTTCCTTTCGACCCGGGGGTTCAGGACAAATACTGATGACATCGGAAGTGTTAGACCTAGGTTGGTTTCCTTGTGACTGTCGTGTCACAGACCTCATGTTTCTTCTCATTACCTATATGTCATTGAACTGACTCAGTCCCTGTCCCAGGTTCTGTACGGACTGCTAACAAATAGACGTCTCTTTGTCCTCATTTCCTCCTCGACAGAGGGAGTCACAATGTTTTCACAGGAACCCCTCTCCTGCGTCCTTGTCCCGTCGACTATTGTAATTGTGACACACCCGTGTGTGGAGGGGTAGGGGTCCTGACGACTTGGTACGCAATCATTTGGTTAGCCGTCCCTGTGTCGAGACTCGGAGAGGACAGTGTCAGGAGTCGCCCGTCAGCCGAGGCTGTTCCGTTTCACCGAAAAGGCTCCCCCTCCCCACGGACGAAAGAGAAACAAGAAGGAACCTTTTATCCGAGAGAGAATTCAGAGTATTGGTCGACGAAATTAGAGAGTCTCCTTCCGTTTTTTTTCAATTAAGGGTTATTTTTAAACCTGTCGTATAAAAAGTCTCGGGACTTGAGACTGACACTTTACGTCCCCGTTTGAGTAATGTTAAGATTGTGCGACATTCAAAATAAGACCCAAAGATCCGTTTTTAAAGTTTTTCCACGGGGAGGAATAGTTTACTTTTATATTATTTTTCCAGTAGAAGTCTTTCCCCATTATCTCTGTCACGAAACTTAGGAAGAGTTGGATTATTATCTACAGCACGTGAGATAAGAATTATTAAAGAAGGAGTGTCCATACTAAATTACTCGTATAAGGAAACAGACGATTCTTTATTCCCGAGAGACTCTTCAGTGTGAAAAAATATAATGTTCACTAAAAAAAAGAGTATTCTTACTAAATTATATCGAGGAAATTTCTATTTCTGTAAGTCATAACAGACTGAATGCACACCTTAATTCTCTTTCCTACAAACAAGAACATAGTCCTTATCCGGACGGTGTGGGGTCCGTGAGTCTCGTAGACGAGGGACCTGACTAAGAATTTGGTTTCGATGTGTACCGAAGGCACGAACTGTCGACTCCACCGGAAAATATAGGTCAACCTTAAAGACAAACTTTTACCCGAGACAACCAGTCTCCTTCGAATTACCCGACTCCCGATCGGATTATAAAACCTTTACGACATCCAAGTAAAGGAGGGTTTTATTTCATGGAAGCCAGGGAAGTTCACCGTAGGAGTCCGAGAAATTCTGTTAAGGTTGAAAACCCCTAAAATACATGAGTGATTTACAGTCCATAAAACAGGTCTCATTGTCTTATAGACGTGTAAACATAAGTCCTTCGCTCCTTCACTCTTGTTGGAGGTCGGTCCCTTCGTCGGGTCACATTCATGCACTAGACTACCGGGTTCAAGATGTCCATTCGAAGATTTTACTAAGACTTCGATCTGTTCTTTACTTACTCGTCCACAATTTCCTAATATATATGGAAACATTAATTGTCTTTTTAACCTATTTTATCGTGACCCGTACATATCAGTATTATGATGGGACACAAATCCAATAATGGACAATGGGTCTCCCATATAATGTCTTACGGAGAGTAGACTGGCCAAGTTTCCAGAAAGGTCACAATTCGAGTATGTAATTCCGTAACGTTAAATTGTTGATTATTCGTGAAACCCCCGTTCTCGGTACAGAACGAACGTGAAGGAAATACAAAACGTGTCACACCGGTCGTCCATAATCTGTCATCCACGAGTCCCTTAAGATAGAATTTTTTATATACATATATATATGTGTGTGTGTATGTGTGTGTGTGTGTGTGTATATATATATATATCCGACACGAAATTAGGACTCTAATCCGGACGGAAAAAACAGTGTGACTTCTTTTACCGATCACCATGAAACACCTGTCTTTTACGTTCACGCCTACAACGTCGAAGAGATTATTACTGGTACCGTTGACTGAAAGGATCTGGTCTTTGACACATTTATGCAGTGTGTTTAGTAGAGTAAATTTGGAGTGGTGTCGGGTTGTCCGAACCAAATAATAATAATGATAGCGATAAAATGTATACTGTTCTATAATAAGTTCGGTGTGTTGATTATCTCTCAGTGTAGTCCCTGAACTTAGATCTCTCTCTAGGTCGAGGTTCCACGCACGAGACTTCATGCAAGGACGAGGTCTCGTAGATTATTGCTGTGAAGATCAAGGTAAATGATGGAAGAAACTCCCCGACGGAGTATCGTATTATAGACCTCACCCTCCCTCTCTCCCTCCTTTCATTCGTTTGTGTCAAATATTGCATGTGTAAAGTCAAACACACCAAAACTACAAGAAAGGATATACAATAGAGTAAATTAGGGGTATCGTGACAGTTCATACAACGATGACAGAGAATATATATTCCTTATATAGAGACCTCTTGTCCGACTAAAAAATTTTTCATTTACGATTTGAAGAATCGACTCTCCGTTGTTTAGACTATTGTGACAGGAACGGGATTCGTAGAGTGGAGGCGACTCTCACAACCATACTCAAGAATACGAAGAAAGGAGAAAATGATTGTGAGGTCACTCGGCATTTCGAATACGAACAGAGATGAACAGGGTATTTACGTCTATGTTAATTTACAACTGAGTGATACCTTATTCGGTAAAGTTTTCGATTCCGTTCCATCTCTCCTTTGTCATTTTCCTTTACGATACACTACATTGTTTTTCTTACTTAATCTAAATTTATGCACCGATTCTTTTCTAGAGGTGTTCCGTATTATTCAATTTTTTTCTTTCGTTCCACTCGTTCGACGTCTTATTTTTCATGTTGGTACCACGGTAAATACAAAATCTATGCTTTGTCACATTATGCTTATATGTGTGTAGATACGTTTGTGTGTGTCCTTTGTTAACCAGTGTGGAGTTTAACTATTATCCAAATAGGCCTCTCTCCTGACCCAGGTCCGACTCCACGTGTCATAACCGTCTGAAGAAACAATAGAAAAATAATTTAATTACACATATATTCTCTTTTTTCCTGTCTTTTCTTTGTTCACTATGACAATCTTTTACTTTCCAATCGTGTTTTTCATTTGCTATGTTTATGTGTTTGATTTTAGGTGATGGAGTAAGTACAGGGATTCTCTGGTTATCTAATCTTCTCTAAGGAGCACGGTCGTAAAAGTAATAGTCAACATACCAAAAAATTTACATTACAAAGGACTGAGATGGTCGTGATGTCCCGACGCTTCATGTGATCCGAACCTCGGTCTACTGACCCATGTTCCGGACTGAGACGTAAAGAGACATTGGAACCCGATTAAAGAGTCCCGGGATCAAAGAAATAGATAGTTCTATTATCACTGTATGAAGTCTCCCACGAAACTCCTCACTCACTTTATTACGAGTCCTTTCTTGTCGTTTCAGTACGTCTGACTGTAAATAGTTACACAAACACGAAAGGAAGGGCAAGAGAGAGGAGATTAAGTCTGTTACTAACAAAATACATGGAAATCTACAGACTTACGGGGTGTTACTCCGTCTCGATTTAATTGTTTGGTAATTAGAAGTCTATTGTAAACGATTATTATTCGGAGGTAATGAACTTCGATATCAATACGAGTACATATCAAAAATTCGAATTTATTGGACATAAGTACATAAATAAAATTCCTTATATAGACAAACTAAGGTAGATATTTTATATAAGAAAAGAATATTTTGGATGAAAACTATGTTTTTGATGTTATAAACTTGTCTCTCCGGTAAATTTCATATTCGGTTTTTACGTAATGTGAAAAAAAAAAAAAAAAACGTAGAATTTTACACGAATAAACACCAGGATGATTTTAAAGTCCGACAAGACTTTAAACTCATCGGTTAATATTTGGAATATTATTTTTCCTAACGTTTTTATTATTCTCTTTATGATAGTGGTTACATTAATTCGTGTTTTCTCTTTGTGCTTGTGTAATTATTTATAGTCAACGGATGGTGTCGTCGTGCGGCGTACTAGATTGACAAAAGTTAATGTCGGAGTGGAAACTTTGTCTCGGTCCAAGAGTAGACGAAAACGACCTACACGGACACAAGTTTCCGCGTCCCTGGACTTCTAAAGATCACTTCATTCATTCTTAGGTCAAATTCAACAAAACGTCAAACTCAAGTCTTCCCTAAGTATAAATTTCCTTGGTCAAGGTTCGTCTGTTTCGTGCGGAGGGAGGGTTCGAGGAGGTGTGGTAATTTGACCCGACAGTAAAATCTCCACCCGCGAGTAACAAGTGAAAGAAGGTGAGATTAATCTGAACTGTCTAACGAGAAGGATCGATCTGACCGATAACGGTTCTTGCCTCTCCTTCTCTACTCCGGTTGGAACAGAAATACGGGAACCTCAGTCGAGGGGTGGGGGTAAGGGTCAGGTGTCTGTGTCTTTCCGTAGGGGTCGGCGAGTTTAGACAAGAGGAAGGGGAGATCGGAGGAAGATTGAACCGGGGACCGTCAGAGTCGTGGCGACTGAAAAGAATGAAAGTTATGACACTCTAAGTTTGGGAGTATCCGACACACTCACCTTATTCACATGTGATTGTAAATTAAATATAGAAAGTATAATTATGAGAGAGAAAAAAAAAAAAAGAGGACGTCCGGACCCCCCTTTTGTCTGGTCGAATGATTTCCCTTTCTGTGACGTCAAGATGGGTCTTCGTCGTTTATGAGTAACGAAGGATTCTGTCTCGAGATCTTCCTAAGTCCGGGACCGTGACGCAGGTACGAAGACTTCGTTTAGGGAGTGGGGGACGGAAGTCAAAGACATAGACATTTTACGGTAACTATTAAGAACTTGGAAATAGTATAATTCAATGTGACCATAATATATTCTTAATCTATTATTTTAGAATGCTGACCTTTCTTAGATTCTCTAGTAGATCAGATCATAGAAAGAAACCTTCTGACTTTTTGTGTCCGACTTTCTTCCTCCGCTGTCTGCATCATAATACTTTAATCAAGTGTCCGAAATTTGTGTACCACGGCTTGTTATCGAACGATTAGTCGAAACAGTGATTGTACGGAAAAGGCCCAAATCGGATACGAACTATTCTTCGAAATAACCGGTCCTTTCGTTGAAAGAAAGAGGTTCCTTCTTTAAGGGGAGTGGGTTCTCGATACAAAAGTCTTTACGCAGGGAAATGATTCTTGGTTGGGTTACCAGAACATTATCTTGGACTCAGTGGGTTACGGTGGACGGAGAGTGTCACCGGGTCCGACTGTGAGTCATCCGACTCCAGACCCCGGGACGAGAGTTTATCCTCACCCGGACAGAAACTGGATTCGGACCGACACGGATGTCGGAACTCTTGACACGCGTCATCTCCGACAGTCCTTAAAGAAGAACCTTGTTTAGATCACAAAGATCCAACCTTACATTTAGGGAAGTAAATAGTAAGTAAGTGAATGTTGGAAAATTATTTTCGGGTACAAAACGATTAGGGGACTTTCGACTATTCTGATGATGTTACTCATCCTGGGTCGGAGTTCCTCGAAATCTTTCTTGGTCTTCACATTTAACGAATCCACGTCACCTCGTACCACCCTTGGTCCTACCTTCTCCTCTACCAGTTAAATGGAACCACCCCCAAATTCCTTAGTCTTTTTACAGTACCTTCTCCATTGTGAACTCGACTCGAAACCCTTTACTTCCAATAAAAGGTTCACCTCACTCCGCTCACGTACCGTAAGCCTATCTGTCACTCAGACCACGAACCACCCCGGCCCCACCCCTCCCCCCTCCCGCCCCCAAAAAACCAGACGAATCATACTCCTTCGTAGCGTGATTTGACCTTTAAATCCATCTCTAGTCACTTTTGTAATATACTGTTTACTTCTTCAAATCTAAAATGACACCGTCGAGTACCCCTGGAAACTTCTCAAGGTTTGTCCCCTCATTGCACTAGGTTTGACACCAAAACTTTCTACCGAGACTGCCGTCGCATCTTCTATCTTACCCTTCTCCATCCTTCTTCGTTCTGGGTTCTGTCTTTCTGTTACGTTTTTAAATCCACTCTGTTCTGTCGATTAAGTTAGAGAAATTTCTCGGTCCTCCCCCTTGAGGGACCACCAGGTCACCAATTCTGAGGTTTGAAGGTCACGTCCGCCGGTCCAAGTCAAGGACCACCTCTCTGATTCTAGGACGTTTGGTGTTCCACACCAGTTTTTTTATTAATTAAAATTTTTATAAAGTCACCCTTCCTAGTTCCTTCCCCTTGACAAAATGAAAGGTTCTCCGAAGTTGAAGTACGTCACACACCTGGAACAGACCTAGAACTAAGTTTGTCCGGTCGAGGTTTGTCTTGTAGACCTTCTTTTTGTATCATAATCTATTATAATTCCACAGAACAATTGAACCAATCCACACTTTTACGATGACACCATCATATTGTGTTGTCATATGACTTAACAAATACTCACTGTACAGTACCACAGACCTAAACGAGATTTTGTACCATCTTTATTATCTACTTTATCGATGCCGTCTTTCAATTATTAATAAGTCGAGTCTACTACCTATACATCCCAAAATAATGTGAGGTAAATATCGACTTTTAGAAGTTTTATTTCTCGATTGTAAAACCATTTCCTAGTACTATTATACGATTCCGAAGGGTCCACCGGGTCACCATTTCTTGGGTGGACGGTTACGTCTACGCCCAAACTAGAGACCCAACCCTCCTAGGGGACCTCTGTCTTTACCGTTGGGTGAGGTCATAAGAACGGACCTTTTAGGGTGCCTGTCTCCTCCAACCGTCCGATGGATGGTAGGTACCCCCAGTGTTTTCTCAACCTGTGTTAAACCGTTTATTTGTTACTCCACGATTTAATTTCTTTAATATTACTCTTACCTCTCTTCTCTCGATACTCTCTATGGTTTGTCCGTCTTACTTGTCATGAGTCACTGACTAATATTCACCGATCACTTTGACTTCTTGACGTCACTGAGGGTCAAAAAGCGAACCCACCCACCCCTCTATCCTCAAATGAGAAAGTCCCTACGTCTTAACCTGAAAGTCACTTTGTAGTTGAATCACGACACAGCATCTGTTAACCTGTGCAACTAGAAATTTCGATTCCTCTCGTGGACCCCACCCACCACACCTAAACACTCGACAGTCGAGTGGTCGTGCACCCACTACTAAGTTTCGTAACTTCCTCGTACCGTCCACTCTTCCCTTCTACCGCCTCCTTCTTCGGGTTCCGTATGAAGGCAAATTCTTCACCCCTATCCTTCTTGAACGTTTTCTCTAACTCTTCTTACCGGTCTCCGCATACTCCTCTTTGTCCCTTTTTATTAAAGACCTCTTAGACACTTCTTTGTCACCCAGTTATCTTAGTTTACAGGGTTCAATTTTTGTACTTTGGGTAACCTAAATCGTAGATCTACTATTAACGGTTTCTTGTAAGTCATCTCATATTAAACTTCTCCCCTCTTATTCTCTTCGGACCTTCTGCTGCCCCTCCCAACCTACCAGGAGTACCCTTCTCCCTTCACCGATCTTTACCAAAAATTTTCCTAATCAAGATCAGGTCACCCCACTAGTTAATGGAGACGAGTTCCCCCAGTCATCTTCACTTAAGAACTCTCTTCTTTTGTTTTGTTTTGTTTTTTGTTGAAAATCAATTCCGTTCGTTCTCTTCCCATAAAAGACATCTCTAATTCTTACAGCCCAACCAGGTTATTTCGTTTCTAAAATCTACCGTAATCCTTCTCGTAAAAGTTCGTCTAGTCGTCACAGACTCTCAGTGCCCCCGTCTTCCCCTGAGAACTGGAGACCAACCGTATGAAAACGTTGGAGAAGTTGTCAGCAGGTATATATTAGGAAAGACGAGAGACGGTAGAACCTGCATAACTTAGACCTTTTACAAATATTTCATATATCGAAACCAGTCCAGTTTGGGAACGGGATTTTAGAAGTAATCGAGGATTATGGATGACTGAATCCAAATTATGTCTATAACTTTCGGGAAGGTATTAGACTAAGGTTGGACAAAAATAGTCGGACTAGAAACCCACAAACAAACGAACAAAAACGATACAAAATAAAAAGAAGAGTACGTGGAAGGAAGATCCTACGATCCAATAAACTATAAGAGACTTATATAGTTAATATACTTTATAATATCCTTTTCCCGACTCTTCATAGATCGTATATCATTGTAAGGTGTCTACAATCAAAACCCTATGACTTGGTAAATATTAAGGGGAGATTGGTAAAGTAAGTCAAAAGAAATGGGATTTCAGAGAAAGGTGGAAGAAGTACAGTATATCGTTCTAAGTCGAGTCCACAGTAAATAAGATCCTTCTGAAAGGACCCAAGAGTCCGACACCCACGGGACAGACCCGAAGACGTCGTTCGGGTGGAGAGGACTGTGAGTCGGATAATCTGAACAAATATACAGACAAAGGAGTAATCTTATATTTAAAGGACGACCGGTTCCGACTTAAAAAAAAAATTGTATAATATCGTAGTCATGAGTCATGTCATGTTCCGTAATATATACGAAAAATTTTTGACTACATGAATTGTTTCCCGAAGGGAACATTGAGTCAGTCATTTCTTAGACAGACGTTACGTCCTCTGACCCAAGCTACGGACCCAACCCTTCTAGGGACCTCTTCCTTTACCGTTCGGTGAAGTCATAAGAAGGAACCTCTTAGGGTACCTGTCTCCTCGGACCGTTTCCTTGGTGTCCCGGGGTTCTCAACCTGTGCTGACTCGCTGATTTGATGGTGGTATGACTTGTTTTGAAGTACAGGAGAGAAGAATTTCATGTAAATACACTACACACCGTACCAAAGAAGATACTGTAGAAGCGAGACGAGGACCTACCTTCACCGGTAATAAAAACAGTGGTGCCACAGGGAAGGACAAGAAAACCGTTGTCCGAACTAAAAGAGGGACTTAAGAGACGAGAACTCCAAACACTAGACCTACCCCGAAGGGGTTGTGGGACAGGGTCCCACCTCCTTTTCTGTGTCCGGATTTAGTCGGTCAATAACAGGACAAAGGCCACCGGATTGACCAAATCCCCTCGGTACACGAGACTCAGAAAGGTTAGTATCATTTGGGGTCCTGAAAGAAGTCAATGATCTTCTCCTTAAGAAAAGAAAGAGAGGGAGAAAGAAGGCGTGTACCAGTCATCCCGCGTCCCGATGTCAGTAAAAGTATGGTGTTCTCTATTCAGACAAACTTTTATTTCCGTGATCAACCTCTCTGCTGTTGGTTCTCTTTCTCTCTCTTTGTTTTAGAACCACTACCTTTGTCTTAACTCAAGTCGATACAAACCTTTCTTTTGATAACGAACAGTCAAACACAACCCAAAAGACAGTAAACGTTGTTTTGGTGGAAGTGATTATAAATACCCATTGTTCATGTGATGAACTGTTTACTCTGATAAGTTGTTTACATACAAAGTATCTATTTATTCAACACTCCTCGTCGTCAATGAGTGAAGATGTCACGTTAGACTAGTGGGAAGACCTCTACCTATTGGCACTACGTAAGTGTCGGTGCACTTATGTGAATTACAGTAACTTGACACGTGTCTTTCTATCAATTTTATCAATTGAAATACGACATACAAAATGAGGTGATTTTTTTTTTTACTTATTCTCTTTCCTTTTCTAGTAGTGACTTGACCTTTATTTCCAAATCTCGGGTAAATAGTGTACTTTTGGGTCCCTCTCCTTTCGAACGACGTAATATGGTCATTATGTTCATTAGTAAGAGACGAAAATCTTTACGTAGGATCCCTTTATTGATCCATTCATATGTTTCGTACAGATAGACTTGTAATAAACGTTATAGTTAGCCCTGATCGATTATTTTAAGATAAGTCTCTTATCTTACAATATATCAATAATTTTATTCCATCTGAATACACAGTGAAGAATACTTATGTATACAGTCTCACGATAACCTTAATGTAATTACAGTTTATCAAAGTGTTTTTATTACATTCTGAAAATACTCTAAATTCCCGAAGGGACTATCGAGTCAACCATTTCTTAGGTGGACGTTACGTTCTCTGGGGCCAAGTTAAGGACCCAGTCTTCTAGTCGACCTCTTCTCTATTCGATGGGTGAGATCATAAGAACCCGAAGGGAACCCCGAGTCGACCATTTCTTAGGTGGACGTTACTCCCTCTGGACCTAAGTTAGGGACCCAACCCTTCTAAGGGACCTCTTCCCTTTCCGATGGGTTGGGTCATAAGACCGGACCTCTTAAGATACCTGTCTCCTCCGAACGCCCGATGTCAGGTACCCCAGTGTTTCTCAGTCGGTTCCGACTTCACTGTCGTGTGTGCGTGTCTTCTACCGGTGTTTTGGTGCGCGACTTCTGACTAAAGCATTGATTTGATTTAGTCCTTCGTTCGTTGAGGGGGACCGACAAAACTTGTGACGTACAATCCATTATCACTCACAATTAAGTAAATGTAAACACTCCATAGAAAGAGATGAAAAAGAATTCATCTCCGGTCCGAATATTAAAATCGAAGCGGAAGAGGGTGAAATTCTTCCTCAAACCGTCGACTTCTCTCTATCTTTCCTTACCCTCACTGCTTGACGATTATGAGTTCCTCTTCCAGTTTACAGATGTAAAAAGAACATTTGTCTTTCATGCCTTGAGTTCTGAAGGGGATTTTCACAAGTCATAGAGAAGGGTAGAACAAATTTCATCGGAGTGTTCAATCCTTAAACTGGTCGACAGATCCCCTTTTACTCGAAAATTTTGTAGTTCGTAAGAGAGAGGTAGACGGAGAGAGAGGGACAGAGAGAGAGTGTGTGTGTGTAAGTGTCTAAAGTCACGAATCGTTATGTGGTATTCATACGATAAATGAGTGTATCGAACAAGGAATAAAAGTCAATAAAGACAGGAGCCATCTCTCCCTTCATAAACCCTTCCGTTTAACGAGAACCAATAATGATACTGAGTGCTACTTAAGTTCAGTCCGCGGGTCCTGGTGACGGTGGTCGTTGACGACATGGGTCTCGTAGTAGTGTTCCTGGAGTGTAAACTACATTACTGACTGGTGTCTGTCTCCCTGAAGTGGTTTTCGGTGTCCGTATCCAGATCCGTTTCACGTGACCATTTATTTAAATGGAGTATCCTACGGTCTAGATCTTCCTTTGGATTTCTTGTGCATTCGGGACTTTAAGGATTACGGACAGTTCGTTGTTTGAGTGGAATCTTCGAAAACTTTATAGAACCCTACTCTAGGGTCCTAACGAATGAAAAGTTTTTCGAAGTGCACGTTAAGATGACATACAATTTCCAATTCTTACCGACAAGATTGGGGTAAGGAGAATAGAATGTCTATCACTGGACCCCGGGTCTCTCCACGACGGAAAGAGCACTAGTGTGTGGACCAATTCTCGTCTTTTTTCTGTTCTTGAGTTTCGAGGACTAAGGACCGGACCTCATAAATAGGAATGTGATGACAGGACGGGGTGACTGACAAAAGACTTATAAATGATAATAATGAAGGATTATGTTAACTTTTACATATTGGTAACCAATAAATTATTGTTTAGTACTTTTTAGATCGTAAATATTTTAGATCGTAAATATTTTCTTCAGTCGGTGTTTTCTAGTGTATAAGAGACTTAGGAAAATATACTTTACAGGTTTCATTTGTTGGGGTGTGACTATCCTCATTCGATCATTTAATGGTCCTCAACCGTCTTTCCAATCTTTCCCCGAAGAAACCCCTCCACCACTTTTCACAAGATTTTAATTAACACCGTTACAAACACATTGGGACACTTATATAAAATTTTTGGTGACTTAACATGCGAAAGTTTTATACTTATCATACCATATACTTAATATAGGGTTATTCTAGTGAAGTACCCTTTATCTGCCCCTTTGTGACCTTTGTCACAGTCTGAAATAAAAAAACCCAAGGTTTTAGTGACGTCTACCACTAACGTCGGTACTTTAATTTTCTGTGAATGAGGAACCTTCTTTTCAATATTGGTTAGATCTATCATATAAGTTTTCGTCTCTATAATGGAACGGTTGATTCCAGGCAGATCAGTTCCGATACCAAAAAGGACACCAGTACATACCTACACTCTCAACCTGACACTTCTTCCGACTCNTCTACGACAGAGAATATGTGTAGATCTACACATATTCTCTGTCCGTTCCTCTAGGTTGGTCAGGTAAGACTTCCTCTAGTTGGGACCCTAAAGAAACCTTCCTTACTACGATTTCGACTTTGAGGTCATGAAACCGGTGGAGTACGTTTCTCAACTGAGTAACCTTTTCTGAGACTACGACCCTCCCTAACCCCCGTCCTCCTCTTCCCCTACTGTCTCCTACTCTACCGACCTACCGTAGTGCCTGAGCTACCTGCACTCAGACTCACTTGAGGCCCTCAACCACTACCTGTCCCTTCGGACCGCACGACACTAAGTACCCCAGCGTTTCTCAGCCTGTGCTGACTCGCTGACTTGACTTGACTTCTGACAAAAATTTTTTAGATCGTGATTGAAGAGTGACCTAAGACTTTCTATTAAATTTAACAAATGAAATAAAAAGTTGTATAGAGATTTTATTATGTATCAAAGGTTTACCTAGAATAGGAAATCAAATAGGGATGAATCCATAGAAAGGGTCGTGGGGTATGGGAGTTTCTCTAATTAGAAGGGTCTCGAATCAGACCGTAAATCCTAGGAACAAGAACGGTGGTCTGTACCACGGAAACGGTTCTGACAAGGGAGGTGACTCTTCCGGTTTAACACACAAATTCCGGACCGAGTATGTAGTAGAGAAGTTCCCGGGAAACATAGGGGGTGTGACCTCCGCCAGACAGAAGTCCCACATTCTCCACTGAAAATTTTTCTTTAAATACATAAATGAATAAAAACCGACATGACCCAGAAACACGATACACGTCTGGAAGAGAGATCAAAGCTCGTCCCCCGTCCCCGATGAGAGAGGAAAGCCACGTACCCGAAGAGTAACGTCCCCGAAGAGAACGACACCTCGTACACGAGACCCAGTGTGTCCGAAATCATCAACACCGTACACCCGAATCAACGGAGTGCCTGGTCTCTTGTTTGGACACAGGGGACGCACCCGTCCACCTGAGAATTGGTAACCTGATGGTGCCTTCAGGATTCTTCACTGTAGAACTAGTTTACAAATCTATGGTGTATTGTTCCAGTAGTCGGAAGGTCGGACTTTAGAAACCCGGGAGTGCTGGGTGATCACTAGGGACAGTGATTCAATTGTGGTGGAAATTAAAAAGAATAACGTAGTGGACTCCAGATCGTGATTTAAGACACAGACAATGAAACAAAAAACGAAAGAAGACGGGTAATACGATAAGGGAAGAGGGGGAGGTAGAACAAGGGTAGAAGAGTTAGGGTAGGAGTAAGAATGGAGGAAGGAAGTCAAGTCAAGTCAAGTAAAGTCAACGAGTCAGCACAGGCTGAGAAACGCTGGTCGTGCGGTCCGGAGGGACAGGCAGTGGTTGAGGGTCTCAAATGAGTTTGAGTGTAGGTAACTCAGCCACTACGGTAGGTCGGTAGAGTAGGAGACAGTAGGTGAAGGGGAGGACGGGGGTTAGGGAGGGTCGTAGTCCCAGAAAAGGTTACTCAGTTGAGAAACGTACTCCACCGGTTTCATAACCTCAAAGTTGGAGTCGTAGTCAGGAAGGTTACTTGTAGGTCCTCTGATGAGAGGAAATCCTACTGTTACCTGACCAACCTAGAGGAACGTCAGGTTCCCTGAGAGTTCTCAGAAAAGGTTGTGGTGTCAAGTTTTCGTAGTTAAGAAGTCGCGAGTCGGAAGAAGTCTCAGGTTCAGAGTGTAGGTATGTACTGGTGACCTTTTTGGTATCGGAACTGATCTGTCTGGAAACAACCGTTTCATTACAGACGAAAACTTATACGATAGATCAACCAGTATTGAAAGGGAGGTTCCTCATTCGCAGCAAATTAAAGTACCGACGTCAGTGGTAGACGTCACTAAAACCTCTGGGTTTTTTATTTCAGACTGTGACAAAGGTGACAAAGGGGTAGATAAACGGTACTTCACTACCCTGGTCTACGGTACTAGAAGCAAAAGACTTACAACTCGAACTTCGGTTGAAAAAGTGAGAGGAGAAAGTAAAAGTAGTTCTCCGACAAATCAAGAAGAAGCGAAAGACGGTATTCCCACCACAGTAGACGTATAGACTCCAATAACTATAAAAAGGGTCGTTAGAACTAAGGTCGAACACGAAGAAGGTCGGGTCACAAAGAGTACTACATGAGACGTATCTTCAATTTATTCGTCCCACTGTTATGTGTCGGAATTGCATGAGGAAAAGGATAAACCTTGGTCAGACGACAAGGTACAGGTCAAGATTGACAACGAAGGACTGGACGTATATCCAAAGAGTTCTCCGTCCAGTCCACCAGACCATAAGGGTAGAGAAAATCTTAAAAAGTGTCAAATAACACTAGGTGTATCAGTTTCCGAAACCGTATCAGTTATTTCGTCTTTATCTACAAAAAGACCTTGAGAGAACGAAAAGAAAGGAAGTATGGACCGATTAAGAATGATTTATAAGTCTTGAGACCTTTTTACAGTAGAGAAGGTCCTTCCGAAGAGACTGCGGAGGGAAGAGGGAATTCTACCATCGGTTTGATTTCATTACCGTTCCTTCGTATCTCTTTACCTGTTGAAACTTTTCATAACATTTCTAGCTTAACCATCCTGAACGAGTACACTTTATTCCTATTTTATATAGTATTTCTAATATGTCTTATTTGTCACTTGAACTCTTATTCTTACCCATTGTTAAATCTCATTAAAGTTTGTACAAAAAGATTCGAGATACAGTTAGAAGTTAACCACCTACAATTATTCTCCTCAGAAGATATAGGACGGTTCGTGTAGAAGGAATTTGAAAAGATTACCCTACAGGGGTGTAACGAAATAACTAGGTCCCGGAAATTACTGAGGGAGGGACGACGACGTGTTCGGATTTGAGACGAGACGAAATTTCCTGAAGTATCGGTCAGGTCGGGGAGGGAAGTCGGGGTGTGTCGACACCAGTCCGACTCACGAAGGAGAAGGACGTGTCCAGAACGAGTGAGAACGAAGGTCGAGAAAACGAAGGAAGAACGGATTCCACCAGAAAAGAGACGCGTGTAAAGTCTCTGTCAAGTTCCGAGTCGAAGTTCTTTGGGACGGACGGACTAGGTACCGAGGGACACGGAGGACTTGAAGACTTCGTAAGTGTCAACTATCGTAGATTAAATCGTGAACTAATATATACACGTAGATTGTATTAAATGTCAGTAAAATTACACACAATCTGTACAAAGTGGGTTGATCTGATATTTAAATGACTTTCACCCTTAGTACTACATATCAAGGAATTCACTTCACTTCACTTCAGCAAGTCAGCACAGGCTGAGAAACGCTGGGGCACCTGACATCGGGTGGTCCGAGGAGACAGGTACCCTAAGAGGTCCGTTCTTATGACCTCACCCAACGGTAAAGGAAGAGGTCCCCTAGAAGGGTTGGGTCCCTAACTTGGGTCCAGAGGGTGTAACGTCCGTCTGCAAAATTGGAGACTCGGTGGTCCCTTCGACATATCAAGGAATTCTAGTATTTAAGACTTTAGTTTGATACGAGTTTAGGACCGACAGGGTGAACGATCGACATACTGTAACCCGTTTACTGATGGAAGAGACACGGAATCAAGGATTACAAATTCTACCTGTACCATTGCCCTGGATAGAGTATCCACACCGATATTCCCATTTACTCCGGTGAGTGTACGATTACGAGTCGACTACGAACCGTGCGACATTCTTGAGTCATTTGTAGTAGATAATGATAATTGGAGGTACGATGATCCGCATAGTGACTTGTAACTCAGTGACGCAGTGACTCACGCACGAGTCAGTACAGGTTGAGAAACACTGGGGTACCTACCATCGGGTGGTTCGGGGAGACAGGTTCCCCAAAGGGTCCGTTCTTATGACTTCACCCGACGTAAAGGAAGAGGTCCCCTAGAAGTAGCCGTCCGTCTAAGAAATCCATCTACGGACTTTTAATTAAAAACGACTGAATCAACAAGTATACATTTAAAGAAGAAAAATAAAAGAAAATAAAAAGCCGGTACACTGTACACTTTAGAGTCAAGGGCCCAGCCCGTAGTTTCAACCTGGGGGACGTCGCCTTCGTACCACAGGATTGGTGACCTGGCGATCGCTTCAGGGTATGTAAAGAAAATCTAAGGATTTTCTTAGTCTTTAAGAACACAACTCCATTTTCCCACATAAATATGTCTGTAATTAGTAAAATTTTGTAAATACACCTGTCAAAGTGAAGAGGTCAAAACTTCTGATAGAGTAACAAAGGGGGATATACGGGAGTGGATCCAGGACCTCTGGTCCACTCCTTTCGTTCTCCTAATGGAGGGAAGGAGATATTCCTTTATCCCTTATTCGTAACCTACTGTTCGATTTTGAGTTTACGGACCTCCTAAGACCCACGATCCATGGTCGGTAGACGATTCTTAGGTTTGATTTATCAGGGGTAAGCACAGTAAGAACAAAAACTGACACACATGGAGTTTCTTTATTTGTATGTAATGACATAACCGGACAACCATCAACTCCGCTGTCATACAGATCATCTCATGTTCTACTATTATTTCCATTCTTCTTCCATTAATTTCTGGGTTCCGACTCGAGATCTGTTTGTGATAATAATACAAAATATAATATGGGTAATGGTACGTACGGGGAGGGGGTCACAAGATGTCTAATTTACCAAAGTTAGTCAAATAGACCTTCTCGGTTATGGAATTCAAGAAACGCCAGGGACCTGACGTAGGACCATTTTAGGAACCCTGAGTCCAATGATGTTTCTTGTTTGAAAAACGTCCACCCCTCCCCTGTACTCGGACGTCGTCTACTATGATGTTCACACTCTGTACACACCTAGGTATGGTATTATTTTCTAGTATCTTACACTTAACGAAACACTTTTATAGGAAATCCCGATAAGGAGAAGAAAATATGAATTCACAGTATAGAAGGTTTACTTTATAATTCTTTTATTCTCGACCACCTTTTTGTTAAGTAAATGAATAAAATCCTACTCTACTATATTCTGTCCGACCTTCCATTAACATGACTGAGTCTTAGGGTGGACGATTGACACGGGAAACAGATTTTGGCGACTACCTACTCCCCGGTCTCGACAGTCCGTTCCACCCTTAGTTTGTGTCTACCTACCCTTCAATCCCAAAACACTGTTCTCACTCGTCGACGGAAGGTCGGGACAACACGGTGGTGAACCGTGAAGGATAAACCTGTCCAGTGAGGTGAAAAGGAGTAATCATTTTACTGGTCAATCCCTGTCCTTTTAGTAGAGATCTCGAGAAAGATCGGGGCGGTAGAATCCTAAGAAACACAGATTCTTCTGGATACAGAATGAGGTGTAACATCTAAACGGTAACAAATCAGTGATTCAGGACAGGTTGAGAAAACGCTGGGGTACCTGATGTCGGCCGGTCTGAGGAGACAGGCACCCTAAAGGGTCTGTTCTAAAGGGGAGGTCCCCTAGAAGGACTGGGTTCCTAGTTTGGATGTAGAGGACGTAACCGTTCGTCTAAGAAATGACGACTCGGTGGTCCATTCGGGTATAACATCCAAGTCAAGTCAAGTCAGCGAGTCAGTACAGGCTGAGAAACACTGGGGTACTTGGCGTCGTGTGGTCCGGAGGGACAGGTAGTGGTTGTGGACCTCAAATGGGTTTGAGTACAGGTAACTCAGCCACTACGATAGGTTGGTAGAGTAGAAGACAGCAGGGGAAGAGGAGGACGGAAGTTAGAAAGTGTTGTAGTCCCAGAAAAGTTTACTCAGTCGAGAAGCGTAGTCCACCGGTTTTATTGTCTCAAAGTCGAAGTTGTAGTCAGGAAGGTTACTTGTGGGTCCTGACTAAAGGAAATCTCACCTGACCAACCTAGAGGAACGTCAGGTTCACTGAGAGTTCTCAGAAGAGATTGTGGTATCAAGTTTTCGTAGTTAAGAGACTGCGAGTCGAAAGAAATATCAGGTTGAGAGTGTAGGTATGTACTGGTGACCTTTTTGGTATCGGAACTGATCTGCCTAGAAACAACTGTTTCATTACAGAGACGAAAATGAAAAGTGGATTTTTGAACTAGAAAGAGAGGGGAGGGGACGAGAGAAAGAAGAAAGGGTTTGGAGAGTCGTACGTGTGTGACAGGGAAAGAGGGAGACTGAATGTAAAGTCTTAGACTTTTTATAAGGGATCGGACATTAATGACCAATTTTACAAAAGGGGACCTCCAAAGATCCTCCGTAAACGACTTTCAAACTTGAATTTAGACATCAAAGGTTCCTCCTCCTTCTACTACCATGACTTACAGACCGGTACATCTCGACAGAGTCCCGTCAAAGAGATGTCTTTGACTTGTCCCCAAGACGTATTTCGATTACTAATATAGCGAAGTGGTGAAGGGAAATTTACCAGGGAATCTTAATCCTAACGAGATTTCAGAGGTATTAACAGAATTTAGTGACCCAGAAAGTTATGGCAAGAGACTATATTAAAGACTCATCCGTCAGTCGTATTTTTTTCTGATCCAGTCGAGAGAAACACACAGTCCTGAACCGTCGGGTCGAAGAGACACTACACAGAGGACCGTCGGTGGGTCGGATCGATAGTTGTTATTTTCGAAGACAAACACTAAGGTCATTCAGTGTTTATTTAGAGGAGTCAGGGTGGACGAAAGACTCTTCTCGAAGTTGGCACAGGAAATAGAACCTCAATTTTCTTTCTCTGTACTAACATCGGAATCCTTTTATCCAAAAGTTACAGGCGATTCGTTAACAAGGAAAAGTAACAAGGGATGAGGGTTACAAATCTACACACTAGACTCGACGTCAGGCGATCGACGGTTCAAAAATTCTGACCTGACGAAAGGGTGAATTACAATTAACGGAAAAACTTCGACGAGTCGGGATTCACTGGGAGGACCCATACCTTTCACAAGGAACACCTTTTTCCCGAGTCCTGGGGTCTCGTCCTTTCCGTATGGGAGGTCACCGTTGGTGCGTTCCCCGTCTCCCCGTCACTGGACGGACCGATACTGAAGTCCTTCGGAGTAAGAGTGGAAGTCTTCCACTCTCCCGGTCCTGATAACCGGAGACTCCCTCATGGTCCGTGAGTCTGGTCATGATTTCCTTCTTGTTTTATCTTAAGGACAAATCGATTTGTTCTTTTGTCAATTGGAGTCAACGTCGAGTTTGTCCAACTTAAAGAATATATGGTGAGTAGTTTTTTGGAGGAGACTTTGTAATTCGGAGTATCATGACAAGACTCCATTTGTGATTAGGATAAAAGACCGTTCTACCTCTTACTCCAGTTAGTGCAACAAAAGGTGACGTTCACTTGTAAAACCTTAATTTCTTTAGAAGCCTTAGAGAAGAGTTTTAATGTATTTACTCAGTAAAGTCCACTAAGTAGTAACTCAAGTATACTCGTTGGACAAACGACTTCGTAACACTTACCTTCGTCTCAAGGGAGGGTGGTACAACACAAGGTGACCGGTAATTTCTGCGGGTCCTGGTCTTCACTTTCAATGGTTTCTTTCAGAGGATGCACGTGAAGTCAGGAATATTTTCCTTTGTCTAAAGACACAAACGGGTATGAAGGAAGAGAACGACAATAACAGGAGACAAAAAAACCGACACGACACTCTGTACGCCCTAGAATCAAGGGGTTGAAGGGTCGGTCCCTAACTTAGACGCGGGGGTTGTCACTTTCGTACCTTAGAATTGACGACCTGGAGGTCCCTTCAGGGGTATGAAGGAAGAGAACATTACGGTTTGAGACGTTGTCTTGAAACATGCACAAGGGTGTTTAGTCTATACAGGTTCAAAGAGGAAAAGTATTCTTAGGGTCCCCTACTCCCGGGTGGGATTACTGGAACGAAATTGGGACGAATCTCTGGAATAGAGATTCTTTCTAGTGGAAGACTCGATGACCTCCATTCCTGGAGTTGTATACTTAAAATCTCACCCTATGTTAGGTCGGGTAGTCAAGTCAAGTCAAGTCAAGTTAGCGAGTCAACACAGGCTGAGAAACGCTGAGGTACTTGACGTCGTACGGTCCGGAGGAACAGGTAGTGGTTGAGGGCCCCAAGTGAGTTTGATTACAGGTAGCTCAGCCACTACGATAGATCGGTAGAGTAAGAGACAGCAGGGGAAGAGGAGGACGGGGGTTAGGGAGGGTCGTAGTATCAGAAAAGGTTACTCAGTTGAGAAGTGTATTCCCCCGGTTTCATAACCTCAAAGTCGAAGTCGTAGTCAGGAAAGTTACTTGTGGGTCCTGACTAGAGGAAATGTTACCTGGCCAACCTAGAGGAACGTCAGGTTCCCTGAGAGTTCTCAGAGGAGGTTGTGGTGTCAAGTTTTCGTAGTTAAGAAGTCGCGAGTCGACTTCTTAAAACCGACAGAAGTGTCAGGTTGAGAGTGTAGGTATGTACTGGTGACCTTTTTGGTATCGGAACTGATCTACCTGGAAACAACCGTTTCATTACAGAGACGAAAACTTATACGATAGATCCAACCAGTATTGAAAGGAAGGTTCCTCATTCGCAGAAAATTAAAGTACCGACGTTAGTGGTAGACGTCACTAAAACCTCTGGGTTTTTTATTTCAGACTGTGACAAAGGTCACAAAGGGGTAGATAAAGGGTACTTCACTACCCTGGTCTACGGTACTAGAAGCAAAAGACTTACAACTCGAACTTCGGTTGAAAAAGTGAGAGGAGAAAGTAAAAGTAGTTCTCCGAAAACTCAAGAAGAAGTGAAAGACGGTATTCCCACCACAGTAGACGTATAGACTCCAATAACTATAAAAAAGGCCGTTAGAACTAAGATGGAACAAGAAGAAGGTCGGGTCACAAAGAGTACTACATGAGACGTATCTTCAATTTATTCGTCTCACTGTTATGTGTTGGAATTGCATGAGGAAAAGGATAAACCTTGGTCAGACGACAAGGTACAGGTCAAGATTGACAACGAAGGACTGGACGTATGTCGAAAGAGTTCTCCATCCAGTCCACCAGACCATAAGGGTAGAGAAAGTCTTAAAAGGTGTCAAATAACACTAGGTGTGTTTCCGAAACCGTATCAGTTATTTCGTCTTTATCTACAAAAAGACCTTGAGAGAACGAAAAAGGTACTAGGTCGTCTACAACCGTTAAACTGGAGACCAAGGAGACGGAAAAGATTTTGGTCGAACTTGTAGACCTTCAAGTGTCAAGTGTATAACGACTTCGGACCGAACCTCTTAAAACTCGTAATGAAATGATCACACACTCTACTCACGTTAACACACCATCAAACTCGTAAGAAACCGTAACGGAAAGAAACCCTAACCTTACTTTTGACTGGAAAAGGTCAGGACACCGGTGACGACTCAAAAGGGTTAAACACTGTAGTCTGACGGTGTTTATCCTAAGGGTCCCTTCGTCTGAGACTCTACCTTAAATAGTACGTGTCACGAAAAAGAATAAAAATAAATAAAATTTTATTAAAATAAATAAATAAACTAGACACGACCCAGAAGTAACGACACTCCCAAAAAGAGATCAACACCACTCGTCCCCGATGAGAGCACGACACCTTGTACCCGGGATCCCGTGTCCGAGTCATCAACACCGTGTGCCCGAATCAATGAGTTGTCATACACCCTAACAGGGTCTGGTCCCGAACTTGACCTCAGAAGACATAACCGTCCTCCTAAGAAATGGTGACTCGGTGGACCCTTCGGGACAAAAAACAAAAATTTAAATAAGATAACTACATATCAACTAAATGTTACAACACAGTCAAGAATGACAGGTCGTTTCACTAAGTCAATAGTGTGTATAAGAAAAGGTAATACGAAATAATGACCTATAACTTATGTCAAGGGACATAATACATATCATCCTGGACAATAGATAAGATATATAATTATATTATCAAACGTGGACGATTACGGTTTGAGGGTTAGGTAGGGAGAGGGTGAGGAAGAGAGGGAAACCGTTGACATTCAGACAAAAGTTACAGACTTATACAAAGACAAAGTATTTATACAAGTAAACACGGTATAAACTCCAAGGGGAACTATAGTGTATTCACTATAGTATACCATAAACGGAAAGAGAAAGACTAAATGAAGTGAACCATACTGTCAGAGGTCCAGGTAGGAACAGCGACGTCTACCGTAGTAACGTGAGAAAAAATGCCGACACACCATAAGGTAGTATATGTGTGTATGATGTAGAAAACATAGGTAAGGAGACAGATACCTGTGACTCCAACGAAGGTACAGAACTCAAAACATTTATCAATTACGTGTCACAAATAACTCTGAACAGGAACCCCAGTTGTAGACCTCTTTCCGTCGTCTGTCCTAGTCATCTCCCTACAGTACAGTAGTACGTCTGGGGTGTTGACGGAATCGGTTAGGGTGTCCCAAGAGACCTCGTTCTTACTGGGAAGTCTCAACATGATTCAACCCGACTTTCCCGGTCCCGAAATATGACGGTGTAGTCAGTTAGTGACCTTGAACGGTGGAGTTTTTCACCATACTGGGAACAGTTCCGTCCAGAGATGTCGACTCCGTTAGAGACTTCCCCGACTGTCGACTCCCGTAGTCGGTCCCATTGTTTAGGAGTCATTTCCCTCTAGGCCCGTCACATAGTGTCTCGGGTGGTGTGACCGATGTTTTTACCTCATACCACATACAGAAGACGTTGAACGAGAAGTTTTTCCAATTACTAATAAAAGTTTGTATAAGGTTTATCTCCCTTCTCATATTAATTGTCGATATATAGATAACCCGAAGGGACCACCGAGTCACTATTTTCTTGAACGGACGGTCAAGTTCTCTCCATCCAAACTAGAGACCCAACCCTTCTAAGGGATCTCTTCCTTTATCGTTGGATGAGGTCATAAGAACGGGTCTTTTAGAGTATCTGTCTCCTCGGATTTCTCAACCTCTGTCGAATTGTCGATTTGTTGTTTTTGTTGGGTAATAAATCTATGAAACTAATAGTTCTAAAACGTTGTGAACGAAGTAGATAGGGAAAGAGAAAAAACTAAGTAATGAAACTTCATCTGCAGTATAGTAAAGTAGGAACGTTGAAGTTATAGGTAAAGATTGTGTATACTTTTAAAAGAATGTATTGGAGTTACGGTAAAAGTATGGTTTATTTGGTTATTGTTGAGGAACCAGGTATAAATCTAAAAGGATTAGTAGAAATTTTTAAGTAAAAAGATTATTCGAACAAAATTAATCCTAGATATATTCCCCTTGTACAATAAAACCAATGCAGTGTAAAGAAACTTAGATTTCAGGAAGGAAAAGGGATACGTTAACAGAACAACTTATTAATTCTCGCACTCGGTAAGAATAAATAAACGAAGAATTACCAAGTGAATTGAACAAGGAGATAGGAGGTGTAAAGGACATTAAAATTCAATCGAGATTTCGAACGAAGCCTCTTCCGTTACCGTGGGGTGAGGTCATGAGAACGGACCCTTTAGGGTACCCGCCTCCTCGGACCATCCGACGTCAGGTACCCCAGCGCTTCTCAGCCTGTGCTGACTCGTTGAAGTGAAAGTGAAAAGTGAAAGTACGTAACCTCTTCCTTTACCGTTGGGTGAGGTCACAAGAACGGACCTCTTAGGGTCCCTGCCCCTTCGGACCACCCGATGGTAGATATCCCAGTGTGTTTCAGTCTGTGCTGACTTCACTAAATCGTTTCGAACGAATCTAGGTCCAAGTTCCTGGTATCCATTGTTTCTCACTTCTTCACGGTAAACCAACGGACTTTGTCAGGTATACCTTTTCTATCCTATTTCGCATTAAGAAAGGGAAATATAACGGTTAAAAGTCTTATGTATTCTTACAAAAAGCGAAAGACAGACATTTTAGAGAATACTCTAGTACTAAACTTTTTATACTATTCACGTAAAGGTAGTTAACGACATTTACAAGAACACTTACGAATACCACCGGTCAAAAAAAAATGGTTCAGAAAAACACGGTCGAGGGTATTAGGTTGACTAAAAAAACTCTTGTATGAACGGAGGATCTTATTGTTCTACAAAGTCCGAAAATGACATGTAAAATAAGGAGTATGGTCCTTAATCGGTAAAGAGGTTTTTCGAGACGAAGAAAAATCACCCTTTAACCAAAAAAATTTGTTTGAAAAACAACACCCTATCAAAATTTCTTTTTAACACCCCTATTATGGGAGTAATAATCGTAGTAGTCTCACCATATAAACAGTGTTAATTACTTGGTTATGACGACGTAAAAATTTTTTATTAAAACGGATAATAAATAAATATCGACAGGAAACAAATAGCGACGCGACCCAGAAGTACGACCCACCGAAAAGAGACCAACGACACCCACCCCCGGTGAGCGATCGACGTCACGCGTCCGAGGAGTACCACCACCGAAGAGGACAACGCCTCGCGTCCAGTGTCTGCACGTGAAGTCATCGACGTCGAGGACCCAAGGTCTCGTGTCCGAATTGTCAACGTGACGTGTCAGGATGTGCGAGGTTCCGCACACCCTAGAGGGGTATAGTCCCTAGCTCGGGTAATGGTGACTCGGTGGTCCCTTCGGGACGACGAAATAATAATTGACTTCGGGTATGAAATGAGTCCGAAGGAATCGAAAATACATTAGAAAAAGAACAAGGTCCTAGGGTTGCTATTATGGTGTAATGTAAATCAGTTGTTCAGAGGAGTCCGAAAAGAACCGACCAAAAAAACTGAGTCAGTCGAAGAGTCTGAAAGAAACACTACTGGAATTGTCAAGACTCCTTAAGACCAGTCTGTAAAATATCTGACAGGTTGTTGACCCTAAACAGACTACAAAAAGAGTATTAACGGGACCCTGACACACCGAACCCCTCCTTCTAGTGTCTCCATTTTATGTCAAGAGTGGTGTAGGATAGTCTCCGAGTACGATAGTTGTACTAAATAGTCGTCACTGCAATTGGAACTAGTGGTCCGACTCCATTATGAACAGTCCAAAAAGGGTGACATTTCAATGAGGAGAGGAGGGAGAAGTAAGACACGAGAAACCTTCATTAATACGTGTTGGGTGTGAATACCTCATTCCATACAAGGAAGAGGAATTTCCCCCTCACAGACATATTTAATAAACCTTAAGAAGACGTACTGTTGAAACAAATGTGAGGAGGTAAGTAAGTAAGTTAATAAATAAATATTGTGATACATGCGTGTATATAACTAAAATATAGAACTCAAAATTAGGTTATATCGAAATAAATAAACAGAGTTCAACGAGGTCAAACCCCCGTAACTCGAGAAAGTCAACCGTGGACACAGGGAAACTATATTAAGATGGTAACGTCCAAAGAACTTGTGATGTGATGAAAGACCGTGATATTCTACGAGATCCCAGTGGAACATATAAAGAACGGGATCACAATCTTAGTCGGTAAAGAGGTTTCTCGAGACCAAGGAAAATGACCTCTTACAATAACGACGACGACGATTGGTTGAGACACGTTGGGGTATCTGCCGTCGGGTGGTCCTAGGGAGCAGGGACCCTAAGACGTCCGTTCTTGTGACCTCACCCAACGGTAAAGGAAGAGGTTACGTACTTTCACTTTTCACTTTCACTTCAACGAGTCAGCACAGGTTGAGAAGCGCTAGGGTACCTGACGTCGGATGGTCCGAGGAGGTGGGTGCCCTAAAGGGTCCGTTCTCATGACCTCACCCCACGGTAACGGAAGAGGGCCTCTTATAATCTTTATGTTCTATCCCCACGAACGACGATAACCCCACACAGTAACGAAGATCCGTGAGAGTCGATTGTCTCTTTCTTTTATGTACATACATATGATTGGAAATATATATGTGTACCTGTATAAATAATTATAAAGATATATATTGGTAATATAGATATAGTTCGATTTTTACCCAAGTGTGACTACAGGGGTTGAGATTAGGTAATAGTGTACCTAGTAAATCGACGAAGAAGAACGAAAAGACATTGAAGGTTGAGGTTGTGATTCTTTCTTTAGAATGAGAGGGGTAGGAGGTAGGTAAATGAACTAACAAGTCAAGGTCATACCTACATATGACCAAAGTCTTAACAAGTAGACATGGGAACTCCCTTCGTAGAGATAACTGATCTCATGCCATGAATAATACATATTAAGGAAAGTGAAAATCAGTATGTCTGAGGTGGGTAAAGGTTTCAATGACTCCAGTCGTGGAAAAGAGGGGTAGGAAAACTCTGTCCAACCAAGTATACAAACGGTATGTCGATTTAAGAAAGTAGTGTAAGATAAGATCCTAAGAGACTGGAGGATTTGCAAAACCCCTATCAAAGAGTTTGAATTGTTAGAACCACGATTCCCTCGAGAAACGATGACCATATATTAATAAAAATCTGGATAAGTCATTTGTCTTGGTCCTTTATTAAAAAATACCAATATTAAAAAAATTTTGCAATCCGTATTAATTGGGTAAGTTAATATAGATTGGGTATGTTAAGTGGGTGAATTTCACGTGTTAAATTGTTAAAATTCATATAAGTGTCTCAACATGTTGGTAACCGTTTAGTTGAAATCTAATAAAAATAGTGGGGTGTTTCTTTAAGACACAAGTAATCTTCAGTGAGAGGTAAGGGGGTTGGGAAGGGTATGGGGGAAGAGGGATGGTCGAGGTCCATTGATAGTTAGACGAAATCCATACCTACCTCAACAGGTAGGACCTGTAAAATATATTTACTTTAGTGTGTTTTACACCGAGAAATACAGAACAAAGAAAGCGAATCGTATTACAAAAGTTTCAAGTAGATACAACATCATACATATTCGTGAAGTAAGGAAAAGTGACAACTTATTATAAGGTAACACTCCTATATGGTTTGAAATAAGTAAGTAGTCACCTAATTGTAAACCTAACAAGGGTGAAAAACTGATAATGTTTATTTCGACGATACTTGTAAGTATTTGATCGAAAACACACCGGTATACAAAAGAGAAGAGAACCTATATATCGATCCTAATCTTGACGACTCAGTATATGATTGAGACACAAATCATAGAACTCTTTGACTTTTTAACAAAAGGATGCACCGACGTAGTAAAATGTTAGGGTGTCCGTTACACACTCCAAGGTTAAAGAGGTGTAGGAGTTATTGTGACTAATAATAGACACAAAAAATAATATCGGTAGGATTACACACACTACATCATAATCTATAAAAATTTTTTATAAATAAATAAACCGACGTAACCCAGAATCGACGTCTTACACCCTAGAAATCAACGTCGTACACCCTAGTTCAAGGGGATGGTACCTAGTTTGGACCCGGGGGACGTAACCCTCCCGTCTCAGAGTCGGTGACCTGGTGGTCCCTTTAGGGTCTGTAAAGAAAAATTAGTATCTTAGAAGGTCGTTGGTACGAGAGAAAGGTTGTGTATAAGATACCATTCTTTCAAATAGTCCATTCAAAGTAAATTACTAATATTAAATAACAACTATTTATCAAGACTTAATTACCTTTCTTTTACTTTGAATTTAAATCTATATGAATTCGAGTTCTGGATTCAAAGACGGAAGGATACACATATTTTACTTATATACACATATCATTCTTATAGATAGAGTGTTCCAACAACTTACCGAAGTTACTCCATTGTGCACTTTCGAGAGACATTTGATATTCCGTGATGTGTTTCAGTAGTAAGGACCGTAACATCCCACCACTTTTTCATTTTCGAAAAGGAATTACTACGAGGAAATATTCTACGACGTGACCTGAAACTTGGGGACTTCTTCACTTTGGTACGTAATGAGAAATGCAGGGCCTATCACAGGTCGTGTATCACACGGATGGTGGTGGGAGAGGAAAGGGATTTGAGAGTCCCTCGTGAGTCTGGTGTCTATCCTTAGTAGACGGACGAAAAGGGAGTTCTAAGTGAAAAGACAACAGTAGAGTCTATTACTCTTAAAGACGACCATCCCCAAGAAGACCCAGAGGTAGAACAAAGGGAGTGTAGAACGGAGGGGAGAACAAAGCGGGTAAACCTAAATCGTGAGGTCGAAATCTTACACTGAAGGATTTGAGATGAACGGACCTCTGAACTACCCGGTGACTCAGTCCGATAATGGAGTAGAGAGACGGGTCGGTCTTGTGACTCCTGTCATACTGTGTGAATCCTACAACATAGTAGACCCCTCCCCTGTGATCTGTGAGTTCAGGATAGGCAAAAGTTTAGGACTTTTAGACGGAGATTTAGAGAGTACAGTCTAAGAAGGAGAGGTGAAAGTGACGGTAGTCGGAGTAAATCTAAAATAATGGAGAACCTAGAAAATTTTAGTACACAAGTAGAAACTAATAAACGATAATTATGAAACGATAATTACTGAAACGATAATTATGCTCTGGTATCCCATTGACCTTTCCCTTACTCTTATGACATTTAAGGTAAAATTTTAATCTATGGTCATCGCTTGACTCGGTACCGTACCTCGGTGTATAAGTTTCAAGACCACGTCACTTAAAGTTTCTCATCCAAATGACAAACAATCATTCAGTTCTTCAGTTAAATCACTTAACGCTGGTAAGTTTTTCACTTCATCTAATGTTAAAATCCATCTTTTATGATCTACTATAATACGTATCGTTCGTATAATAAGACAAAACCTATATATTATACTTACGTTTTACATAAAAAATGTTACCTAACTACCAGTTTCCAACTTTTGTGACTTGATCACATAAGATATGCAAGAAAAGTTGGATTTACAATTAGAACTAGATATTGATTGTACTTTTTGTATGGTCTTCCGGATATTTCCTGATCTTGAGTCCGAAGAACCCAAACTTGAGACCGAGATTATAAATGAACCACGGAAAGTCGTTGAATATTTATAAAACACAGAGTCAAGTCAGTAGACATTTTACCCGTTCGTATAAATATGATGGAGAGACACTCTCAATATTTCTCCTTATTTACTCAATTATGTTTTTCGTGTTTTTCGTAGATCTTGTCTTAGACCGTGTCTCATTATTTAATTCTTTACAATCGGTAATAATAGTCTCTTCCTCTACCGTGGGGTGAGGTCGTGAGAACGGACCTTTTAGGGAACCTGTCTCCTCGGACCATCCGACGTCAGGTACCCCAGTGCTTCTTAGCCTGTGCTGACTTGCTGAAGTGAAAGTGAAATGTGAAAGTACGTAACCTCTTCCTTTACCGTTGGGTGAGGTCACAAGGATGGACCTCTCGGGGTCCCTGTCCCCTCGGACTACCCGACGACAGATACCCCAGCGTGTCTCAGTCTGTGCTGACTTCACTGAATCGTCGTCGTCGTCGTCGTCGGTAATAATATTTATAAGAGTGTAGTAAATCATTACCTTTAGTCCTAAAATTTTAAGATACAAAGATTGTGCATGGTAAAATTCAGTCCAGTCTCCGAAGAGTGTGTATCCGGTTAGTAGATATCTGATCCGGACAGTAAATATCTAAAGTTATTTCTGAGAAACCCGTTAGTAGAGTCTTAGAAGGGTCTCGTCTCTGACTTAGACGCAGGGAACGTAACCGTCCACCTAAAGATTGGTGTCCTGGTGGTCCCTTCGGGAAAAGAAAAAAACCGGTGTGACGTGTGGAACACCCTAGAATCAAGGGGTCAGTCCCTGACTTGAGTCGGTACCGCCACTTTCGCCCTCAGGATTGGTAACCTGACGGTACCTTAAAGGAGACGGTTCATAACACTAGCTTCCCGTGTTCGACATACGGGAGCAAATTTTGGACATGACACGTGTAGTGACTCGACTCTTGAAGGAAGTAAATATGTTATATCCCTCTCAGGTCGTTGTATTACGGTCATTGTGTTCCTAACGATCCAAAGTGACTTCAATTTGTCGACTACGTGACGAGAAACTCTTGAAGAGAGAATCACTAAAAGATCGTTTACAAATTGTTGATCGAGAGTCTCACCCTTTTTTCGGAACTAAACATCACGATCGGTTAATGGTACCATATTCATGAAGGGAATACTGGTGAAAGTTCGATGGTTACACTTAATGATTTTTACGTCTTGACACCCTTGTCCACATATGTCAGTCAAGAGTACTCGAAAATGTTCTGTGGTGGTGGACGTACATTGACAAATTACAGAAAAACACATACCTTCTTACTTTCCTAAAAATCTATTTTATAAAAAATTGGCAGTTTACAAAGAAACAAAACTTCATAGTTTAGTTACCTGAGGAACCAGGACGTTTCTCTTTCCTTTCTAAATAAGACCTTACTTCTAAAACTCTGTTACACTGAGGTTCTGTGACTTGGTGAGAAACTTATTACATTTTACAATGTCGGGAGGTCTAACAAGAAAACTTTTCAAAAGAAAAGATTTAGTCTTAAGTCTGGTTTGTCGGGGATTTTTACTAGAGGACAAGAATAATCTATTCCTTTACTCTTATCCGCTAGTCTACTTACGTCCTTCCGACATCCCCGTTCAGACGGAGTGTGACTTTTTCTTGACGGTCGAACTGACCTGATCCTGACGTCTCGAGTTAGACTTGGTAGGTAGATTTCTAGGGTGATCCACAATAATGTATAACTTATTGGATCTAAACCCCTTTGTATTCCTACCTCTTCAAGTCCCAAGACCTCCTGACAGGATCTTCTCGGTAATACTGTTTCGGTTAGTCTCTCCCTCGTCTGTAAGCTCAAAGTTGACGGGATGATTCCCTATCTTCTTAAGGTCTTGGATGTAGGAAGCGGGACTGTGTTACTACACGACACGACACGAATCAACGAGTCAGGACAGGTTGAGAAACACTGAGGTACCTGATGTCGGGTGGTCCGAGGAGGTAGGTGCCCTAAGAGGTCCGGTCTTATGACCTCACCCAACGGTACGGGAAGAGGTCCCCTAGAAAGGTTGGGTCTCTAGTTTGGGTCCAACTGGCGTAACGTCCATTTAAGAAATAGTTGACTTGGTGGTGTTAAATAAAGGTATTTTTTTCGTAAACGATAATTTACTTTTGTATCTTGTCGTTTAGTCTCGGTTTGTGACCTCGTCTTATCCAGGGTCACACTTAATAGTAAAACGATAAATAATCGACACTCTCTGGAACTTGTATAATAAATTGAAAAGACTTGAAGTTAAAGGAGTGAACTCCTTTTTTCCCTTATATTGACATGGATGGAGGATCTTAATGAAATTCCTAATTCAATCTATTATGTATATTTCATGAATCGGAACTAATCCACGAGTTTTTAATCATGATTATTGTTATTATTTATTTAGAGTCAGGATGAAAACCTTCGATCTACGGACTACATCATCTATGATATGATAAATTCATCTATGATACAGAATCGTAGTATTATTTAGAGTGGGGTCTAAATATTAACAAAGGTCCATTTAAGTCTCGATTTTGACAGATACTGACCCGTCCTCAACCTGCCCTTTCTTTTAAATTTCGGACGTAGACATATCCTACGGAACTCGTTCAGCCTACATAATCATACTCCAAGTAGATTCTCGACTACCAATTAAAGTTCTCTTCTACAGTCAATAAGACCCCTACTACGACTGCACCTAGAAAAAAAACAAACAAAATTAATTTCGTATCAACTAAATGTTACAAAGTCCACATGTCGTTTCACTAAGTCTATGTGTGTGTGTGTGTGTGTATAAGAATGTTCTATGACTTATATCGACCGTACCTAGAAACAGTCTTAGAAGGTCTAAAGTTGAATCTTACCACGGTAATAAACATGGTACCGAAAACACCCGTGATGTCACAGTACGACAGTCGTTTGTAATTTCCCTGGTAGGGTGGAGTCACGTCCTTCAGTAGATTTAGATAGTTTTAGTAAGAACAGACGTAAGGGACAGAGTCAGAGAAGTAACGTATAAATCAGTTTCGACCACTGTGGTCTTATATTTGAATAAAATTAATTTGGTAGGGGGTCACACGAAATCACGAGACGTGGCTCTCGTGATCGTCAGTACTTCTCCTTCGACTCCTACTTAAGAAACACACTCCAGAGGTAAAATATGACTAAAAGTGACTTGTGTTCTACCTGACAAACGTCGTCCTAGTAACCCCTGTTGTCCGTGACCTTAGACACGTTACTAAAGATAGAGACCAGAAAAACCGTAACTAACTCCAAAGTCCGTTTGTCTCCGTGACTCCTGGATCGTTGTTAGCGATCCCTCGAAGGACCAACGGTCGTTGTCATTTATGGTGTCTCTGTGTTTCTGAGTTGGAAAGTGTACGCGTGTTACTTTGGATCTCGGACCAAAGAATAAAGTCTATGTTGTCTCAGGAGTTTCATCTCGTGTTATCGAAGAAGAAAGGGGAGAAATATAATCTAGACAAATTAAGACATGTCTTTATATATGACGGGTCCTCGGATTTACTGGTAGAACAAAGATTCAAACAGACTCTTGTAAATATGATATTAGAGGGAGAGTCATTGTAGGAAAAATAAAACTCCCTCTTTACCTTCCTTTATGACAACATATAGACTGAAACCTTAAAATTTATTACATACTGAACAAATTACACAAACATTGACAGTCAGAAGACATTCTCAATGTTAACTATAGGTGGGAAGACTTTTATAAGTCCTTATTATAAACTTTCTAGAAGAGGTTCAAATGACAGAGTAAACAAAAATCTTTTCTATCTTCCTGTTTCTTATACTCGTTAAATTCCAAAAAAGTACTGAGTAAGTTCCTTTAACGTATTATCGGAAGGAGTCGGTTCAAGTGTATGAGAAGAGTTTATGGAACGACAAAAGAAATAAGACAAGGAAGTAGGACTAGAGAAAAAGGTAGGCAGGGTACCCGGTAATTGAAAAGAAAGAAAAGAGATTCCGACATTTTGAGAGATCACATATTAGTACACCAAACGTTCCACTATTCCCTTTTGACTTGATGGGGTTTCGAACGGTCGGACAGAGGATCGTTGACATATTATGCAACGAATCATTGTACTTCCCACTCTCACTTTAGACAGAATGTATGGATTTTTATAACTTTAGTAAATTTTTATAATTAGGACCCGAGTAAATGATTTTATATGTTTTAAGTCTCTATGAGAATGGTACTCCTCCCAGAATAAATTCCGGTACTATAGAACTCATATAGAGATGTAGAATATTAGATATATGTTCTTATTTTCTAACGACAAGAATATTCGTCTATTTTTTTGGGGATTTGGACGTCGTAAAAGATTAGGAAAGAGAAGTTGTGTACGTATTAGTCACAATTCCTCTTACCTCTTTACTAGAAAATCCGACTCGTCTACTTCTTTTTGCGTCGGAAAGGAGAGAAGACGTGTACATATTAACTAAACATTTAGATTTCCTTCTACCCCTTTACAAAGGGTTTTGGAAAAAGTCGACCTGTAGTAACTCCTAACACAAAAAGTCCTAATGTTAACAGACTTCTCATTAAGAGACAGTTAAATAGGTCCTCGATAGTTTTAAATCTTTATTGACTTAGTGTGATGACGTTTCGTAATTTTGAGAAATCAAAGTTTACCATTTAATAATTAATGTTCTCCAATAATAAATAACTTAATCTGGATGACGTAGTCTAAGAAGTCAAGTCCTTGATCGTGGGATCAATGAAGTCTTGTAGTCCTTTGTGACTACGTCGCCTACCAAAGGTATACGATGTTTCCCAATCGAAGATGACAAGAGCGAGAACCTAAATATGTACATTGCGAATTCTCCTTTTAAGTTTCTGGTTCAGGATTTATAAGACGGTGTAGGAGGGAAAGTTGACCCGGGAAACCGATTATTTTAACCAGTTCAAAAATTAATCAGTAAAGAAGTAAGACGTTTATAATTCTGTTAAAACTTTATATTAACTGTCTTAAATCACTAATCAACCCTAATTGAATTTAGTCAATTATTGTATGTATTTCACGATTCCTGTCTCGGACTGTGTATCATCTATAATATATTCCAATAATAATAAAATTTGATTAAACTAGTTGACCTTCCTACCACTGTTACTTGACTATAACTCTTATGTCTTGTTGACTCTCATATCTTATGACTCTTATTATTACCTCTTTTTATTAATTAAAGGAAATCTATATAACTTAAACTCTACGGACGTACAATAGGTCCCCCTATTTTTGTTTATTCTTTTTATTTAGAGTTTCAACCCCCGCATAACATGTTATGAATTTTTTATAATGAATTTTTATTATGAAAAAAAAATTGTGAATTTTTTATTTAAGAATGAGACACACACCGATCGTGATGTATTTTTACTTGGTCACTATTAAGTAGTCATAAAATGAAGATTGTTATAGTTACGTAGATATTTGTGAATACCTCCGTCATTTTTTACAAAGAGTGATCATTTAGTTAGAGTAGGACTAAATAGGTAATGTACCTCAATTAATTCTGTTCCTGAACTCTCCTTCTCTTTGTGTGTGAACCTACTGACCCCCTTCCCTGGGACCTCGAAGAAAACTAACGATAATTTAGGGACTTCGGTCATGTGGTACCGTTGCAAGGGTCAGACGGTGGATTAAAGGTAGACGAAACTCACTTTCCTCCCCGTCCTGACTCCGTCAAGTTACACGTAAGAACACTCATATACATTAACCCCAATTACTTTACGTTGATTTAATATTTAACACAAAGTACCTTTTGACTCTAATAGGTGACAGAATATGAAGGAAGAGGAAGAGAAGAGTCCTACGGAAACTCGGGGAAGGTTCAAAACAGGGAAAAAGGTTTACACTCTAAAGTAGACTGTTCTACACCCCTTTGGTGGAGAAGTTACATGGTGTCGTTTTAATGTTTAATTTTAAACATAGAGTCATGTATTTATAATATAAATTTTCTCACCAAGTCATTTATTGACTTGTAGTCACTTACTGGAGTTTCGTACCGTAATGTTATGGTCTCCATATAAAAAGTATAAATCTCATGTACATGAATAATACAATAATACAATGTTCAGAATGAAGACCTTATTGTTAAGTAATTATAAATAAATAGAGACGATATGTGTGTTTTCAGGAGGGGTTTTATCTACTTTGAGTCAATGGTCTTAGTGGTGTCTATTAAGAATGGTAACAATAGGTCTTTTTTTGATAATAAATCATTATCTAAACAACTGTTCTCCAACTTTTCCACTTACAATTCGAAATTTATTTTAAGACTTAAGTCTACACCCCAGTATAAGAATGGATTTGAAAATTGCAATTCTAGACCGGTTCCCCCTACGTCATCTATAAGGAATTTCCGGTATGAATCATTGTCAGTTAAGTGAGTTATATAACTAGTCACGACTTGGACTTTTATTTCTATTTACATTTAAGTTGTACAGTCGTATTAGTACAAGTAGAGGAACGAAGTTAATTTTAAACTCCATACAAAAACAACATCTTAAATTCCCTTTAAATGAACAAACTTAAATAGGTAAATGTTAGTTTAAACGGACTCCCTCTGAAGGGACTACCAGGTCATCAAATTCTTAGACGGACGGTTAAGTTCCCTGTACCCAAGACAGGAACCAGACCCTTCTAGGGTGCACAGCACCCCGTTGATTCGGGTACACGGTGTTGATGACTCGTTTACATAGTGTCGATGACTTCGGACTCGTAGATCTCGGGTACGAGACGTTGTTCCTTTGGTGGGGTTACTCTTGAGGCGTGTGGTGTTACTTCTAAGTCGTGTCGGTTTTTATTATTTCTTTATCTTTTTTGTTTAAGAAAAATTGAACGTACTCCCTCCGTCGTACTCCACTGTCCATAAAAGTAAAGTGTTTCCTACGTCTCCGTCACTACTGGACCGCACTCTCTGTCCCGTGTGGTGTCGTCCTACTTCACCCCTTTACACTGTGTGAAGAAACACAGACTTTCGAGGACGTGACTGGAGAGAGTGTCGTGAGTTGTGTCAAAGGTAGGAGTCCTGGAACTTGAGACCGGTCTTTCGTGCAAAACAGAAAACAAAGTTCGGGAATGATGTAAGAGTAAAGGACCATCGGTTTAGGTCATAAACTACGATGAGTCGTGAGATAGGACTACACCAGGAAGGAAACAGAGACATTGTAGTTACAGAAGTCTAAAAAGAGGAGGAAGAACCGGTGACGTAGTCACAAAGGAAAATACTGTGAAGAAAGAGAGTTTCAGGAAATGACAGAAATTAAATAATTCAGATAAGGGTTTAGACCATTCAGTTGGAGGTTTTATGGGTGGTGCACATAGTGAAAAGAACGTTACTTCTAGCAAGGAAGATAGGGGTACCGAAAGTAGGATTTCGGACCTACTAAGGTTCACTTTCACAATCAACGAGTCAGCACAGGTTGAGAAACACTGGGGTACCCGACGTCGGGTGGTCCGAGGAGACAGGTACCCTAAGAGGTCCGTTCTTATGTCCTCACCCAACGGTATGGGAAGAGGTCCCCTAGAAGGGTTGGTTCCCTAGTTTGACCCTAGAGGACGTAACGTCCGTCTAAGAAATACCATACTCGATGTTTAATCAGAGGAACAGAAAGTAGACTTTACGAAGGTTAGGTAATACACTATCTATGTACTATGTGAGAGTGACTTACCGATGTCACTTTCTCCTACTCCTTATTGAGAGGGTATGACGACCACCCTTACATGTATTAGTGTTGGTGAGACCTTTTTAATCGCAAAAAGATGATTTCACTTGTATATAATAGTGGGATGTTAAGGTAAGGATCCATATGTCGTCGTCTTTAAACATTTATATAAGTGGGTTTGTGCACATGCTCTTACGATTATCGTTACGGTAAACATAATCGTTTTTTTATCCTTTGATTCGTCTATAGGTAGCTGTAACCCTTTATCTACATTTAATACCATATTATCTTCATTTAATACCATATTAGTATGTTACCCCATAATGTATCTTTACTCTTGTTACATTTCTTAGACGGACGTTACGTCCTCTGGGTACAAGTCAGGAGTTCAACCCTTCTAGGGGACCTCTTCCCTTACCGTTGGGTGACGTCATGAGAACGGACCTCTTAAGGTACCTGTCTGGTACCCCAACGTTTCTGAGCCTGTACTACTTTTAAATACATACATACAATAAGAAGTTATTTTTCAAGAGTTTAGTTTCTTATTTTTTCCTTCAGAAAAGTGGACCACTTGTATTGACATGGCTTAACACAACGGACAAATCGTCGTATTGAACTTTAAGACCCAATGTGAACCTCTTAAGATGAGAATATGGTATGACGACCGTGTATTATGACAACAGTAATCCAAGGTTTATATATAACAGTGGGGAGATTATGACTGGAAAGAGACTCGTCACGGTTGATGTCTAAGGGACACCGGAGATACTGAAGAGGTGAACTAAGTGGATGGTGGAGTTTGTCCCATTGCAAGCTGAACATTCTAGTGTAACTGACTACCCAGGACGGGAGTTACCCGAAGGGGTCACTGAATCGTCATTTCTTAGGTGAACGTTATGTCTTCTGAGTCCTCTCCGCCCAAGTCAGGGACCCAGTCCGTCTAAGGGACCTCCTCCCGTACCGTTGGGTAAGGTGATAAGAACGGACCTTTTAGGGTGACTGTCTCCTCAGACCGTCAGATGTCAGGTACCCCAGCGTTTCTCAGGACTTCACTGACTCTTGTGTGCGTGGGAGTTGTGGGAGGAGTTTTGTGTATATGTCGCTGCAGGGACCACCAGGTCTCCGATTCTGAGACACGAGGGTTTCGTCTCCTGGGTCCAAACTAGGGACGAGTCCCTTGATCTAGGGTGTACGACGTTGATGTTCTAGGACGTAATGTGTTGATTCTGAACCGAGTTGGTTTTATTTTATCTATTTATAAAATTTTTGTGTGTTTGCGTGAAGGATGAATTTGTCCGTAAGGAAAAGTTGAAGGGGCAAAGACATTTCTCGTGTTGATCGTAAAGTAAGAGAGTGAAGAGGTGCAACTTTTGAAGTCCCCAGTTACAACTGAGAAAGGAAAGATGGAGTACAGGTTAGTTAGTGGTGGCCCTAAGTAGGAAACCCACCAGCGAAGATAATAAGGAAAGATGGGTAAGGGTACTACTAATGTTACCAAGCTGTGCAAGACGAATCTAATAATGTTATTGGAACAATAACCAGGTGAATAGACGTTAGAGAAAGGGATGAGGTAATTGGACAGTCTAATTAAAATGTCTTTACAAGAGAAGGGAAGTAAGGAAAGATACTCTTATGTTGTCGAAGTGTAACAGGTACACACACTTGAGTTGGGTTTGAGGAAGCAGTCTGACCCCAAGTTTTACGAATTGATCGAGGTGAGAGGGATATATTGTGTAATGGGTGTTAAGAGAACGTACGGGATTAGTTCATTTAAAGAAACGGGAGGGAATATATCCATGGTATAGTATAATAATACAGAAGCGATTATAATAAAAGGAATTTATAATAAATTCATGAGTGAGATGATGATAGGGTAAGTCAATTTTCGGTGATAAGGTTTTTGTTCAAAGGTACTAATTGGTATCTAGTATTATATTTCTGAAAAGGGGAGAGACTTTAAAGACAATAAAAGGTAAGTTCTGTCATGTCTTATTTAAGATGTCTATTTTAAACAAATCTCGTAGGTCAAAGGAGAAAGATATATAAGAAATCTTTAGGAAATTCTTTAAAAGTTTGTATACGTTTTCATGTCTTTTTATATTACTTGAGGAAAATGGGGAATGATTTTAAGTCATTGATAGTTCTAAAAACGATGTTAGAAAATAGATAGTACAAAAGGGAAAAAGAAACGACTTCATAAGATTTCGTTTAGAATCTGGAATAAATAAATTGGATGATGAGAAGACGTACGTAGAGATTTTCAATATCTTTTAAAGAACGTATTAGTATGATGGTAATAGTGTGAATTATTTTAATTATTATTAAACAACGATAATATATTATTGATCGGGTATAAGTTTAAAGGGACCAATAGAGGTAGTACAAAATGTAAACCAAATAAACTTAGTCCTAGGTTTGTTGTAGACAACAATATAAATCATCAATCAGAGGTTTTTGAGAAGATTAGATCTCGACAGGGGGAAAGGGTGGAAAAGGTGGGTAAGGTGGTAACTAAACAACGGTTTTGTTCTATTAAACAGGACATCTTACAGGATGTGAGAGGTCAACAGATACAAAAGGAAGAACTCAATAGTTGACTGAACAAGGAGATCGAGGATATAAAGGATATTTGCCTTCACCCGAGATTTCCGAATTAATCTAAGTCGTGTTAACGAAGACTATCTAGCGAAGTGGTCACTACGACACATGAAGGATACCCTAGTGTAGAATCCAACTTCTCCACACTGACAGAGTGACAATCATTACGACACTAACTGATTCCTCAAGTCTACCGTTGTCGGATACGAGGATAATTATGTAAGGGGTAGTTATAAAATAAAAAGTAGGTGACTATGAGAAAAGGACTTGTTTAATAAAACGATCTCCTACATTTCTCACTAATAAGATTGAGATAATAATGAAGATATAAATGTTCGACCGTAATGAGATATTTCTTACTAAAAGAGTTCAATTGCTCCTAGTAGACCAATGGAACTTTATGTCCGTTACGTTCTGTTTACGAGTTAAGAAATGATATACGGTTACATATCTCTTACCTCAACCACGGGAACAATAGAGGTTACCACGTTTCTACTGTAATAAAAATCAAGTGAAAATAGAAAAATTTAAAAAGAAAACAAGACATCCCTATAGAAATACTTGAGAACTCAGACATGACAATTGTATGATGTATCAACATCACAATTGTCTGATGTTGACATGTACACTGTAATAGTCACTATACATAGTGTTATTCTGGTGAGGTCGACAACACACCTCTAACTTGATCTGTCATCGTCCTCACTTCCATCTCCTCTAGATCTTCCCGTGACTCCAACAGACCCGTTCTCTACTATATGAATAATCTCACCGCTGTTATCTCTACGTCTCTTTTATTATTATAAACTCTCTATAGATCCTCTATCTGAATAGTCCTAAATTGAATAAGATACCCTCCCTAACCTCCGTCCTCCTCTTCTCCTATTGTCTCCTACTCTACCGATCTACCGTAGTGGCTGAGCTACCTGTACTCAAACTCACTTGAGGCCCTCAACCACTACCTGTCCCTCCGGACCACACGACACTAAGTACCCCAACGTTTCTCAACCTGTGCTGACTCTCTGACTTGACTTGACTTGATCAAGTTAAGCCATATATACACTCTTTGGATCGATCTCTGACCTTCAAATGATATTCTAGACCTAGATTTGCCTCTACAGTTCTTCAGTAGCCGTGCGTCTTTCCTAGACGTTAGAACCCTTACTTACGTGAATGGTAGGTGGTCTCATCCTAGGTGTCATATTTTACTCCTTTTTCAGATCCTGATTTGGAACTCCTCGAGGTTATAAATTTCTGATTTTCTTCTTCTTCTTAGTCTTTGACTTTTCTTTGTTTTTTTACATCCTCCCTTTGGGTCTTTTATTCTCTTAAAACTTCGGTTTCCGTGTGTTTCACAGAGTTCTTTGTCTATTGTCAGTTGACACTCTTTCGAATAGTGTCCAGTTGTTCTTGGGTTTTCACGGGTTACCTAAGTCGTTGTCTCTCCCGTAAACCAAAGTTCCTCACCACCCTCGTCTTAGGTCTGACTTTACATAAATCCCAATTTATCCTCCACTCTTCATCTTTTCTTTTTTTTTTTCATCCTTTTTCTTCACTATTTATTGAGGGAACAAAGGATGTCTTCAATACTATAAACCCCGGTAAGTTACCTAAGATGTTCCGAGGAGGGGTATGTGTGTGTCTTTGTGTACGGTAAGAGTTTGAATATATGTACATGAACAAAATAAAGAAATTAACCTTCTTAGATCTCTTTTCTCTGGAAAGATGATGGAAACTTAAGAGATTCGATATATCCTACCAGGTTCCGAATAACATCTGTCGTTCATTTACGAATAATTTATTTTTTCCTTTTACGAAATAATTTAGAGATTTGATGATTGGTACTTTTCAATTACTTTTATACGTGTCTTACTTTAGTAAGTAAATTAAGTTGTTTGTACATATATTACTGATGGTATACGATCCGTTAAACAGTTCCTGAGTCTAAGTGTAACATTACCTCCTCTCTATGTCTGGTAGGTTATTTATTAAATTTAAGGTTTTTATGATACTTTCTTTACAAAATACGATTAAAATGACAGCTACTCTTTATTATGTAATCATCTTATAAATATGTACGTACGACTACATTCAATTTCTTCAACTGTCATTTATATTTTTTACTAGATCATTTTTTTACAAAAAACAAAGGGTATCAAACGTACGATAATTCGGTCTATTACTCCTTGTTTTTATTATCTAATAATAAAGGGGAGGAAAAGGTAAATATATAAATTCTAATTGCCATAAGTATATAAACTAAAGACTGGATCTAGAATGACAATGAATACCGGTTCTCCTCCCCCCTTTTTTCGGCGTAAAGTACTTACAAAGACTCTATCTTAATGTTTCTTAGTTAACGTACTTGGGCGGGGAGAATAACTTAGGAGACATTTAACGTATTTCTTGCCTCCGACAACCCCTTTACTGTATAAAGAAAGTATAATATTTCTATTAGTTTAAGTTTTGCCACAGAGAGTAAGGTTTTTTCCTCTAAAAATATGACATAGTACTAGGTTTTCACACACTAAATAAAGTAATAATTTAAAAACTTCCTTCATAAAAGTTACTCGATGAATAATTAGGAATAAGAAGGGATACTGTAAATTAAGGATAAAAACAATTCACATAGAGACCTAACTCTTTTTTTCGAGGTTCAGTAGGAATTAGGAGACAGAGAAATGACTTTATATGAAGATAAACGTTTTCCCTACATATTTCTATTCTATTATCTCTGATAAAAAGGATATTTTATACGTTCTTTATCCATTTTAATGAACGCAGTCCCGAACAAAAAAGGATCTCTTGTGATGACGTCGTTTAAACTTGTTCATTTCGTCTCGACCCCGACCGTCTGATCTTTTTAGGTACCGACGGTGACAGTGTCGTGTTGGACGTCGTCGACAGAGTTCAGGGAGGGAGGGTGCGGGTTCGTGACGGACGGTCGGGTCGTCCTTACTTACCTAAGACGTCTCGTGATATTTACCACGACGTCTGGGACTTTTAGAGAACGATTTTCGGTTTTCCTTTTTAATAGACGGTTTTACGTATAAAAGTTGAAGTCCCCGGTATCGTTTGGAGAAATGGAGACTTTGAAGTAATCGTTGCAGTTTACCATGGGTCAGGTCTCAGTATAAGACGTGACATGTAGGAACAACTATTACCTTCGAAAGACTCATCGTTTTCTTACAATGACGTCAGGTGAAGGAATTCGTTTCGGAAAACAGGGTTCTCCGTCAACTCGTTGGTGGTCACAGAGACTGACTTATCGTCGACATACTCCGACCGATGTTAAGGGTGTCAAACTTCGGGTTAGAATCTCCTCCTCTTAAATGACTTAAGTGTATTCTAAATGTAATTTTTTTTTTACGTCAATAACTCCACTGTAGATGTGTCAACAGATACCTTCCTCTGTTATAATGTTTTATCAGGAGAAAAAATGTGATATGTTGAGAGAAGGAAAGATTACACCATAGGGTCATTAAAAGAGAAAGGTCTTCTCTCTTGTTACGTCTTATATTGACGTACGTGTCCATCATGATCGCAGATTTGAGTTAAGAGAGAGGAACATAAAAGAATTAAGATATAATCTGTTCTACTAGTAAAATTCGTTGTTATGTGCTGTATTTTATATAATTGTATCTGAAGACCTTATTAAGGTCATCTCATTCATACCATACAAGTAATCTAGACTTAATAGAAGTACAATCTTGATGAACACACGAAGGTATCATACTAACAAGAAAAGTAGATCACAAAAACAAATCGAAAATCCCTCTCCCACCGTTTTCTTCCAGACTTTTTTTTAATGAACTTGGACTCTTTGGTAAAACCTACCAATAACTTATTAAAAAATTAATTTTTTTTGTTTTGTTTTGTTTTGTGTAAATGGGTTCGGTAAAATTCGTAGTAAGGGTAGAAGAGAAGATGAAATAAAAATTTCGTGATCTCTATGACTTAGAAGTGGTTTACACCCAAATCGTGTGAGACTCCCTCTTCGACTTTCATTAAAAGGTAATTTTATAAAGTAGAGTTTAAGACGCTAATTTACGACCCTCCTTTTGGAAATGTAACTACTAAAATTGTCGTCAAACTCCAAATTTGTTATTTTTCAGTGGGTTGAGGTCAAGAGAAAGGGAGGGAGGGGGGTGGGGAAGGGTTGGGGTGGGCCATTACCTACGAGCCGACTGACAAAAACGAGCCAGAGAAACAGACTTCCTACGTTCGTCAGATACCTACGATCCCCTTTTCCCCACCCCCTCTCTAATGGAGTAGGGTACAGCGTACGTGGTTAGTGGTGAGAAGACAGCGCCGAGGAGACCCGTCTAACTCCCCAGACCTGGTTGTCCTTTTCCGGGGTCGGGTAGGGGTACCACTGGCTCAACATATATCCCTCGGAGTCTGCGGGTACACGGCGTCCAAGAGAATGTAGCTGGCGGATTCTCAGCGCGACATTCTTCATTGTTGGAGAAGAGGAGAGGCGGTAGACGAGCCGTCGGCGTTTTGTCGTTGATACCATTCTCACAGAGGAGGCCGAGAAACACTGCGACCCACCCCAGTCGGAGGGGTCCCAGAGGAACCTTTTAGAAATTTTGGAAACAGGAAATGTTGAGCTACCCATTCTCATCGAAATGTAAAATAAACGCTCCAAACCGAAACAGACGCCGGCCTGAGGGGCGGCGTCACGCCCCACGTCCTCGGGGTGGTGCTGACTCAGGTCCCGCGCCGACTCGGCACTCCCCCTTGTTTCCGCCGCGGATCCCTCCAAAACAATGGGCTCAG
This sequence comes from Capra ibex, assembly GCA_006410555.1. NCBI lineage: Eukaryota > Metazoa > Chordata > Mammalia > Artiodactyla > Bovidae > Capra > Capra ibex. The sequence goes on from SJYO01018757.1 coordinate 19,216,904, forward strand.
GGACCGTCGGCGCACGTCGTCGGGTAGACAGCCAGTTCTTCCCCCGACCCCGTCCGTCCCGCCAGAACCGCAGCGGACGAGCCGGGGGCACACGCGTGCTATCAGCACACTGAGCCTCTCCGGGAAGGAGCGCAACAAGGGGTCCCTGTCCCTCTCCTAAGCAGCTGGCTTTTCTGCCCCCAGCCACCCACATCGACCCTTCTTCTGAGCCCCTCTCTTCCTTTCCCTGTTTCGCCTCGGACTCCAATCATAAACTTTTCTTTTTTTTTTTTTCCTAGGGAGCGGTCAAGCAACCACAAAATCTTTCTGTGGGTACATAATTGTCCGTTTTACCAATCAAAGACACCGCCGGCCGCAGCTCCGCCGCGTCCCCGCCTCAACAAACAAAGACGAAGAGAGCGGAACCTCGGCGACCCGCCCCAAGCAGGAGTGATTCGGAGGAGACAGTCTTTCTGAAAATTGTTCGGAAAGTAGAAACGTCTTGGCATCCGCAATTTTCCAAAAAGTAAGTGACAGTTTTGAATCTAAAATAAAATAAAAAAACTCCTCGGTTCGGTGTCAAGTGTACTGTTCGGGAAATTGCAGACCAGACCCCGGCGGGGCGGGACCGACTGAGGACACACAGACAGAACTAGCGTACAAGTCGCTCTCTTTTTCGGCTAAAACACTCGGTCCCACGAGATTACGTCTCCTGGGTCCCTTTGCGGGAAGGGGCGGGGGTCGGGGGCAAACAGTCACTGATCTGTTACCTGTCTGTTTCCTTCAACATTGGCATTTCCGATGCCTCCCCTGTGGGATGACTTACATTACTCGTACTCATAAGACACCATCCATGCTTTAAAGTCTTACTTTTGTAATAAAACAACAAAATATATTGATAAAGTAATAAAGTGACCCGAAATTCGAACCATCGAAAAGTACAAGATAAATAAAGATCAAATCCTTGACAACAAAATTTCTATGATTATGAAAAAGTCAAAAAACGTCTCCTCTTCTAAGACCCTTTTGAAAAAATTTATTACTTTTACGACGTCTGTTTCTTCTGAATATGTGAACACATCGACAGAAAACAAGATCACGTAGAAGTAATTAAGTAAAGTCAAATCCGTATACCAGGGTCCGACCCAGTCTTCTCCTTTTGACCGTCTATCGTGTTACTCTAGTACATCCGTCAACGACCTTTATCTCGAACGAGACAACTTATTACATCGTCTGTCATGTCCGACCGTGGTCCGTGTCGTTTACGTCGTCACGTCCTCTGTCAGGAACAAATCGAAGATGGGGGATTATGACTACCTAAGACGTCTGTCTGACGTCTTCCCACACCGAAGATCGGAGTCGACGTCATGTCTACAGGTATAACTTTATGGTTCAGGATAGTTTTTTTTACAAGTAGCAATTTCCACTTCCTCCGTCATTATTACTAACGTTAATTGATCACTAACTTTAATGAAGTAAAATGTTTTTAAAACACGAACTGATAAAAAATTTATACTTTTTAAGAAGATAAGTTCATACCGACAACCTTGTTAGCCGAACGTGGTACACGAATTGTCACGTCGGAATAAGTCTGGTGTGGGTAGACGTCGTAAACATCGTTCACGAAAAGAAATTGACAAAGATAATACAATCCTTATACTGGAGTTTATTTAAGTTTCTTATGAACATATAATGATCTTTAGTAAAACCTTTAAATAACTTTTAACTTTTACGATTATATTGATTAAAATGTTAAAAAGAGAAAAGGAAGGGTGTCGCACTCACGTAGAGGTAGGTGCAACCGGTCCGACCACAGGTCTAGCCGTTACGGACGACCCTCGAGATGACGGACCTTGTGCCGTAAGTCGGGCTACCGGTCTACGGTTCACTGTTCTGATAACCCCCTCCTCTGCTGAGGAAGTTATGGAAGAAGTCACTCTGTCCGCGACCGTTCGTACACGGGTCCCGTCACAAACATCTGGACCTTGGGTGTCAGTAACCACTCAACTGGAGTCATCGAAGTTACTCTTAGGACCCCCAGACACTGTCCTCCACACAGGAAACCCGAGGTGACTATGGGACCCCACCTCGAACATACCCAGTAACTACCCACCGACGAAGCAAAAGGAAAAGGTCTACTCCAAGCGTGACCGTGGATGGCGGTCGAGAAGGTGGGACTTGTCGAGTAGTGTCCGTTTCTTCTACGACGGTTGTTGATACGGGCTCCAGTGATGTGGTAACCGTTCCTCTAGTAACTGGAGCAGAACCTGGCTTAAGCCTTTGACCATACATATAAGAGTTCTTATTTCATTTAATTACTTGGATTCTCTCTATAAACTTTATACGAGAAAAAAAAAGTTTGTGTTGACTTTACGTTATTTCTCACTCCAATTAATAAGGAAATATCAAAAAAATTTCAAGTTGATTTTATACCGGATAAACTACAGTAAACTATTTATAAGTACTTCTATAAAAATTATTTCTTTACGACTCATTAAATTCCTTCCAGATGTAAAAATTTCAAAGACAGTTTTACGTTAGAGTAAGAAACCTTAATTATACTTTTCACTTTTAGAAATGATACTACTGTAGTGTTTCTCGTTATTGATACAAAAAGGACAAGGAGAAAATTGTCCGACTGGTCACGTGTCCAGAAGTCCCGAAGAACCAAAAGGTGTCGAAACCACCCCCTTGACCAAGACCCAAGTGGAGGGACGACTACCTTGCGGAGAGACAGCTGATACCGTTCTTCAGGTTCGACCTCAAGAGGTAAATGGGTCGGGGGGTCCAAAGGTGTCGACACCAACTCGGGATGTTGAGGTAGGAGTGGTGAGTGTGGTGGGACCTCGTGAGACTAACACGGAAGTACCATCTATTACTCCGGTAGATACTGTAGACGGCATCTTTGGAGCTATAACTCGCGGGCTGTATATGATTGGACTTATCCAACTATCCAGTTTAACACAGGAGGTAGTGACGAAGGGACTCCAAACTACCGCGGGACTTACACCTAGACTGTCTCAAGGTCTGGTTGGACCACGGGATAGGGGCGTAGGTGAAGGGAGACCGGTGTATGCGGGGACAGTAGAGACGACTCTTTCGGATGGTACTTGTCGAAAGACATCGTCTCTAGTGGTTACGAACGAAACTCGGTCGGTTGGTCTACCACTTTACACTGGGAGCGGTACCATTTATGTACCGGACGACGGACAACATGGCACCGCTGCACCAAGGGTTTCTACAGTTACGACGGTAACGGTGGTAGTTCTGGTTCGCGTGGTAGGTCAAACACCTGACCACGGGGTGACCGAAGTTCCAACCGTAATTAATGGTCGGAGGGTGACACCATGGACCACCTCTGGACCGGTTTCATGTCGCTCGACACACGTACGACTCGTTGTGGTGTCGGTAGCGACTCCGGACCCGAGCGGACCTGGTGTTCAAACTGGACTACATACGGTTCGCACGGAAACAAGTGACCATGCACCCACTCCCGTACCTCCTTCCGCTCAAAAGACTCCGGGCACTCCTGTACCGACGGGAACTCTT